>CM052960.1:2411498-2869855 GCA_028554685.1 Agrotis ipsilon | reverse complement strand
GGTGTTTTACCCTATGTATATATAACGTATTTTAAAGGAAAATTATCATGACTAAGTAGGCTTTACAAGTTTACGAGTAATAGTCGACCAACTTATAAAACGTACTTGGGTAACATATTTTCCTCAACAAAATGTATCGGAGAACATGTTTTTCAACTTCAAATGTAAGTTTGACAACTTTAATTAGTTAAAATTAAATTCAGCGAATCAGTTAAGTTAGTTCGCATAAGTATTTTGATGGGCAACTACGGAACCCTACACTGTGCGTGGCCCGACACGCACTTGGCTGGTTTTTATAAGTATACCATGTTTATGAAGTCGGTTCATCAATAAAACTTGTTGGTGATTTAATAGCTATTAGCTAGATAAAGAGCAAATCAGTTAACTTTTTTTGTATTGAGCTAATCAGTTTCCTTTTTTATATGATTTTGTTAGCTGTAAGTCCTCCATGAAATAAAAATACTTACCAAATCAGTAGCATAGTCGAAGTAATATACCATGAACAGAATTCTTAAAAATTCAGACACATATGAAATGGTCACCTGAAATATGATTATGAAATGTTGAGATTTGAGGAGAAACTATTTTCAGACGGATGAAATACCATTTTTTTTTTGTTTTTAGCGTGGAAAAATCATCAAATGAGTGCCAATCAGGGCAGGGCGGAAGCGACTCTCAGTCTCGTAATGACTTAAATCCACGTTCCGGGCGTTGCCCCGGTAGGCTTTGGCACTCTAGAGAGTGACCCCGTCATTATGTTGACACTCCTTGAGGCACGCGTGGAACGGAACAAAACGCGCCGTCACCGTCGGCCTGGCCCATGATCCATGGTTGAACAGCGAGTCGCTCATTACTCGCCGCCCGCGCCTTAGTTGGCCGGAGGTCGTCTGACGACGTCTGTCGCCGTGGTCGTCTACCACTGCCGCTGCGGTGGAGGGAGGACGCTGTCCTCTTCTACACGTGGCGCGCGTCATCCTTCGCTAGCATGACTGCTTCGCTCTGCTTCGAGCCATGGACCGCTCGACACACATCAAATACCATGGAATTAGTAATAGAAAATCAATAGTAATATCTTTATTAATGTCATATACTCGTATTATCTGAAGAGTGGGATCCAGTGTGTGATATAAGACTAAGCCATCTTTCATGCCCTAAGCAGCCTATTGTGCTCCTTATCTACGAAAAAGTAGTTTCTGTCTTTAATTTATTTTAACGTATATTGGTGATGAGGATCCGGTTCCATTCTACCTGTTTTATGTTGCCCCCTGACACGTGATAACTTTTTTTTATCGTGGCAAAATCATCAAATGAGTCCTTCCACCCCGGGCAGGGTGGGAGGGACTGTCAGACCTGTACTGACTAAAATCCACAGTGTCCTTCAATAGCCCTTTATGTTCCGGGGTCATGGTGATGGAAAGAAGTCCCGCGACCCCGGTTCGGTGGCCGGAGGTCGTCTGCCTACGTCCGACGCCGTGGGCGTCTACCACTGCGGTTGGGACGGAGGGAGGACGCTGTCCTCTCCCTCTCGCGGCCCGCCTCCTCCTTCACGAGCATTACTGCTTCGCAGAATGAGGCGACCGCTTCCCACTCCGTCTCACCCAGCAGCATGGCCTCGACAAATGCCGGGCGCGAGAGGTCTCCGCCTATCGACACGTGATACCTTAAGCAATTGCTTGTATGGGTTAATCCGAAACTGGTGGGATTGTTTATTTGTCAGGGTAAACGTAGCACGTTTATAACATTATTGCATATGCAATAACAATTATGATCTTTAGGGACTGAGAAGCGGTTGAAACCGCGCAGTACAGCTAGTATTATTAGATAAAGAAGTACCTTCAGCCTTAGACATTTCATCGTGCCATCCAAATTTTTCGATAATTCCATGTAGCCTTTGCAGAAATTTTTAACGTGTTCGCTTTTTTGAGCTGGAGTTAAATTCGTTGCCAAGTCATCTCTTAGCGTTTTGCACAAGAACTCTATTGTCTTATGATATTGTTCGGTAATATAAACTATGGTGAATCGACTCGAGTTTAAAGACATTAACCTATAAAAGTATACGATCAAGTCTGACAAACGAAATCTTTCTGATGAGAACCAAAAAAAGACACACTCAACAATAATTGTGGCAAGCAACACAATAAACGTAACAAGACAGTGTTGTTTTTTCTGTAATGTTGAAAAAGAATTGGAAGTAAAGTTTGAAGAAAAAATCATTACATATTCTTCTTCGGTAATCAACGATATCAAAACATTTGCAGTTAAATCTAAAACTGCCGTAACATCGTAACACAAAGCAATGACAGAAAACTGCAGATATTCCTCAAATGTCTTGAGAAGTTGTAAATAGCTTATTCCACAACAAACGATACAATAAACTTTTAGTAACAGACAAACGGCAGTAGAATTACAGCATTTAAAATAAGATCCAAATAGTAGTCTAAAAATCATAATTTTTCGTAAAGTTAAACTTGAATTAATTTTATGCAGTCCTTGTAAAGAAGGCATTTTTTATGATGAATGTAATGTATGATGTCAGAATACTGTACTGCAAGAAGTCTAGAACGCTACTCAAAGTAAGTTTTAAAACGCCGATGTAGGTATACGGCCGCATTCACATGAGGACATTACAAGCGCGACACTCCTGTCGCGGTCTCCAGTCGCGGTCTTCGGCGCGAACCGCCACCTTAACGCGGCAGTAACTTCCCATTAAAAGAACAGCTACATGGTAGTAGTGCGACAATTTAGATCGGTGTGGCGCTCAACCCGAAACCTTTTTGCCGACTTTTTTGTGTCACCCGAAGGAAAAGTACCGTGGCAGAATAACATTTATAATAAGTGAGGCACCTAAATAAAATAAGATCTACACAATTCCAATTACAATGCACATAATTCCTGCCATTTGTAAAAAAAAATCTACGTTAAATTGCACCAGTGTAAAGTCAGGGCTATTCACTATTCTTGTATTAATTACTCACATGTTGCTTATACTTCGGTTTTTAATTATTTCAATATAAAACATTGAAATAAAGTTTCGAGACAGAAATAAAGGGGACGATCAATAACTGTAGGTATACATAATCCGGTAAAAAGAGTTTTCAAACAGTGAGTTTCCAAAAATTGTGACGTCATAATGAGAATCTCCGGAATAATGATCAGTATTTCCTGTTCATTTGAAATGCCAGTAAATCAGCCCCGAATAATGCAATGCATTGTTTACGCAATTAAACAACATAAAGGCCTGTTCACGTCCTTACAGCTGTGATCTATGACTTAGTGGGGGGCGGCGAGCAGTATGATCAAATGTTTGAAAGACGCCACGAGGCGCTACCAGTGGCGAATTCGCTTACTTCATAGTAATTATACTTTAGGTATCGGAGACTGGCGTCGCCTAGTGTATAGGCGCCGCAAGTCTCCGATACCTTACGACTGGTATCCATTGACGCGACCTCCGTGGATTTGTATTGCGATAGTCACCTTGATACCAAAGTCGTAAGGCATCGGAGACTCGCGTCGCCTGTCACTCCGCTCACCGCTTAGACCGAAGTCTTGAACGTAATTTCAGGAAACAGACAATGGAACTTCTCAATTATAGTACAGACTTTTAGGTAAAAATACCGACTTTCGCTTCGAAATTCGGAGACAAGAAGAGTTGAATCAAACGAAAACAAAGGTTCTAGAAATTTTACCTTAAAAATACTGTCACTGCCTGGAATTCAGGTCAATCGGTAAAAACGGAGCTTTGTTATCTCCGTCTCATTTGTATCGGGTTATTGAGTAACTCTCGGCTTTCCCTGCATTTCTGTTATTTGAAAGTAACGAACTATAATTACTGATGCGGAAAAATTCTACTTTGATCCAGTTTTAACGACCCCTTCGTTAACATTTTGAGTCAATTTTCTTTTGAATAGTGAAGAAATAAGAGCTGGTCTCATCAGCATTATATACATATTACCTATTTTTCATATGATTTCCTGGCTCATTATTGCGTTGTCAAAATTTCACAGTTTAAACACAAGCACGGGGGTTGCACGTCTGCCATGCGACTGTCGCGCTGCTAAAGTCGCCTAAATTTTAAAGATGTCTTATTGTATTCCCTGCCATAGTATCTAGGTACGGAAGTGTGTAAAACAAACAGAAGTCGAATTTATTAAATCTATTTACATACATATGTTGACAGCGTAGCTTAAAATAAATTGAAAATTTAATTAAACCGACGCGGTTTAATTTAATTTAGTTTTGAAAAATAATGAAAGTGTAGGTATTATTTGTTAAATCAATGCATATTAACAAAGATATAACGCATCAAGCAAGTAAAAACTACTTGCTTGTAACGTATTGCTTGTTAAATAAACAATAGTAGATTGTTATACAAAGGTGGAAAGAAATCAATTCCCATACGAGGTATTTAGACGCACGAGCGAAGCGATAGTCCGAGTGGGAATCGATGACTTTCACCCGTGTTAAACACTCTACTTTTCATTTCAAATATAAGGAAAGTAAAAAATAGTAGTTTTTCTAAAATATTTATTGATATATAATAATAGTCTTTTTTAATTTAAATTTCAAATATGGAACACACCGCCCGCGTCACCGCCGCGGGCCATCCCACTTTAATAGGTATTTTTTTAAATTCACATTGGCCGTATACACTCACAAGACCGCAGCATTTTTTTTTAATCGATATTTTTCTTAATTATGTAAAAAAAAAATTAGCCGACTAAATAACCAATTTTAGTTCTATTTTTAAAATTCATTCCCGCCCTAGGGAGGGAAGCAATTACTAAGAGTCTTTCCCGCCCAAGGGAGGGAAGCATCGTTTTCGACCCGCTGCTCTGATCAAACAAACACTACTTTCCGAGTATGAGAAATGAAAATTCAATTACCTTACATAAGTAATGGCAGTTCTTTTCTACTGGGAGACTTTACTTTTCTACTTGTCTAGTTTTCTAAGGATATTATCGTAAAAGGGTCACATAAAGGCCACTTAATTAGGGTCCCTGATTACGGAAGTGGACCCTGAAAATACTGTTGTGAGTTCGAATGTGTTGGCCAATTGAATGAGGCACAGAAGGGCTACATTCCGTTTCATCACCTTACAAAAAAATAGTAAAATACTTTCACCACGATTTTCATCGTACCTATATTATAATTCTGTTTTAACACCTTTTGTTTGGGAGGTGCCTAGATCTACAGTGAAAACTACTATGAAAGTGAAAGACAATTAATAACATGGCGAAACTATAAGGGTTACTTGTTGACTACGTAACCCTAAAACTACATATTACCGATATTTCGTTATCACTTTTGAAGCCGACTGTACTCGTCAAAAAAAATAATTGAAATGAATAGAAGATATAAAAACAGGACTTATGGCACCCCGCATATTAGGCAGCCTGGCTGGGCAGCCATGCTGCGGCAGTCAGTAAAACATTAAGCCGCTGAATTCTTCTTCTTCTTCTCGTTCCTCTCCAATCACTGGAGGTTGGTCATCAGATTTAAAAAGCGCTCTTTATCCAGGTGGAACAGCTCTGCAGCACTCTTAATTCGCCGCCGAATGGGAGCCACGAATTCCCAGCTGCGGCAGCCAATACAACGCGCGTGTTCGCACGGAAGCCAGCTCGCTGCGCGCAGCCAGAGCGTGTGTAGGCGAATGTTTGTATCGAAACGAAACGTCTCTCGAAATGAATTTAGAAATTGTGCGGGCTACATAATTCGCTCATTTTATGAGAACTCATTTTCCTAATGTAAGGCGTAAACCGCAATTGCACGATACCGAACTAATTTGGCAACTCTCTTTATAAATAACACTGGGTTATGGACACACGGTTAGATTTTTCGGCCCTTTTGTTTTAGGTGATAAACGGAAGGGATTGTCGGAGTTGTACTGACTAAAATCCACGGTTCTGCAACGATTCACCGACGACCGGTTCATCATTGGACGTTTCGTCGACAGGACGATTCACTTATGGCCGTTTCACCGATAGACTCTTTCACCTTTGGACTTTTCGAAGATTCATTTATGCCCGGTTCGTCGATAGAACCTTTCACTTAAGGACTATTCGCCGACAGGACGTTTCGTTTCTAGATAGACTCTTTCAACAACGCGTTTTGCCGACACGACGGTTAACCTATAACTCTTTAAACTCTTTTAAACTTATCATCTTCATCTTCGAAAAGTCCCTTGTTGGAGGAGTTTATTGATAAAACGGATATAAATGATTCATCCTGTCGGCGTACATAATACCTACGGCTAGACATCAGGCAAAAAGGCAACGAGTTAATGCCCTAATAAGCTCGTGTGGTCCAATCCTAAATCACTATTTCGCGACAAGGCGACGCCTTCCCGACTATTTCCGAGGTTCTTTTGTCTGTGCTTTTAGTAAACATTCTGCCCCACTTTACCTACCTAATTAGTTAGGTCATTGAACCTACAGAAAAGTGGAAATCAAGAACAGCTCCAATTTTGTTGTTGATGTTATTTTTATCAGAAACATTTTAGAGGCGGAGAGAAAGGAGGTAAAAATATTATTTTTTCATAAAAAGTGAGTTATGTTTGAGGGTCCAATCGACCAATGAAAAACTAATAAAGTTCATTCATCCCGCTCGGGTCCGGACTGAGCGGGAGCAATCGACCAAATACCGTATTTTTATGTTGAACGCAATTGACTTATATTTGTGCCCAGCGCCCAACTAGGTAGTAATCTGAAGAATAGATAACATAGGTCAACAGCATTTTTGCGCATGGGTTCTATTTGTAACGTCTCTAAAATGCTTGTCAAATCTCAAATTGTCTTGATGGAAGCGTTCCTTTTGTTCTTCCGTACAAGCTTCCATTTTATCCTTAAATTTATCCAAATGAGAATGTAGCATATGTATCTTTAGTGTATCTTTAGAGACATTCTACTTCTGATGATGGAAAAAAAATCGTAATCGTGTCAGTGATCAGCTCGACATAACTTTTAGCTCTAGGGTTTACAATAAAACCATGAACTAATGCCTTAAAACTGTTCCTGGCTTCTTTCTCTTTAATGCTAAGTAATATCAGGAAAATATCACAAATAATGTCAGGAATATAATAAGTAAAACCCATGCGCAAAAAAAAAAAAAATATTTGTCGACCGGTGTAATGTGCCCGATTTGTGGCAATAAGTTCGCTGTAATATTAGCTAAGCATATTCAGATGTTGTTGGTAGCAAGATACAGTTTTCAATGTTTTAAGATCCAACTGCAAGGCATCAACGGGATTTTCTCATCACGCCGTTGAAAAGCGCGCTGTAGAATTCAGCGGGCTGTAATGATATTATAGTATAGTAAGTAAGTAAGTATTCTTTATTTGTATAAAATGTGGTTTACAGAAGGTGTTATATCTTATTTTAGGGCAGGACACATTCTGCCATAGCAATGGCATGCAAATTTATAACTAGGATTATGACCTACATATAAGTCGTTTAAAACTAACACAAATGTGTAATAACAAGTTATAGAGAAAAGAAAAAACATTTTAAGAAACTCATACTAACAGAAACAAAGACACATACTCGTATATCTAGTATGATGAGAGGCTTACGATGATCAAGTTGCTACGCTATGTTTAGGAATGCGAAGGCATGCAACTACGAGCATGCCAAGGCCTGCGACAGTATACATAAATTCCGGTAGTATACAATCGCGAGGAGAGGCATCGCAAGCATGGGTGCACACTGCCTATTTTAAATTCTCCTACGCTCCATTGTGTGCGCTTGACTTAACTCGTGGCATTTGTACTTTATTTAACGCTATATTGTTGCCTTATTTACTCTGGCTAGAAATAGCACTGTCCAGGAGTTTATCGGCCTAGTTGACTGTAAAGGGTATTGAGCGGGCCATTATTTTCAGGAGACACTTAAGTCCGAGACAGAAGATTGAGTTACCACTAGTTCACTAGCCTTAATTGGATTTAAATTATGCGATTGATGTTAATATTGTAGTTCATTAACCTGACAAATGGTGTGATGGTTCCTGACCCGACCACAGCATGGAACGAAGATTTTGATATGGCACAAATTCGTTATTATAATTGTGCCTAATTGTGCCACTAGTCTCATGAATTTGTGCCTTTTACTTTTCGAGTAATAAGAGTTCGATTGTGGTCGGGCTGGGGATCACGGTTCCTGACCCGACCACAACCTCATGTAATAAATATCAATAGTCTGAAGGATTTTACTATGGCACAAATTGGTTACTTTAATTGTGCCACTAGTCCCATTAATTTGTGCCTTGTAGTTTTTGAGTAATAAGAATAAGTTTGTGGTCGGGCTGGGGATCACGGTTCCTGACCCGACCACAACCACATGTAATAAATATCAATAGTCTGAAGGATTTTACTATGGCACAAATTGGTTACTTTAATTGTGCCACTAGTCCCATTAATTTGTGCCTTGTAGTTTTTGAGTAATAAGAATAAGTTTGTGGTCGGGCTGGGGATCACGGTTCCTGACCCGACCACAACCACATGTAATAAATATCAATAGTCTGAAGGATTTTACTATGGCACAAATTGGTTACTTTAATTGTGCCACTAGTCCCATTAATTTGTGCCTTGTAGTTTTTGAGTAATAAGAATAAGTTTGTGGTCGGGCTGGGGATCACGGTTCCTGACCCGACCACAACCGCATCTAATAAAATATCAATAATCTTAAGTTACTGATTATGCCAGAAATATGTGCCAAATTGTGCCACATTATGGCACACACAACGCGTTAAGTCAAGTAGTCACACTCTAGTAATTATTAAGTCTGCAATTTAACATTTTAATTCTGTTAGTAATGCTGAACTGTTGTCGTTACAAAACTGTACCGTCAGCACGAGTTTTCTGTAAATGAGACGTAAAGTAAACTGGAACTTTGATGACTTCAAATTGACAATTTTCAAAGAAAAAATTGGTTCCTTCTTCGCACACTAGAGGCGCTGTTCCATATTTCCCTTGAAAATTGTCAGTTTGAAAGTGTCAAAGTTCCAGTTAACTTTACGTCTCATTTACAGAAAACTCGTGCTAAGGGTACAGGTCATATAGGGTTACAGAGTAAGGCTGACGGTACCGTGGATAAATACAAATCCAGACTTGTCAATAAGGGGTTTAGTCAGAAAAAAGGGATTGATTATGATCAAACTTTTAGTCCCATGGCTAAGATGGCAACAGTTCAGGGCAGTTAGGAGGTAACGACTGTCTCAACCGAGGTCCCGCCACAATCGCGGCAGTAAGACCCTTCTTTGAGGAGCGGCTGGATTGGCGTCACGGCGTCCTGACCTACCTACCGCATGACGCAGGCCCTCACATGACACGGAAGCTTCGGGAGATACCTGTGTCTGATAAGGAGGGAAGAAATGTGGAAACTTGATCCCCAGGCCGACCACAATCGTACTCTTAATTATTACTCAAAAGCTACACGGCACAAATTAATGGAACTAGCGGCACAATCAAAGTAACCAATTTGTGCCATAGTAAAATTCTTCAGACTATTGATATTTTATTACATGTGGTTGTGGTCGGGTCACGAACCGTGATCCCCAGCCCGACCACAAACTTATTCTTATTACTCAAAAACTACAAGGCACAAATTAATGGGGCTAGTGGCACAATTAAAGTAACCAATTTGTGCCATAGTAAAATCCTTCAGAGTATTGATATTTATTGTGTGATGGTTCCTGACCCGACCACAGCATGGAACGAAGATTTTGAGATGGCACAAATTCGTTATTATAATTGTGCCTAATTGTGCCACTAGTCTCATGAATTTGTGCCTTTTACTTTTTGAGTAATAAGTGTTCGATTGTGGTCGGGCTGGGGATCACGGTTCCTGACCCGACCACAACCACATCTAATAAATATCAATAGTCTGAAGGATTTTACTATGGCACAAATTGGTTACTTTAATTGTGCCACTACTCCCATTAATTTGTGCCTTGTAGTTTTTGAGTAATAAGAATAAGTTTGTGGTCGGGCTGGGGATCACGGTTCCTGACCCGACCACAACCACATCTAATAAATATCAATAGTCTGAAGGATTTTACTATGGCACAAATTGGTTACTTTAATTGTGCCACTAGTCCCATTAATTTGTGCCTTGTAGTTTTTGAGTAATAAGAGTACGATTGTGGTCGGGCTGGGGATCACGGTTCCACGTTTCTTCCCTCCCTATCAGACACAGGTCCCGAGGCTTCCATGTCGGGTGAGGGTATGCGTCATGCGGGACTAAAAGTTTTATCATAATCAATCTCTTTTTTCTGACTAAACCCCTTAATGAAAAGTCTGGATTTGTATTTATCCAGACTTCATTAATTCCACCGTCAGCATTACTCTGTAACCCTATTTGACCAGTTTTAACAACAGAATTAAAATGTTTAATTGCAGACTTAATAACTGTGACTACTTGACTTCTGTGCGTTGTGTGTGCCATAATGTGGCACATATTTCTGGCAAAATCAGTCACTTCAGACTATTGATATTTTATTAGATGTGGTTGTGGTCGGGTCAGGAACAATGATCCCCAGCCCGACCACAAACTAAGAATAAGTTTGTTTATTTTATTTATTTCTCAAAAACTACAAGGCACAAATTAATGGGATTAGTGGCACAATTAAAGTAACCAATTTGTGCTATAGTAAAATCCTTCAGACTATTAATATCTTATAAGATGTGGTTGGGGTCGGGTCAGGAACCGTGATCCCCAGCCCGACCACAAACTTATTCTTATTACTCAAAAACTACAAGGCACAAATTAATGGGACTAGTGGCACAATTAAAGTAACCAATTTGTGCCATAGTAAAATCCTTCAGACTATTGATATTTATTAGGTGTGGTTGTGGTCAGGTCAGGAACCGTGATCCCCAGCCCGACCACAATCGAACTCATATTACTCAAAAAGTAAAAGGCACAAATTCATGAGACTAGTGGCACAATTAGGCACAATTATAATAACGAATTTGTGCCATATCAAAATCTTCGTTCCATGCTGTGGTCGGGTCAGGAACCATCACACTATTTATTACATGTGGTTGTGGTCGGGTCAGGAACCGTGATCCCCAGCCCGACCACAATCGAATTCTTATTACTCGAAAAGTAAAAGGCACAAATTCATGAGACTAGTGGCACAATTAGGCACAATTATAATAACGAATTTGTGCCATATCAAAATCTTCGTTCCGTGCTGTGGTCGGGTCAGGAACCATCACACGACAAATGAGGTATTGTCTGACAATCAGGTCGGACTGGGTCGGAAAAGGTCTGGATTCTCACAAGCCCGGGTTAGTGACGACGCCCGCCGTGACGTCTCTCCAGCCACACCTCAAAGAGGGTTCTTACACAGGACAGGAGAGCTGAGCTGTACCCTTAGCACGAGTTTTCAGTATTTGAGACGTAAAGTAAACTGGAACTTTGACAATTTTAAATTGACAATTTTTTAAGGAAAAAATTAGTTCCGTTTTCGTACACCAGAGGCGCTGTTCCATTTTTTCATACAAGAAACGCTGTAAATACTGGAAAGTAAAATAGTGAAAACTCGTGCTAGGGGTACAGAGCAATGTGATTGTGCATGCTGGCCTGAAAAGAAAGCGGTTTGTTCGGAATTTAAAACGATCGAATCACAATTAGTAAAGTTTAAAAATAGTTATATGACCACCTTTTCATCTGCAATTCTTCAGGAATCTCGTTGGCTCCTTTATTCAGTAAGCTGGAAAGGCAACAAAAAAAAACTGCTAAATTAGCTCAAATTGCTGCAGAGGAACTTGAGTAGTTAGAAGAAATTAGAATTAACCTTGCAGAAAGCATTGGGACACGTTTTCTAGTGGACAAGAAGACTAATAAAACGGTCTGCTTACCTAATACTTATTACGAACATGCTTGTAAGCATCAGTACAATTGACTTAAGAAAGCCTCGTCTACAACCTCAAGTGATTCGACTTTTGACAATTCAAAGTGCATGTAACTGGCCTTCTTGATATAAATCATTTGATTTGATTTGATTCGGCTGGCGTCAAAAGAGCACCTTCTTCTTATAGTCTGGCCACACTAACGGCATTTCTCGTTGATTTTCGGGATAATAGTAATTTTTGTTCGTATAAACGTCCATTAACGCTATTATTAAAAAAAAAAGCCTTAACCAAAACTAATTAATAACTCAGATCTAGAATCTTACTACCTTAGGGCATTAGGGCAGCATGTCTTTGTCCGGGGAGGAACTTTAGCTGCGGTGTCAGTGCAATAATAATAAAACAATAATATGGGTGAAACTCATTTATTACACACTACGGGACAAATGTGTCACGACATGTATCGGCGACATGTCAAGCGAAACTGGCCTATTTCTCCTGACAAATATGGCGACAACGCGTAATTTATGTCCACAGCGCCGTCATGCGACTTCGTTAAGCTTCGCCTGACATATCTGGCGACACGCGACTTATGTTACTTACGCTACTTTACTCGATGTAGTTGGTAAAACGTATCGCGCGATTTTGCCAGATATAGGTTTAAGAACAACTTTATTTCTCATAAGAATTACATAGTTAATTCACTTACTGAGAAATACACTAGAATTACATTTTATAATTAGAGCGCACAGATTATGTGGGTACACAGATAAATATTAACCTAAACTCGATCATATGTGTCGAGCGAAGTCCGGTAAAGTCGTGCTACTTCACCTAACGTCGCTGGCGACACGTGTCGCATGACATTTGTCCCCTAGTATATCCTTGGTTTAATGGCATTGTCCGTTAGTGTGGCTGTAGTATTACCTATCCATGTACGGTTACAGCGGCGATATTAGGGGTAAGCCACCAGCTCAGGAAATATTGTTCGACGTGACGGCAACCACATACGACTGGAGAGAGATCAGGCGAAAGACCAACGGATTTGTTTTCAGTCAACGTTGAATGAGTCCTCCCGCCCTGGGTGGAGTAAAAATACCAACGACTTAACGTACTCTGCGAAGCACTGAGGTAACATACCACCAACTTCCAAACTCCGGGTACCTAGTTACCTACTAATTTTTTTTAAATGAAAATATTCGATAACTACTGATGAATTATAAAATCAAACCAAGTTCCTCAAGATCAGGTAATCTTCGTTTTCATTAAAATAATGTGGTATTTGGGGATTTATTTGTCCAATTCTGATTTTTTTCATTAAATGTAGTGTTCATGCTAACAGATATAAAAACAACCACACGTCCTTTCCTGCGAAAAAAAAATTAACAGAAATGAAAAAACAAAATTACAACGAATTCAATAATAAAGGCCGCATTGAAACAGAAATTTAAAACTTTTCCGGATATTTTTTCCTCTACGTATTCAGAGTACAGCAGCCTTTTTGTAAATTGTTACTGGAACGTTGTGAACATGTCCCGCATTTTCACTGCACTTCAAAGAACGCGAGAAAAATTTCCTGAATATCTGTGCTACTGTAAAGGTGTTACACACATGCCTGCGTCGGCATGATTTTGCGACACTCATGCACCACTGCGCTGCCGTGGAGCATTGCTCCGGATCGGCTTTCTCCTTTCTTTTTTATTTGAGGATGTGGCTAAACTCAGTCTTAGTCATACCGTTAAGGACAAATAAAGGAACAAGGTGGATTTTTAGTCTGTAAGAGTCTGAATGTTAGTCTCTAACAGTGCAACAACCCAGGGGCCTTAGTCAAACAGCAGACGTTAGCAGACGATAACCGTTATCGTTCATCAGTTACCAATACATTTTCAACTTTATGCCTCAGGCGTAAAGTTGAAAATCTATTAAAAACTGCTGATCGATAACGAACGAAACAAACGAAAACGATCTGTGAACTTCAATAGATTTTCAACTTTACGCGTTGGGGTATAAAGTTGAAAATGTATTGGTGACTGATGAACGATAACGATTGTCGTCTACTATCGTCTGCTGTTTGACTAAGGCCCCAGGGCGGAAAGACCCATTAGATGATTTAACCAAACCAAAAAAAGGTAAAAAGTCTGGACACTACAGACTTAGACAGACATAAGCTTTGAACTTATGTTAAACGTTCAGGATTTCAGTCAGTTCAGGATTTCTAAAGATGTTTTCCTTCAACGATGTCAGTGATGTTCAAATGAATTATAGTATGTAAAAGCATTGAAAATGATTCATTAGTATCTAGATATTTTCCCGGGCTTGAACTCACAACCTCTGGACTTTTAAAAAACTGAAACCGGGACGTGGATCTTTAACTTGCAAAATTTGATTACAGACAATTGTACAGCTGAAACTAAATAAAAGCTTGTAAAAATGCATTTCTATCAGCAGACCTGCGAAAACAAGAGTGAAAAAGAGAGGGATAATGTTTTTATTTTGTATTTATTTTAATAAGTATTTCAATGCTGAGTGGAATAACTTGGTAGTGCTCCTTACTTAATGGATTTATAAAATAATACATTCATAATTTCTGTTTCCTTGAAAAAGCTGAAACTTGAAGTTGAATATAAATTCCTAGTAGCGTTGTCAGTAACGGAACAAAATTAATCTGCTATTAAAATTTAAACCATATAAAACATTTCAAGCTTAATTTACAATGTTGCACGACACGTGGCGACATTTCCGCGGCTAATGCCAGCCTTAATGTTGATGAAATACGTGTCATATTAGTGCTGGATATACTTAGTAGAACATGATGGATCACAATGTATTTATATTAGGCTACCAAAAGGTAACTGGGTAATTTTGGATGTATTATTAAGCTTGATTTCCACAATGCGTAATGTTGCAGATGCAATGCACCATGGGAAGAGTATTTTTTTCCTTGTAAAATCATCGACTTCTCTCACCCAGATCGGGACGGTCGGACTGTCAGACTTGTAATGACTAAAATCCATGGTGATCCTTCAATACCAATTTACGTTCCAGAGTCCCGGTTACCTGATGGTCTTAGGAGGGAGGGTGGCGGCGTCATTTTGGTGACAGCTCATTAAAGCGCGCGTGGAACACGAAGCGTCGCCGACTCGGGCATGGTCCATGATCGGACAGCAAGTCAGTTATTTATATAATACTTCTCCCTAGCACTTAGGATATCACAGATGATATGTTATGCTACAACATGATCAAAGAACTGATATCAGATCCAGCCTTATATTATCTACAAACAAAGTTACGAAAGCTCATCATAAGCTTGATATTACTTCTAGGTATCAGAGCTTATCTTGTTAACGTAGGAAAAGTCTTATTTGTACCTAATCGTAAAAAGTAATATCTGAAGATTACTTTCAGGAGAAATGGATTATATCACGCGATATAAAAGGAATTACAAGAGGGTGTTACTGATAAAAAAAAATAACCTTTTAACCGCCAACGTCCGAAAAAAATTTTGGGCCCATTCCACCGACGTTGGATATATCCAACAGAGAATATTCAGGATTTTTGTTGTTTTGTTTGATTTTATTTCATCTATTCTATGTTTCTCTGTTTAAGTAGATAGACAGATATAATACTTTTCATTGTACACCATAATATTTTACAAATCGGAGCTTAAGAGGAGCAGAAAGAGAGGTACTTATATTTCACCGATTCGTAGCCTGGCGCATGAAGTCTGGCGGTTAAAAGATTAAAGGCGGAAACACATTATTAAAACGCGACGCGACCCGATGAAACGTGATGCGTGTTGACTTGAATCAAATATGCAGGCATTGCGTCACGACGGTTGTTAATAGTGTGATTCTGGTCTATAGGAAACAATACATTTGATTCGACTCAACACGCAACGCATTTCATCGGGTCGTGTCGCGTTTACACTCTTTAGGCATACCTACTTAACACAACACCATCGTAGCGCAAGCGCCAACAGGACGTCATTTGCAAGCGGCCATTAACAAATGGCGTCCTGTTGGCGCTTGCGCTACGTTAGTATTGTGCTAAGTTTGCCTTAAGCGGGTGATTTTCCATCATACCTTGCGTCCCCGTCTTATACACTGTACCCCTATGCCTCTGTTGGTTATCTATACTATAACCCAACAGTGGACTAATATTTTTGTCTCACAGACCTCATTACTGACAAATTATAGGAATTCTATTGGCACCAATAAAGTTCTAATTCCTTTAACAAACACATAATGAATAGACTGCTAATGAAATGAAGCAACTTGATATTAATTCACCGAATTCACTTACATAATGACCGCAGATTGGAGTTTAACTGGAACCTGGTCTGCAAAGCTTTTGATTAAATTGTGGTTACAGTAAAAGGAAATTTATTTATTTTAGGTTTAGGGTAACGTAATGACAATCATTGTACGAGTATATTTATGTCGCAGGGAAATTCGGAAGTCATGGATTTCACGACATCCCTAGGGATATCACGAAATCCCGGAAGATGTGGAATATTCCTGTTTATTACGCCTTCTTACTAAAAATATCTAGTGATATGACAAAATACTAATATATCTTCGGATATAATGTAAATGTAGTAAAATGTAAATGTAGTAAAATGTCAGGAAACGTCGACGAAACACCGCTTCGCAATACAGGCTGAACTCTCGGTCCGTTTCGTTTGATCCACGAATTTTCGCCCACCCAGTATATTATGTAGTTGTGTCACGTTTATTTGCTCGTCCTATGTAAGCTTGGGCCCCTATTATCTCCAGGCTGTCAGCTGAGTCTGGATTTGTTCTGTTAAATGATGTATGTACAATAAGGATAAAGACTAATAGGTACCTAGAACCGACTTAATAACGGAAATAATCTTCTTTACATAGATTATTACAGATTCGCACCCCGTCTCTCTACGCTTAGATCTTTCAAAATGCTTAACGGATTCATGAGGTTTTTGTTTAATAAACAACACATCCATATTTCCCCTTTTTATTTTTAAGCTTAAAATTATGAAATAAGTTTTCCCATCCAGTACCCTTAGCACGAGTTTTCAGTATTTGAGAAGTAAAGTAAACTGGAACTTTGACACTTTCAAATTGTCAATTTTCAAGGAAAAAATTAGTTCCTTCTTCGCACACCAGAGGCGCTGTTCCATTTGTTCCTTGAAAATTGTCAATTTGAAAGTGTCAAAGTTCCAGTTTACGTCTCATTTACTGAAAACTCGTATTAAGGGTACAGGCCAGGGTAGGAGAAACTGTCAGACTTGTACTGACTAAAATTCACGGTGTACTTCAATAGCTCTTTACGTTTCGGGGTCTTTTGAAATACACAAAACAGTGCGCCTGGGAATCTACAACCCCTCCAAACAAACTATAAAGCCCTGGATTCGTCGAGATGTGTTTGATTACTGATAAACTGAAGAAGTACTGACGCCAGCCATACCTGAATCTGTCAAAGTTTACCAATCGAAAGTGAGACAGTTAGATTGTGGTAGCTTGATGTGCTGTCGTCTGTTCATATGCATTGAAAAAACTAAAAACACATTAATAATAAAATAATAATAATATTCCACAACTATCACACAACGCCATCTAGTCCCAAGCTAAGCAGAGCTTGTGTTATGGGTAGGTACTAGACAACTGATAAACATACGTATATATTTCTAGATACATACATATTATAGAAAAATTACACCCAGACACAGAACAAATGATCGTGCTCATCACACAAACATTTGTCGTGGGTGGGAATCGAACCCACAACCTCCGGCATAGCAGTCAGGGTCACTAACCACTAGACCAACAGGCCAGTCACATTGGTACTTAACTAGATTTCCCCCAAAACCTCGGGAATGTGTGGCGAGGCAAATATCGTGTTGACCGTCACGGCTTCATACCTCACGGTAACTTTCTTAGTCTACTAGCGGACTAGATTATAAACCAAGCCATTTTCCCCACTTAAACACATTTTAATTAAGAACGAAGAAGGCAAAGCTTTTAAAGAATTTCAATGGATCGCGCCCATCGATTCATTGAAGCGAACAACAATGATTCTCTAAAAATGAAAGACCTAAATTATTTGAGTTTTACTAAAAATAATTCCAGTGACGGAATAACTAAAATCGATCTCTAGTTCTAGGCGTAGTAATATTATTTATTCTTTGGTTCTAGATATTCTTTTTTTCAAAGTGTCGAAGACATAATGATGACAGTAAAGTTTCTAAATTGAGTCAGTCCAGCACTGGACCACGAGTTTTAGATACTCTTTAATCATTTGCCAACTATATTTTATTCAAGCAATGTTGCCCGACTAAACTTTACTTTTTTGTAATGTAATTTTGTGACACAATTTTTTTTTTTCTTCTGTAACTATAGTTTTTTTGTTCTGTCCTGTGTGTGTCAATAAAACCCTTTTCTTTCTCTTTCATTTCTTTATTTGGATGAAAAGTAAGCAGATAGATTTTACAGTCTACAATAACACATGGAATAATTACTCACAGTCTACGTTTCTTGGGATAATTTTCGATTTAAATGCGACCAAGGCTCCTGACAGCGCCTAGTATTTAAATAAGCTTAAAGAAAAACTGTCATATCCAATTTTGTTCCTGAAAATGTACTGGGATTCAGAGTCACTGACTGACAAAGATACGGACGCCATTGTGCTTCTGACACTGCCTTTCACCCGGCTACCGTCTCCCGGAAAGTTAGCCGGAATTTATGTAGGCATCTATGAGAGATTTCAAAGTACAATGAAACTAAGTAGTTCGTTTATCTTGTATTTTTCTTAGGATTTTGTTTAAAAATAATAATAATAAACTTTTCATGTTTGAAAAATTACGTTTGTTCAAACTACCCTACGTCTGTCTTTAAGGCGGCCATTACTCGGTAGGTTTGCCATGGCAGAGATTTTGACTGAAAACCTATCGTCTAATGCAATGATTGACTTTTGCATGACGAAAATTGTAGGCGATAAAAATGTAATCATTCAACCATCATGATTGATAGAATTGATTGACCGTCTATTGAGTGCCTAAGTGGCATCAAATAATCAAATAGTCCGATCAAGGGATGATTGTTCCGAAAAAATTCTCTGCCACTGTTCGGGGAGATGCTATGTCGCAGAGACATGTTTCTAAAAGCTTATAAACATGTGTGTGACATGTTCCTAAATGTAAAGACTGCTGCTATGCGATTGGCACTGAAATCAATTTTAGAACCTAATAACTAAAGGCGTCATCTTCATAGAACTAGCTTTAACATGTTTGTCGTAAAATGATGTCCTGGATACATAACATAATAACATGAAGTGAAGTTTATAACTTCATAAATAACTTACTACATTTATATACCTATATATAAGTACAACAAGAGCAATAAAGCAACTTGCATTTATATACGAAAGTATGTTCCGTTTTCACTGGATCGGTCTTGATTTTTTTGGTCCGGAGAAAAGACATGAGCATTATGGACAGTATTGTTAGTTATAGACGTGAGAGAGGCGAGACAAGAGAACATATTTCTGCAATCTGAGCAAAGCCACGGACAACAGCTAGTATTTTCATAAAAGAAATCCAACTTGTGTAATGGGTATCAACCCACAAGTAGAGTCAGGAAAATTCTCAATCTTGAAATAGATTTATACTGATATAACTAGAGAAGACATAAAGTTGTCATAAAGAAAAATGTCATATATTATTAGGTGTGTCCGTACAGAGCGAGCAGCCTCGCGCGGCATTTGACGCGCGAAGCAGCCGCGGCCGAGCCACCGAGCGCCCGACTCATCGACTTATTCGTCAACTCGCCCGCAATTAACTCGCTCGCTCGGGCGAGTTGGCACCTTCTGATTTTACCTATTTTTGTTGTCGTCAACTCGCAACTGAGCGAAAATCTGACGTATTTACAGCCATCTACAAAAGTGTTTCTATTAATTTAACATTTAATTTAATTAAACCTCTTCACACGTTTATGACACTAAACGTGTAAAGTTGGTTAATTGAGGGCCAGGGGGTCTTCTTAGGGGCGGAGTTGTTTTGAGATCATTAATAAAATGTAAGCACAAAGACATAAGTAATTAAGTTTTTTTTCATAAGTTAGAATTAAATTTGAAACCTAAGCAGAAAGTACCAGGAGAACAGGATCATGAAGAAGGTTTTGTTGCCGAAATTGAATGAGGAAATGGAACAAAAAGTACTAGGAGAACAGAATCATGCTGAAGGTTTTCATACCGCACAACGAACGGTCTTCAAAACTAAAAATTTCTTTCGGCGAATACTCAATACCCAAAAATGTACTAGGACTGCATAAAATCAAGGTGATATTTTTCATTTAACAGTTCTGTCTCAACATACAAATTTTGGGCAAAATCTATTTATCACAAAAGTACTAGGCTTGCATGAAAAGGTGGTATTTAAATCATTAAATAAAGGTACTTCATAGTATACAGGTATTTGACACTGTTTTTACAAAATACAGTTAATAAAAATACCCGATATACAGGGTGAAATTGTAGTGGTTGTTTTCCCGAAGCGAAATGAGTTTGTATCGGTAATAGAATCGATTAGTATATATTAAAAAAAATAGAGTCAATAAACGGCAGATTTACAATTGTGATAAACAAAACTCGAAAGCGACTTGAACCTATGGTAATACACCGCACGTTATGATCTGCGCGGAAGGCGGGCCGACCGCGCGGTCATTGCACTTCGCGTAAGAATCAGCTGATCACTACTCCTTACTTTATAAAACGCAAAATCCAATAAGTTATCTATTCGAATTTTTACTGTTCATACTTTTACGGGCTTAGGATCTTCATAAATACTTTTTTGCCTACAACCGTTAGGTATTCTATGATACAACTTACGGATCACTGAGAAACTAATAAAAATCAAGATTTAAAAAAAAGTTTGATTTAGATAATTAAGTATTTATGGCATATTTAAATAAAGGAATCATCTTATTTACAATTATTTTGATTACCTACCTACCTAACCTACTATAAAATGTTTTTCGTACCACTTGCTCAAAAAAGTGACATTCTATGCCACAAAAAGCGAACATAACAATAGTCATTTTTAATCTGTGAAAAACAGGGAAAGAATGTTGTACTGAATTTCATTCTCTCTCTAGGGAGAGAATGTGATTTAAATTTGGAATACTTAGATTACGGTAGACTCGATCGAAAGCTAAACAGAATAATAAAACATTAAAAAATAAAGATTTCGAGTCGACAACATATATCCGAAAAATTCGGATTGTCGAGTATTTTGTAAATTTCTAATGATTTTCTGACCAGACAGATCGCAGCTGATCGCAGCCGCCATTATTGACATCGGTTATCATGTTGATGTTTTTTTTTTCTTTCTTAATTTTCGGCCTATGACTTACCGTGACACCTACATTTAGTACCTTGATGTGTAGTATTTGGGACACACGTTTCACCCGAGCGAAGCCGGATTTTCATCTAGTTAAATAAAATTACGAAAACCGACGAGGCCGTATGAGCTTGATGCCTTTGCTTTTTTAATTTGCCGCGTTTTTGTATTCTTCAAATACATAAACGTTGAGTTTATTTTTACTTATTTTTATAAATAAGTTAATGTTAAATATTAATGTTTAAAATGCGTATCTCATATTATTACTGTGTTATTTTTTTCGCAAATAGTACGAAAAGTAGAGTATTTTCCTCGGTGATAAAGCTGTCTTAGTCTTGGGTGAACTTAAATCCCTCGCTACACTCAGGACTCGTCTTAAATCCCTCGTTTCGCTCGTGATTTAAGTTTTTAACACCCTCGCTACGCTCGGGAGTAAACCTCGAGTCCTTCGTTACGCTCGCGATTTAATTCGCCACCCGCGACAGAAGACCCTGCTTTATCCCCTTGGTTAATAATCTACTATATTTGCAAGGTACGAGCAAGTACCTAAGCGCAGAGCGAAACATTTGGCGGCTTCCGCGGTATCCTTTTAAGTTTCGGGGGGGCTCGCTAGCCGCGTGCGTGCAGGCTAGTTTTTGCCGTATCACCATGCCCGAGAGCTCATTTTACTCTGAACATTTATTATTCACTCTTCCTTTGTAAGTTGCCGACAGTGCGCGGCGGCGCGTGCGCCTCGTTTCCTTATCTGTAGTGCTCTACTATTGGTTCTCGCTCTTTCGAGTTTATGAATACTTTTTTAACAATTTGAAAAAAAAAACATTGTTTTTTTTTAAGTTTGACCTTGTGGTTCGATAGTACTACTGATGGGTAATCGTCCTGCCGCGGGAGAACAACCATTAAAATTTCACGCTGTATAATAAGGAGTCTGCCCTGTATCTTTGCCCCACGCTTGGGATTTCTCCTATATCGTGGGTACGTTTTCAAATATTCAAACTCAAATCTTACAGCGCCTCATACTATAAAGAAGGTTTCTATATTAATTTATTATAACACTTTTATAGATGACTGTACCATTTTTCCGTCAGTCGCGAGTTGACGACAACAAAAATAGGTAAAATCGGAAGGTGCCAACTCGCCTGAGCGAGCGAGTTAATTGCGGGCGAGTTGACGAATAAGTCGACTCATCCAGTGTAGGCTTTTTGTTTTGCTTGCGAATATTTTTACGCGTCTCGGTCGAAACACATCAGACGCGTCCACATAAAGCGTGGCAAGGCAGTTTCCTTGCGCGTCAAATGCGTCGCGAGACTGCTCGCTCTGTGTGGATGCACCTTATAACTAGGTATTACACCTACGATCTCTCTGAACCTGAAGGTCTGAAGGTTAAATAGCTTCTCAGAAGAACATATAAACGAATATAAATTTTAAAACTAACAAAAATATAAAACAAAATTTAATTTGTATACAAAATTATGTAATAGTCCTGAATTAAACCATGATGTTGATATGAGAAGGGTATTTGACTGAAAAATCTAAGTATTCCGTAAAGCAAAATTGACGAAGATACACTTTAAAAATTGCCAATACGTCACAAACAAGTTAAGTATTAACTAGCTTTTGACGTCACGAGCACTCACTCTCGAATTTTAATACGTTTTACTATATAAATATTCCTTAATTCAACAAATGATAAAAACACGTGTCCATTATTTTTCAAAACTATGAAGTGGCGACTAAATTAATTTTCAATTAATGATGCTGTCAAAGTGCGTATACTTGTTTAATAGCGTTTAAGTCCAACACCATTTTATACAAACTTTTAAGGGCTTATTTCTAAAATGACTGAATCAATTTGTAGTCTAAAGCCGTTTCAGATTGTCACGGTCTAAAGACGTCTTATTTACTCTGCCGGCATGGCAGAGGTTAACCACATGCAGCCATGTGATTGGTGAATGCTCTCCGCTCTGCTCTGCTTCGCCTCAGTGGAACCGCAGCCTAAGGCCCTTCGTACACTACGCGACGCAAGTCTCCGATACCTTACGACTTTCGAACCCATTGACGCGTTTCTTGTACGAACCTGTACTAGTTATGTATTGCTATAATCGCTTGGATACCGAAGTCGTTAGGTATTGGAGACTTGCGTCGCCTTGTGTACGAAAGGGCTAAAGTTTACTATAAACTAAGCGGTCACCGCTCGCTCTGCACGATCGGACGATCTCAAAGCCACAAGCACATGGTAGTGTCCAGTGATGTATTTTCTTAGAGAGAATACCAAAGCAACTCACAAATAGATCTTATTGTACATTTATGTTACAGAACGTAGACGATGAATTTTCGAAGCGTGATTTTCCTGTGAATTCTGTACTACGATTTGCCACAATCTTGTCTTCAAACCTACGCAGTTTGTACCTATATAGCCGTGAAACTTACACGTGTGGTGGTTTATAGTATATGCATCCTACGTAATATGAGCCTTATTGGCCGACTAGGCGTTAAGTAGAGTCATTAGCAGGATTTTAAACTCTATTTATAGCTTATATAAGGTAACAATTTTACCTTTAACTAGATTTAATACAAGGATTTTCTTCTCATATTGTTCAGTGTTGATATTAAAAAGTTGAAGATTTCTTACAGGATGGGTTATTTAAACGCAGCCTCAAGTCATAAAAATAATTATTTTGAACTTGGTCGTCAGTCCGTATTCGGGAACTTTTAAGACTTTACTAGAATTCGGGCACTCAGACACCGGAAATTAGGAGGGATGATGACTCATAATTATGTAATTTAGTCCAGTTAGACTAGAGAGTAATGGATATGTATATATATATATGATCCAGACCGATTTCGGCCACAGCGACTGAATGAATGGATATGAATGGGGAGGTAAAGGAAGACCAATTAAACGAATGGATTGTGTGTGAAAAAAATAGAAGTAAATGATGCTGAGAGGTCTGACAGCTAGGAAAAGAACAACAAAACGTGTAAGCAGCAAGATGATGATTGGAATTCGGGCACTCGATGCGGTTATAGTGGTTATCGAAATGGAATGCGGGTAAACGACTGTAGTTTGCATGAAGTCGAATTCCTACCTACGTATTAAAGAATTGTCCATAATGCCATCTATAAAATTATACTTTGTACCCGAATATTAGATTATGAAGTGTCTCGTAAGTTTTCAGTAAATTGTCTTATCACTGAATATTCTAGACACGCGTACTTTGGATATTACGGTCGTATGTTTGCGTATAAATATTGTTTTAGTATATACCTTGAACATTTTTGTTTTTTATGTTAACTGTTTTCTTTGTCTACCTTATTTATATAACAAGTTACATTATGAGAATAAAAAAAAAACATGACTATTAAAATGACTTTTTCTTCATTATTTAATGTAAGAAAAATTGCCGACCTGTCCTTTAAAAAGGCGTTTAAGCAAGCATTTTAAAGTTTGAAACAGCACTCATAAATACCATATAATACATCATGTGCTCACAAGGTTACAACCATAATATCAATACCGGAATGTGGGTGCATCCTTATCAGACAATGAGCTACCTTTTGTTCACCGTTCGCAAGCCCGTGCCGACGATGGCCGGAAATTGCCTTGTGATTAATAATACTCAGGGCATCTCCCGAACGTGTCTATCTACCTACCAGTAGTTGTTCCGAGTCTGGGTGTTTGTGCATGTAAGTTTCTTTGTTTCTAAACGCAGCCACGATCCCCGCTGCCTCGAGAAGTCGAGGCGTGGCGGGAAGAGCTCCGGCGCGAGCTCAGGGTAGTATGGAGGGGACGACTGTCGCAATCGACGGCCGGGCACGCCGCAATCGCGGCGGTAAGACCCCTCTTTGAGGAGTGGCTGGAGAGACGTCACGGCGTCTTGACCTATCGCATGACGCAGGTCCTCACCGGACACGGAAGTTTCGGGAGGTACCTGTGGCTGATGGGAAAGGAGGAAACGCCTGGGTGTCACCACTGCGAAGATCGCCCGGAGGACACAGTAGAGCATACGGTGCAAGACTGCCCAGCTTGGGCAGAGCACCGACGTGTCCTCACGGCGGCGATAGGCGGAGGTCTCCGCCGCGCCCGGCATTGTTGCGGAGCGAGACGGACAGTTTCGGCCATGCTGCGGAGCGAGACGGAGTGGGAAGCGGTCGCCACCTTCTGCGAGGCAGTAATGCTCGTGAAGGAGGTGGCGGGCCGCGAGAGAGAGAGGACAGCGTCCTCCCTCCGCCCCAACCGCAGTGGTGTACGCCCACGGCGTCGTACGTCGCAAGACGATCTCCGGCCACCGTAGGCGCGATGCGGACAGCGAGTAAAGAGCAACTCGCTGTCCGACCATGGACCATGCCCGGGTCGACGGCGCGTCGTGTTCCACGCGCGCCTCAAAGAGCTGTCAGCAAAATGACGGGGCCCCCTCTCAGAGGGCCAAAGCCTACCGGGGTCGCGGGACTTTTTTCTATTACCGTGACCCCGGAACATAAAGGGCTACTGAAGGACACTGTGGATTTTAGTCAGTACAAGTCTGACAGTACCTCCCGCCCTGCCCGGGGTGGGAGGTCTCACTTGATGATTTTACCACGTAAAAAAAAAAAAACGCAGCCACGAGACAGGAGAAATTCCTAGTGTGGGGCAAAGTTTAAAAAGAATGTTTAAGGTATATGCTATATGTATTTAATCATAAATTCCTCCCATGTACTTGAAAAAATATTTTATCTATCACTAAAAATTTTTTTTTTGATCATGGTAAAATCATCAAATGAGTCCTCCCACACAGGACGGGACGGGAGGGACTGTCAGACTCGTACTGACTAATATTCAGCGTATTCCTTCAATAGCTCTTAACATTCTATGGTTACGGTTACCTGATGGAGTGATGACACAATCCCGGGACCCCGGCAGGCTTAGGCCCTCTCCTCCTACTGCATAAATAAATTGAAAATCTATTTCGTCTGTCAGTAATAATATTGAAAAATAATGGATAAGTATGTATTTTTTGTTTTTTGAAATCAATGAAAATTGACAAAGACAAAACGCTCCCAAATTCAAGAGTGGGGGGCTTGTGAGGTCATTACGCTTATAAAATTGTAACGACCGAGTAACGTTTTGTGATTTTTAGAAGCGTTGTATCACATGACAAAAGAAAAAATACGGGTCTAATATTTTTTAATAATCTATATTTCGGACTAATATTTTTTTTGAGTAAAATACCCTTTTCTAAAATTGGTTCAACTCCTTTTTAATCTTGGGACCGGAATATTGTATAAATAATAGGATTGAAGACTTAGAGCCTTAATTGTTGAGAGGCCTTTTTCCCTGAAATTGAACTGGGTAAGATTATTATCTTATCAACCGTTGTTGGTTTTGAGCCGTTCCACGTGGGGCCAATATTGTATTTGCTTAACCTATAAATTGATTTCGGTTCTAAGATATACTTCTTGTAAGTATTAATCTAAAAAAGGCCATTACCGTTAAGTACGTTTAAATAGGTCTTTCAAACTGCGCCAACGATTTATATAAATTGAAAATAAGTACATGGTTTGAATGTATAATAAGTATCTACTTCAACTCTATTTTTGACGACTTGGATGATGTAGTAATCAACTGCTGCGCTACCTATCCTGGGTTCGATTTCCATAGTTTACAACCACTTTTATGATCTACAAATAGTTCTGTTTTTCAATGTAGTTTCAGAGGATATTGCAATAAACATAATGAAAAAAACGGGCAAGTAGAAAAAACTCATACACATAACAAAACAAAACAAGTTTAGTAGGCACATGATCCCCCTCTTTTTCCGTCGGGGGTTAAAAAGAAGGTTAACAATTGTTCTTATAGTGGTGGCTTTATCACTTTTGAGTGATATTATGTTCATAAAGTAATTTATCACTGTTCATCATGTAAATAGGATATAACATACTTCATTGCACACTAAAATTGTTAAACAACTGTTTTAAAACACTGTTTACTGATGTTCCAACTCATATAAATGTTTCCGAACAATCTCGAATGCCAACTTCAAACCAATTCTACAAATTGTTGCCAATTCTGCTCAGAAACCAAAGTAGAAGACAAAACACTAGAATACGTTACGAGAGTAGAATAGAATAATTGTTATGATTTAATTGACTGAGTGAGATTGAGTGACTGGCCTGTTGGTCTAGTGGTTAGTGACCCTGACTGCTATGCCAGGGGTCGTGGGTTCGATTCCCACTTAGGACAAATGTTTGTGTGATGAGCACGATCATTTGTTCGGTGTCTGAGTGTAATTTGTCTATAATATGTATGTATTTAGAAATATATAAGTATGTTTATCAGATGTTTAGTACCCATAACACAAGCTCTGCTTAGCTTGGGACTAGATGGCGTTGTGTGATAGTTGTGGAATATTATATTATTATTAATTATGATTTTATGTTTAATTAAACAAGAACACTGCCGGTTTATTACAAACGGTCTCAAAACTATTATAGTACTTGATTTCGTAGTAGTGATCTAATTAATACGAATTCGCATTAATTTTATGAACTGTATGATTTCTATCTAAGCGCGTTAATTGCTATTACTATTCTCTTTGTTAATAATTAGCGTAGTTTACTGTGAAAATGAATTGAAAATCTGTTTATCTGTGTATTTAGTTAGAGCATTGAAAATTAATGAACACGTAATTTTCAGAAGCACTCGTTGTATGTTATTAACAGATTTTTTTTTTTAAAAGGCCTGTTTGAAAAACTGAAAGTCTAGGTCGGTCGGGTTTACCTCGGAAATTGGTACGTTACTTTGGTCTTTTCACCAAAGACGTATTATATTATATTGACGTTTATTTTGTGAATGGATTAAAAATAACTTCGCACCCGAGTTTACTTTTCTTCTTTTTCAGATAACTTTGAAGTTTTTTTAGAAATTGTAAAATAAAAGCTATTCCGTAACAAAATATAAACTAAGCGGAATAGATGTTGGATTTTTAAAGATGACATTTTCAAGCTCAAAGTTTTAACTTTTTATAATAATACTAGCGGCCCGTCCCGGCTTCGCACGGGTGGTGGACCCGGTCTAAAATTTGAGACTTAAACTATCCTATCTCTCAAGTTGGATCGAACTGCACATGTTGTGCGAATTTTATTATAATCGGTTAAGTGGTTTAGGAGTCCATTGAGGACAAACATTGTGACACGAGTTTTATATACAGGGTGAATTTTTCAACTGGGCGTGGATGGCTACTTTCGAAACTATGAGGAATATCGAAAAACGTTGAAAGGAGTCTCGAGGCTAATTTTGACGAAAACTAAAACTGCATCATTGGATTTTAGAAAAGTCAAAAATCCTGGTCAGGAATCGAATCCGCTCATTTTGGAAAAAAAATCACACCCTGTATTATTACACCGCTCGATAGTGTTGCTAATAAGGATCAAATTCTGGGAAGTAATCATATACGGCAAACTTAAGGAAAACGTATAATTACAAAAAAACTGATTAATCTTCAAGGCAAAGACTGTATTCGAATCTTAGGTTACCGTTCCTTCTTTAAAATAATGCTATTTTTAGTTCAACTCAATAATGTCGTATTGCTAAGTACAGTGGGATTGTTGAAACGTCAAATCCAGTGAGACATTGAAAACAAAGAAATTTTATAATTTCGAATAAATTATGGCTCAGTAGATGTAAAGTAACATGGAAAAATAGCAATTTCATAAAAATCTGCCATTTCCTTAAGTTTGCCGTATATGATTACTTCCCAGAATTTGATCCTTATTAGCAACACTATCAAACGGTGTAATAATACAGAGTGTGTTTTTTTTTTCAAAAGCAGTGGGTTCGGTTCCTGGCCAGGATTTTTGATTTTTATAAAATCCAATGATGCAGTTTTAGTTTTCGTCAAAATCGGCCTCGAGACTCCTTTCAACGTTTTTCGATATTCCTCATAGTTTCGAAAGTAGCCATCCACGCCCAGTTGAAAAATTCACCCTGTATATTAAGATTTAAACGGGTTTACTTTTGACTCTAGGGCACAGGTGACAGTGACAAATCTACAATAAAGTAATTTAAAAAAAAAAACTTAATCCCGCAACCAGGAATTTCTCCTGTGCTTATTTTTCTTTGTTTTTTAAACGCACCCAGCGTCTAAAATCACAGAAACTAGCATACACAAACACCCAGACCCCGAACAACTAGTTGTAGTTAATACAAATATTTGTTCCATGCTTACATTACTTATGTACCTACGGTATATTATGTAAGATAATAGACGCTAAACATAGCGCCTGGCCACACACGGGCGCAACTAGTTGCCATGGAAATAATCGTAGGAAATTGTTTTTTTAACCGACTTCTTTTACATATTTTTGCGCTTGGGCGGGGTGTAAAAACCAACTAAATTATATGGCTAATTAATTTTCCCTCTGTTTATATTATTATATTCAATTTTTATTGTGCGAAGATTTCGAAATGCCTCAATTTTTTTTTGGGATATCATATTTGGGATGGTGGAGCAGTGGTGGCCCAGTGGTATCGGTCCCGACTTACGAGTTGTAGGTCGTGGGTTCGAACCCCGTCAGGCGCATTACTTTGTGTAATTTATTTCATCACCACTGCTCTCAAAACGGTGAAGGAAAACATCGTGAGAAAACCGGCATATCCTAGAACCAAAAATTCGAAGACATGTGACATCTACCACCCCGCACTGGGCCCGCGTGGTGGATTATGGCCCACTCCCACTCTCAGAGAGGAGGTCTGTGTCCCAGCAGTGGGAACATTATAGGCTGATGATGATGATGATGATGATGATGATGATCTTTGGGATAGCATCTTTAAATACGTCTGACTGCTTTCAAAACCAGTTTCTCTCAGCCAGGTATACATTACTATGTTTAGGGATAATAGAGAAAGTATTGAGTAAGTTTTCAGCGTACCTGAAACACTTTCGCAAATTCACCGGGCTCTCTTATAAAGTTGGAAGATTTGCCGTCTCGTACATTACTAAGATAAGCTAAATCATGCGTATTTTAGAACTTTTAGTGTTTACGACTTAGTTGGCAGCATTTCTAAATTTTTTTGAGCCCTTACTTTTTGAAAGTTAATTTTCGTTCATAGTTGCTATTTAGATTTAGGCAAAAGTATCAAGTCCGTAGAATTCGAATGAACTTAATTTTACTTTTTACAAAGCATATAAAATTAAACTTTAAAACGGGTCCCACACGTCGTAAATTCGCATAGAAAGTGGATAGTTGCAAAGGTTAACATAAAACTCAAGACAATACATATGTAAATCACAAAGGAATTTTTCAATAAGAAGCGACGTTATTGCTTGAATATGTGATAGAAATGGTTGTATTCACGATAAATCGGTATACTTTACGATTGCAAACAAATATAGGGTTACAAATGTCATGATTTCATATAAAGGGTGATTTTTTTGCTGGTATCTTTTTCGCAACACTGTTTTTAACAGATTACGCGTGAATCGTCTCTTGTGTCAGTGTCAAACTTGTTCAGTTTGGTCTATAATTTAACCATGAATCGACTTACGAACGAACAACGCTTCATGTTGAAGACGTTGACATGTCAAAGACGACAATGGCCGAAACGTTACTGTGAATGGCGAGCGCTACCGTGTGACGATTGGCGATTTTTTTTTGCCCAAAATGGAAGAATTGGACATGCCTGACATGTGGTTTTAACAAGACGGTGCCACATGCCACACGGCACGCGAAACAATGGCCCAATTGAGAGCCGCCTTCGGTGAACAGTTTATCTCACGTTTTGGGTCCGTTAATTGGCCGCCTAGATCGTGTCATCTAACGCCTTGGACTATTTCTTGTGGGACCATGTTAAGGGTCATGTCTAGAGGGATAAATCAGCAACGGTTGATGCACTGGGAACCAATATTGAAGCATTTATTCGTGATATACCGGCTGATATGTTGGAGAGAGTGTGCCGAAATTGGGTCTTGCGAATGGGCCATCTAAACCTGAGCCGCGGCCAGCATTTGCATGAAATCATCTTCATACAGTAAATTATAGATCGTTCTATCGATTCCTATAAAGATTTCATAATTTTTTTCAATTTTTTTGTGTGTTTTTTGAAAATCAAATCCTATGCCTCTTTAAAAATCACCCGTTACATCTTTCGATTGAATGAGTTTATACGAACCTTGTTTCGATTTGTAACAAGCTTCTTATTGTAAGCCATTTTGTAAATTGTGATTTGTAACGTCGGGAGTTTTATTATTATTGATAGTGTTATTTAAGGTATTTGATTTTCTCTACAAAATGAAACGTGTTTCTTTTAAATCGATTTTTATTTAGGTAATAAATAGTTATTATTAGGTACCTAGAGTGGGTAAAAAGAGGATTTTACGAGATGACGAACATTTATGGAAAAGGAAAAGAGATCGCTCCACACATTAGTTGTTAATGAAAATGATTAATTTCTAGGTTAGTTCTATTTAGGGCTGATTTTTCAATGGTCAGATAACTTTTATCTGAGGAATAAAAATGGCGGTTAGACAGCTTATCCATAGAAAATATGTCAAATCGCTATTTTTATTCCTCAGATAAAAGTTATCTGACTATTGAAAAATCAGCCCTTATTTTAGTTTATTTCGTATTTCAAATAATAAATTATATTTACTACTATTGGTCTGAATGAAACAAGCAATGAAACAGTATCAGAAAGCTATAGAAAGTCTCTACAAACTTTTCAAGGAAGTTCTAATAAACTTGAATGTTGATCAAAGAGTTTCAATGTTTTCTTTTCGCTTTACACTTCGTTGGAGCTGCAGTATTCTATATTATCTACGAGTACAACCTTATAAGCTCAGCTTTCACCTCTTAGAGGAGCCTGTGGCTAAATAATTACAGCCGCACAGGCCGGTCTTCCGGGTTAAGCCATGATTGCCGAGGTTGGTCTGTGGATGGGTAAATGTCATAGAGAGTTTCTTCCGTGCCTCGGAAAGCACGTAAAGCCGTTGGTCTCGGCTGTTATGTGAGAATCTAAATCTAAATGCATTGTTATTATTATAGTTAGGATCCGTCTTTCTTTTTATCGTGGTAAAATCATAAAACGAATCCTCCTGCGCAAAGCGAGGCGGGAGGTAAAATCAGACTTGTACTGACTAAAATCCACGGTGATTCTTCCATAGCCCTTTATGTTCCAGGGTCTCGGTTACCTGGTAAGAAAGTGCCACGACCTAGTTAGAATGCCGAGCTAAACTTTCAGTTTCATTGCATATCGCTGAATTTTACGAAGAGCGACTACCTATCTGGCCGAAGCATTATAATTTGGTACTGAGAAAATCCCCCTAGGTAACACTGTTTCGCAGACTTACGGGTTCCTAGTTACCCTTTACGATTGACTGAAACTGTATAAGGAATTACTTTATTTACTCGTATTCACATTCATTCGACCTTATATTTATTTAGGAAAAGTAAATCGTCTGGTGGTTTTTAGATAGGCTCGAGGGGCCTTAATACGGTATTTGGGTTAAACTGTGGGTGTAGATTTATTCTTTGACTGAGTGGTTTTGAAATGTTATCTACCTTTAGAAATGTTCACAAGGATATAAATTGGTTAATCATTCAGGCAACGCCGGTTAGTAAAAAAGATGCCACTTAATAATATAGGTATGTTATAGTGTGACATCAACAGAGAGTGCTCATCAGGCTGAACAACTCTTGCTAAGAATTTATTCCTGTTGAAAGATCTGGGACACCTGATGTGGAACTCCAAGAGCCCAACTACTTTATAACATAAGTTTATAGGAATGACGTCTTAGCAAAAGGGGTTCTTAGAATTCGACATCAGACGTTTCAGTACCGTCAGCACGAGTTTTCAAAATTTGAGACGTAAAGTAAACTGGAACTTTGACGACTTCAAATTGACAATTTTCAAGGAAAAAATTGGTTCCTTTTTCGCACACCAGAGGGGCTGTTCCATATTTTCATACAAGAAACGCTGTAAATACTTACTGGAAAAACTCTGTATAGTAAAATAGTGGAAACTCGTGCTAGGGGTACTGGGGCCTTAGTCAAACAGCATACGACAGTAAACGACAACTGTTATCGTTCATCAGTCACTAATACATTTTCAACTTTATAACCCTCCCCTAGCGAACAAAGTTGAAAATCTATTAAAAACTGCTGAGCGATAACGAACGAAACAAACGAAAACGGAATGTAAACTTCAATAGAATTTCAGCTTTACGCGCTGGGGTAAAAAGTTGAAAATGTATTGGTGACTGCTGAGCGATAACGATTGTCGTCTGCTGTTTGGCTAAGGCCCCAGGATCCGCGCACGAAGTCGCGGGTAGGAGCTAGTATTAACATATAACTTTAGGTGCCATTAAAGATTGCAAAATGAAATATAATTAATGAATTATTTTTTGACGTTTTCATTATCGTTCAATCTTTAAGAGAATATCATTATCTCTTGATTTTTTATACAATTTCACTGTAGATGACTAGACAATTAACCAAAACTTTAAGTAGCAAAAAAATAATGAAGATGGTTACAGACTAATTACAAGTTCTTTTATTTTATGCCAAGAGTAATTTAGAAGTTTACTGAGATATAAAAGACAATGAGCGCTTTTGGTTCCTTTGAGCTGACAATTATATTCAACTTAGGTTTGATTTATTAAATTACATAGCGTATAATTACTGTAGTGACTAGTTATTTGCTGGATAGAATTTCCATTTTTCGTTTTACTAGCGCAGGTCTATTCACGACAACGACGATACTAGACTCCTAATAACAGGCGACCGATGTCGGTCAACACATTAGGCAAAAGTCTTATATCCGTCTTGTTTCGACCACTCCTGTGAGCCGTAAACATACCTTGAGACAGAACAGACCTTGAGTTAGCCAATCACAACGCAGTACCCCGTCCCCCTCGCTTACGTAGTACCTCAGCGAGTTGACATAATAGTTTTTGTTCCTTAGATCGTGCATGCGGTGTCTAGTAATATATCGTCGTTGATTCACGAGCATTAATATTTAATTTTGCGCGGCTGTGCCATATAAGTCCAGTTGATCAGAATATCGAACTAGTGCCCGCTTGCCAATTGGACCTGTAATATAGTGCTGGCAAGCAATGGGATGATGAGACGCGGTGGGTCGCAAAACTCTACGCCAACAACGTCGCAGGCAAACTTAGTCACATATCGAAGTCCTGGGCAAAAGTTACAGTTAGTCACATATTATATACTAGCTGCTGCCAGCGGTTTCACCCACTACAACTCGAAAATTATCCCACGGGAACATAAAATCGGGATAAAAACTATCCTATGTGTTAATCCATTATATAAACTATCTGTGTACCAAATTTCATCCAAAGTTTTTGCGTGAAAGAGTAACAAACATCCATCCACACATACAAACTTTCACGTTTATAATATTAGTAGGATTATTCTATAGAGCAAGTACCTACCCTAGTTTTACCACAATCATGTTGAAATCATCCAACTTGTTCAATTAATATTTAACATGTTCAACAGTTTGTTCGCAACTGAAACATGGTGGAAGTTGGAACTTTGTCTTATGTAGGTTACATTTTACTTAAAAAACTTATAAGTAGACATCTCGTTAAAGCTCCATTTTCCTCCGTTGAAAAGTTATAAAAATTCTTTATTCTGAGGTATAAGCTAATCATTATTCCATTACCTAAAATAATTTATCTTTTGAAATAGCTTCCTCTATGTAATCCATCAAGTAGCAGTAAGATCATGACTAAATTGAAAATTATTCCCTAAGCTAAAATTTTCATCGCCTTTTACGGACTGTTTTGCGTCAACGTGACAAGTTTTGTGTCAACTGGACAGCACACAAAAGGTAAAATATTTAATTTGTAAAATGGATAGACAATTTGGTTTGTTAATTATCAATATTACTATATAGTAAAACAAAGTCGCTTCCCGATTCCTGTCCCCTTGTATGCTTATATCTTTAAAACTACGCAACGGATTTTGATACCGTTTGAGTGATTCAAGAGGAACGTTTTTATCTATTCGAAAGTTTCGATATATCAAATAACATAGCATTAATGATTTATCCATGAAACTAGATTATGTAATTCGAATCGAGTCAACTATACCGCTGAAGCAACTATCCCGGTTTTATCCTAGTGAAGAACCAAACTTAAGAAAAACCGCCGTTCTCGTAAAACTAATAATATTTAATTAAACTACCGACTAAACAATTCTCAGAAAGTCTTTAAAACCGCACTTATTGCTCCTGAAAGTTCCACTTCAAATGGTAATATTATGAAAGTTTCAGTCACAGACGGCGGTGCAAAGTGCAAAGCGATGACAGTTTCCCAAATTTATCACTGCCTTAGTTACTAAGTTTAATTTATCAAAGAACCTAGTGGTTTCCTCTTGAGAAATTATGACTCCAGGATAACTTTGACTGGTCTAGTGGTTAGTGACCCTGACTGTCATGCCGGGGGTCGTGGGTTCGATTCCTACCAGATTCCAGTTCGATTCCAGTTCGATTCCCACAGGACAAATGTTTTTGTGATGTGCATGATCATTTGTTCTGTGTCTGGGTGTAATTTATCTATAATATTTATGTATTTAGAAATATATAAGTATGTTTATCAGTTGTCTAGTACACATAACACAAGCTCTGCCTAGCTTGGGACTAGATAGCGTTGTGTGATAGTTGTGGAATATTATATTATACAGGGGTACTGGTTAAGTCGACCTAGTCCCTTTGAGGGGTTAAAGTAGACCTTATTCTTGACTGATTTTACTAACCCCTATCCTATCCTAATCCTTACCGTTTTTGAGTTATTAGACTTTTGATTTTTTTCAAAAATATTCCACCTCTGCGTCATAAACTCGTTAAAGTAAGAATTTTACGACGTTTAGGAGGCTAAAGTGATACTTCTTCTATAGCTTACGAACGACACATTCTATTGAAACCAGTTTATTTGATAAATTACTCAAACCTTGGGAAATAAATGGCTGTAAAGTTCAAAAATAATTGTTTTTTTTTTTGTAGCTACCCTTGTCTTTCAGGCCAAATTTCTCAAAATAAGCGTACCGCGCTAGATGTGCAGATTGCAGCAAAAACACTGCTGTCCCATTAGCTTTTTAAAATGGTACCACAATATCCACTTTTCGTAAGAATATGGCCAAAAAATAAGGGTTGATACTTAAAAAGGTTTTTGTTGTTGATTTGTATGATTTACGTGTGTAATTAGTACGGGTTTAGGCGTTTATGTATGTGAGTTTATGTGTTTGTAAACGCACCCACGATACAATTGAAATTCCTATAGTAGGATAAGGTTAAAAAAAATAGTTACGACCGGTACATTGCCCAGCCCGTAGAAGATATTAAGTATAGTAAAAAAGGTACTGTCTGTATTACTAATACCACGATTTCAATACATACGGTTAACTACAGAAATAAAAAGCCCTTAGTACACAAGGTGACGCTAGTCTCCGATACCTTATGACTTTGGTATCCATTGACGCGTGCCCGGATACCTACCTCTATGGATTTGCGTTGCGATAGTACCTGGATACCGAAATCGTAAGGTATCGGAGACTTGAGTCGTCTTGTGTACGAGGTGGTTAACACTTAACCAGTTCACAGTGCACACTATTAAGATAATCTTAACGCAGTTTTTTTTTGGGTCTGTTAATAATGAACTTACTAAAACTATGTTGTATGCTGTTCCTTTAGTTGGTTTTCACATTCCACAGTACCTTGCTTAGGAAGTCACGCGAACCCGACAAGTTGCGCTACCAAAGGGGCAGAAATAGTGAAATATCAAGACTTGGTCTGTTTATATTGCAACGGTTCTACGTTTAACAGACGATTCAATTCTAAAACATGATTCAAATGTAGACTCAATCGAATCCTTTATTTATCTTCAACTCTACATATATGCAGCAAATATTTACTGAACAAAAAACTTGGCCTGAACAAAGACCTGCCAGATGCTAACGAACTTCGGTTGGACCAAAACCAATACAAATATGAAGCTTAGAAAACAAATTAAATTCGTGGTTTCGGGTGGATAGACAATGCAATAGAAATGTTATAGCTGGAGTACCACAAAGTTCAAAGTTTGAGGTGCAGGTCTGACCCTCATAAACATGAAGAAGTGAAAAATTATTACTCTTCTTTGCGCAAACAAAATGACGTTAACAAAAAATTTTTACTCTTCTCTGCGTTTATACAAGATCGTTTCATGATTATTATTTTTTCATTTAAAAAAATCAACTTTCCCCTTCACTACGCGACACAAGTCTCCGAAACGCAAGTCTCCAATACAAAAGTCGTAAGGTCGGAGACTTGGGCATGCGGACAGCGAGTAAAGGGCAACTCGCTGTCCGACCATGGACCATGCCCGGGTCGACGGCGCGTCGTGTTCCACGCGCGCCTCAAAGAGCTGTCAGCAAAATGACGGGGCCCCCTCTCAGAGGGCCAAAGCCTGCCGGGGTCGCGGGACTTATTTCTATTACCGCGACCCCGGAACATAAAGGGCTACTGAAGGACACCGTGGATTTTAGTCAGTACAAGTCTGACAGTACCTCCCGCCCTGCCCGGGGTTGGAGGTCTCATTTGATGATTTTACCACGATAAAAAAAAAAAAAAAAAAAAAAAATCCGGAAACTTGGGTCACATAGTCGTAAGTTGGCGTTGATCGTAGAATTCATTTGGGTCATTCTACCATTTAATTTTGACTAAAGAACATGGCCGATGATTATCGGTGCACGAAAAACCGGAAAAATGGCAATTCTAAACAAAATTGAAGATCAATTTATCAAATTGATCACGTTTCCAAAAATAAAATGGTTCTCAAAATAAGAAATCAGATTTAGAGTGAATTTAATTTCACGCCGTTCTAAACACATAATATTTCTTTTGATTTTTAATAGATGTGGTGCTGTAGTACGTATTTTAAGAATTGAAGAAGTTATCAGTAGAAATCGCTTCTTTTTGTTGTTTGGATATCAATTTCACTAGATCGTTGAAAAAATCAAGAAGTAGGGAGGTATCTCATTTATTAAAAAAAACCTTAATTTTAAAATTTAAGTGATTTCAAGAATCTTATCATTTAAAATTAAAATTGCGTGAGAAACAATGCTAGATACGTTATTGCATGCAAGAACTTATTTAATCCTTACTCATGATCAACAATTAAATGATAATTTTACCATTTAGTGGAACGCTATCTTATTTTACAGATAATTACACAAAAATCTTTTTGCTTCACTGTGAATTCTATTACAATCTTACTACTACTTCTATTGTGTTTTATGGGCCTTTAGTTGCCTGAAATAAAGGATAAATAAAATAAATAAATACTACAACTATAAATTGAAAAAGGATATTGAGAAAAAGTGGGCCCACCTCTCAATAGGAATAAGATACATATGAATGAATAGGTAATTTTATGCTGAATAAAACTTAGTATTACGACTAAGATCAAAAGTCTGTAGTTTCGGAGTTATCTATAAAAAATAAAGATCAGGGTACGGTTGTAAGACTCTCCTACCGCCTAAATCGCTAAACGTAAAAACATGTTTTTTTTACAATCAGTTTATTATGTAAGTGGTCACTAAGAAGGGGTTTTGCGAAAATCTTCCTATTAAGGGGTGAAAGGGGGTGAAAACTTTTGTATGCAAAATCTTATTCCTTGGGTTTATAAACTTGAAACTTAGCATGAATACGAAGATAAAAAAATGAAAATGATTGGCGTCATTCGTTTTTTAAAACTACCCTCCATTGGTGATTTAGATGGTGTTAAAGTTTGTATGGGACATTGATGCGTGAGCCCATGAATTTGAAACTCAGTATATAGAAAGACGATAAAAATTAATTAAATACGTATTTTAGGATTTTCCGAAAATCGCCCCCCAAGTTGGTGAAAAGGAGTAATAATGTTTTAACGGAAGGATTTTACAGCTTGCTTCGATGAGCTCAAAACTTGGCATACATTATCTCTTAATCAATTAAACGATGCGTATTTATCTATTTTTAAAAAACCAACCACTATTAGTGTGAAAATCGCAAACTCTTTTTCTTTTAGTAATTGATTAAGGTTATTTTATTTTATATTAGTTAAAGGGTTGTGGGTGGGTTAACGAACTTAATCTTTTTAAACCCTAATTCAAATGAAGTGACACGGTACGTATTTAGATTTTCCAAAAGTATCCCATAAAGAGGGTAGCCGGAAGTTAAAATTCACGAATGTAAAGTTCGAAATACGCACGGACGAAGTTGCGGGCGGAGAGCTAGTACACACGGCTACACATCAAGCTATGCAAAACCTGTATTAGCTGATCGTTCATTGTATGTGAAATTCGCAAGAAGAGAGACCAAGACAAACTGGTTTTGTATAGCTTGATGTGTAGCCGTGTGTACTAGGTACCATAAATTATCCCGATCTAAGCAATTAATAATCGTAGTTTAATTCATTTTGAGATAAACATTACCCGGACGCATGACGCTCCACACAAGGTGGGTGGTACATTTGATATATTCGGGAATGTTCTCCTATCTGATTATCCAGTGAAACCGCAGCCTTAGTCATTCAGCTCGTACACTAACAATATCAACATTCTAAATTCAAATCACTTTCACTCTAAACAAGGATGTTCACGAAGAATATAGCCCTTTTTAATTAAACGTGAAACAAATAAAATGTTAGACGAGACAACTTTAAGACCTCATATCTCCGAAAGTACTAACGTAAGACCATATGTTTATTAGCAAGTAATATTCCCCTTAAAGAGCCCTATCCAACGGTATATAACATGTTACTATTGAAGGGTGGGCCATCAAACATCTGTACTTTTTATAATTTCGTATTAATCTCGGCACGGCACAGCTTGTCTCCGTTCCGCTCCAGTGGAACCGCAGCCTTAGTCATTCAGCTCGTACACTAACAATATCAACATTCTAAATTCAAATCACTTTCACTCTAAACAAGGATGTTCACGAAGAATATAGTCCTTTTTAATTAAATGTGATACAAATAAAATGTTAGACGAGACAACTTTAAGACCTCATATCTCCGAAAGTACTGACGTTAGACCATAATTATGTTTATTAGTTAGCAAGTAATGTTCCCCTTAAAGAGCCCTATCCAACGGTATATAACATGTTGCTATTGAAGGGTGGGCCCAAATCCCATACATCGATTTCCCAATGTCCTTTGTGCAGTTGTTGTTTGTTACATTTCCAAATTTTCCACAAACAATAAGAAGCTGAAGGGAACAGATAATATGGAAGATATTATATTGCCTAGGTTTTTGACCCAAACATTTTTGGAGTTTTAACTATTTACTCTCCATCTGGCGTCATGATAATAAATATTGAGTGCGCGCTACGAGCTAACATTTACATACCAACACCACGTGCCGCGCTATACAGAGAGGTAGAAAATAAATTCACAACGCAAAGTTGATGGGATGAAGTTTTTCCAACCCAGTTCTCTGCGTCGACACTCTGATTTTTTTTCTATAAATTCTATTTGTTCACTTCGAAACCTACCAACAATCAAGTGGTTCACCCACGTTGTTGGTACTTTATAGCCGCAGGTAACATGTTAGAAATTCAGTTGCTCTAAGTTGCTAAGAATTTACACTCAAAGTTTGAGGTACACCCAAGGACTCTCCATGTTTCTCAAACTATCTTACGAAGCCCTCAGACGTCTACTAAATTCGACAAGTCTAGAGAATAAACGACAATGATTCAGTATTTATACGAAGCCTCAAACCGATGTCTGATACAATTTCGATTCTACTTAAACATTCTCGAAGTAGGAGGGCTCACGCAATGTAGTGCTTGTTAATGGTGTCCTTTAAGGGCAATGCCAGGAGCTCTACAGAGGTTTAATCCAAAAAACGAAAGTGTAATAAAAAAAAAACATTATAAACCTCAGAATTCAAAGAAAGTGAGAAAGTATCAAAATTTTAAAGCGAAGTAAACGGCGCTCGTAACGAAAAGTAAGCAAACTAGTACGATTATAAGTATCGTTAGTTAATATTCCGTAATACGATTAGTATCGTTAGTAAAGCCCGAGTTTAAAATATGAGAAATATTAATATAATTTCACCCTGTAGATTATCAAAAAATGTTTGACACTTTTCACATGTATTTTTGCTTTTGTTGTGTACGTAAAATAAAGAAAAGGAAAATACGACACTTTTGAATACGTCACAAGCTAGCAGTATTTACTTGTTTCTGACGTTACGAGCCATGACTCTCGATTTTGATTCGTTATAGCTTCGCTTTTGTAAAAATGCATTGTTTCAACAAAAGAAAAACACGTGTCCATTATTTTTCAGAAACTCTTGCCAACGGACTAAATAGATTTGCAATTCGATGTCGTCAACATACCCATTGTGTTTCTTTCGGTTAACTGTGTCAAACTGTTTTGCGTATTTCTTTCTATGCTTTGCATGGCTCGTACTTAATGCAAAGTATAGAAAAGGTGAGCTTTTTTTAGAATCATCAGATGAGTCCTCCCAGCCCGGGCAGGGCGGGAGGGACTGTCAGACTTGTACTGACTAAAATCCACGGCATCCTTCAATAGCCCTTTATGTTCCGGGGTCGCGGTGATGGTATAAGTCCCGAGACCCAGACGACGGACGGCAGGCTTTAGCCCTCTGAGAGGGGGGCCTCGTCATTATGCTGGCGCTCTTTGAGGCGCGCGTGGAACACGACGCGCCGTCGACCTGGGCATGGTCCATGGTCGGACAGCGAGTTGCCCTTTACTCGCCGCCCGCACGCCCGCGCCTACGGTGGCCGGAGATCTTCTTTCGACGTCCGACGCCGAGGGCGTCCACCACCGCAGAAAAGGTCAGCTTACTGTAATTTCGTGTAGCAAGGTCTTTTAAGCCAATCGATACTAATTTTTCAAATGCGAAAATACGGAAGTTTAGAGAGAAGGGTGGATGTTTTCTCCTCAATCACTTTGGAGGCGTATTTGGCCGCTTGTAGTTTGACGGCGTATTTTAAGGTAAATGAAAAAGCGACTCTCATGTATCTACTAATAACGAGAACATTAATACCTCTTTCTAGGAAGTGTCAAATCCCCAAAGGAGAACATTCACGCTCCATACATTTTTGGGGCTTTTCAGAAAGTGCCGGACAACTTTCAGAAATTAAAAAATGTATGAAAATTACGAATCTTCGAAGTTGTATAACTTGGCCGAGAGCAAAACTACAACTTTTGTGCCATAGTAACTATTACTCCAAATGACTAGTACTACCCATAGGTAACAATTTTTCTCGTTGGCCCGGCACTTTCAGAAAAGGCCCATGAAAAATGATCCCCTTTACTATTCATCTAAAAAATGTAAAAAAAAGGCCAACCGGACGGATATTGGTAAAAGTCACGTGTATGTATACGTAGGCTATCTTTTATCCCAGTTTTATTTTTCAGTGAGTTGATTTTCGACTTACACGAGGAAGAAGCCGTTTGCAACAACAAAGAACAGTTAGTCATTACTGAAAAGGGGTTAAAGAGTATAATCATCGTGATTCACATTAATTATAATTACTTAATTTGATTGCTGATGATGAGCCGTCACGTCAAAGTATAATGAGCGTCACGAAATTAAATCTTCGCTGTGATTAATTGTCAAAACTGATTTAAAATGAAGCAAAAGTTATAAAAATGTTAGAAGGAAATAGAATATTACATATTATTATATACGGAGGTATATACAAGAAAAAATAAATAAGTAATGCATGAATATTTTATATTTTGTAACCAAATATCTCGTTGTTTCGTAACCATGGCCCGGACACGACACGGTATTTTTTTTTTATCTTAGTAAAATCATCAAATGAGTCCTCCCACCCCGGGCAGAGAGGCAGGGACTGTCAGACGAATTGACTAAATCCACGGTGTCTGCTGCTCAGCGTGAAATGAGTCCTCTTGTCTACAAGAGGACCCATTTGATGGATTTTATCACGTGAAGAACAAAAAAGGTATAAAAACTTTTCAAGGTTGACAAGTTTGGCAGATGTAGGTAAAAATAGTTTATTTTAATGTAAATAGAATGACTCGATGAATTTGTAATTTGTTTGCACAACTGTTACTGTATGTTTATACAAAAACATTCTAAAGATGAAGACTTTTGTTCGAAAATATGCCTTTTTCAACTGTAAATTGTAATGTACTTATGTATATTAAATTAGTTTACTTATTTGACTTACATCTTTTTATAGAAATTACTGATGTTTTATGAATTTTTATGAAGTTTAAAGTGTTAACTTTTAGTTAGGTAACTGAAATTCGTATTTTCACAATTATTGAAAAAGAAGATTTTTTACAATTAGAAATGACTTTGCTCTTGGCCTGAATCCAGTTCTAGAACAGAAAATGAAACCTAAGATGGAGCGGGCTCGCAATGAAGGAACTGGAACTCCCGCGCACCAATAAAACACAGTCAAAACTTAGTGACAGACTCCAACAGGGAGGGTTTTTGGATTATTTTCCAACTCTCTTTTTTTCCATCCCAGCGAATTGAATTGAAAAATTACTTTTTAAATAGTTTGGTAAAATGGTATGAGGGCAGATAAGTCGGGAAAATAAAGAGAAGACAATGATCATTCTTTAAAATTTAATTAATTCGCAATAGCCTCAATTTCTTTGGTGACAATTTTGAAGGAATTAATAGAAAATAGATAAATTTTATCAAGTAATTAAAATAGTCAAACACACCGTGGGAGAATTCATCGTTACTCTAGTTTTTACAATACACTAATAAAATACAAAGACTAAAACTTTAAAATTACTAAAGTGAATTTAATAGACCTGCGATAAAGATAAAAGTATGATTATAACTTTGTATACAATAAACCAACAATTTACTACACAATGAAAATAAGAAACAACAATGTCAGTTTTTACAGCAGTTTTCATTACAGTCATGATTCACGCCATTTTTGACATAATGATAGTCGTTAGCATCGAAATTAATATCTAAAAAGTGTTGTATTGTTGGAATTTCATCTCTAGGTGTTATGACGAATGTTAAAATTACAACAGAGAATTTTAATACAAAAATTCGTTACCTTTTTCAGTGAACAATAATTTAATAATATTCATGAGGCATTTCTACGGTACGTTTCATTGATGTAACAGTCAGATGGTCAACACGACTGTTGTCCCCTAGTCTGAGTGTGACATCGTCATAGGGGAAGAAGCGACTGGAAAAGGTAACCTCACCATCTCCACAGAACAACTCAATAGAACTCGCGTCTACAAGAATGTACCACTCGAGATTGCCTTTAGGCCTCCATTTGGTTCTGCGAACACCATCTTCACCTCCACGGTCCAGAGTAACTCTACCTCTCAAGCAGTCATAACTTATTGAAACACTCACGTTTGTAGATTCGATAAACAGTTCAAAGTTCTTCAAGCTTGATGCTGTGATCTTAATTTCGGCCGCCTTGTCTTCCAATTCTATTGTATGACCACCTTGTGACTTCCCAGAGTATAATGTTTGACCGCGGGCACCGCTAATCTCTTCAACAGGTTTCTGGATAATCCTCAAATCTTCTGTTAGTGTTAAAACTCTTGGGATCGTCATTTGACCAGTAGAATTATAATCACGCTCAGGGTAATCTTGTTCCCACATATCTAACCAGGTTATTGCAATCCTACGATTGCGAGAGTCCAGAAATGTTTGAGTAGCGTAGAAATCATGTCCAGCATCGAACTCTCTGAATTTAGTTATTGGCGAAAACTTTAGTGTCTCGTAATCAAACTTACCAATTATATATCCATCCTGATATAGATTTCTGTATTTATCACCTTTAGGTTTCATGCCTTGTGGTGAAATTTTCAGTACGTAATATCCGTCCAACTCGAAGAAATCTGGACATTCTAACATGTAACCCAAAAAGCCATCGGATTGGATTATATTTGGTCCTTCCTTCCAAGAAATTAAATCATCCGACACATAAAGTAGTACTCGTCCAAGAGTGTTATTATTGAATGAATTTCCTAACACCATATAATAACGATCTCCATGCTTCCACACTTTTGGGTCTCTGATATTCGGTTGATGTGTCTCGCCTTTGATAAGAGGATTTCCTTCATATTTCGTGACAATGACTCCATCAGTGCTAGTGGCTAAAGATTGGAGCTGTACATTATCTGAAGCTCCAGGAGTGTTAACATTTCCTGTATAAAATAAATACATTTTATTGTCTAAAATTAAAGCACTTCCTGAGAACACTCCAGTTTTGTCGTAAGGTTCATCTGGTGCCATTGCCACTGGTAGATTTGTCCAATGTATTAGATCAGGACTCTTTACATGTGCCCAGTGTGCTATTCCGGGCTCTTGACTGGAGTAAGGATTGTATTGGTAGAAAAGATGATACTCATCTTGGAATTGGCTGAAGCCGTTGGGATCGTTCATCCATCCGTAGGGTGGCGCGACGTGGTACCGTGGGAAGAAAATATCCCTGTCAGCTGAGCATCTGTAGGAGAATAGTGCTAATAGCAGCACCTTTATCACAAATACTAACATTGTGCGCATCACGTAAACTGACGCGAGTACTGAGCTCTTCTACCTGAATAGTTCATTTCCGTCGTAATGATCATTTATATAGTGTCGTGTCATTACTGTCGTGTCTTATCCAGCTGTGTTGACTCAATGTAAACTTACTGAAATTATTATTGTGACCATTATCGTTAATGAGCGATGTTTGAGTTTTATTGTTTGCCTCGAAGATATTGCTCTAGTATTTATTTTTAATTTTAATTGTTTTGTACAAGAAAAATAGAAATAAGAATGAAGCGGTGACGATGTAAAACACTCAACAAAGATCAAGCTAATGGTTTAATCTCTGCTTTTTAGTGTTTAATAAATTGGGGAATAATCCTGACTATTCACATTGGCAACGTGACCATTATTGTATTGTAGTAAACTCTTGGAACTGTTGGCCTACGATGACGTCTGAAACCGAGAGTAGTGCCAATGTAGAAAAGCGACAGAGCAACAAGTATACAAGACCCTAGCACTACGTCGTTGCGGGCATGCGGACAGCGAGTAAAGGGCAACTCGCTGTCCGACCATGGACCATGCCCGGGTCGACGGCGCGTCGTGTTCCACGCGCGAGGGCCAAAGCCTGCCGGGGTTTCGCGGGACTTATTTCTATTACCGTGACCCCGGAACATAAAGGGCTACTGAAGGACACCGTGGATTTTAGTCAGTACAAGTCTGACAGTACCTCCCGCCCTGCCCGGGGTTGGAGGTCTCATTTGATGATTTTACCACGCTAAAAAAAAAAAGCACTACGTTTTCTCACAGTGGAATTACTCTCGCTCTGAGAAGTCGAAGATGTAGGCCACCTGAAATATGAATTAATTATGAGTAATAACTTAGTTGCTGTAAACACTGTTGCCGACCTCTTGGAACTGTCTTTCGACTCTGACCTCAGACCTTTGATGACAGTAATACCACAGGTAGACCAACTCATCAAGATGAATGGAATGAGCCCAAAGATGATAATCACTGCTGTAAACTATTAAAGACGTCCGTCCTGGAACAACCTTCGGTACCCATCACCGACCATAATATTTTTTAATTATATCCTTTACAAGTTTTAAATTACACAGTACGTTTTCCGGTATTGTTTTGGGAGGACTAAAAATGAACTAATACAAATTTAACAAATACAAACGAGTAAAATAGAATAAGTAATAGACGCAACAAATAATTGGGAACCATATTGACACTTATAATATATTATATCATAAGTTAATAAAACTTGTAATACCAATTACTGACTGGACATAATTATCTTGTATCCTACTAATATCACTAATATTATAAACGTGAAAGTTTGTATGTGTGGATGGATGTTTGTTACTCTTTCAGGCAAAAACCACTGAACGGATTTGGCTGAAATTTAGTACAGAGATATAACGCATAGGATAATTTATATCCCGATTTTATGAGCCCGTGGGACAATTTTCGAGTTGTAGCGGGTGAAGCCGCTGGCAACAGCTAGTTTTAAAATACATATAATAAGTATGTTGCCGTGCCCTAACCGGGCTTCGTGTCGAAACTTATTTACTTCTGTAACACCTATGTACACATGAATGCAATAAAGAATTTGAGTTTGAGATTGACTTATTTGATGATTCTAAATCGATAAAACACACAATACATATTATATTATTAACTGACGGAAATAAAGGTAAGTTTAAACTTATTATATTGAGGCCAGACTAACGGGAAATACCGTGAATTCTCGCAATGGCCCTTTAATGATTTTAGCTCAAAGGTATCCCTATTTGACGGGGGCCTTGGAGGGCCGAAGCCTGCCGGGGTCACGGGAATGTCAGAACGTAAAGAGCTATTGTAGGATCACCGTGGGCTTCTGTCAGTTCAAGTCTGATATTTATTATTTATTTACACTTTCATGTACAATTGTGGTACATAAGGCGGACTTAATGCCGCAAGGCATTATCTACCAGTCAACCTTTGGGTCAAAAGGAGAAGCAGTTGGAATAGGTACAACAATTCTACTGAAACAATTACATCTAATTATAGCTATTAAAAAAATACATGATATTCACTGTTGTCCCTGCTTGGGAGGAATAATTTGATGATCTTACCACGATAAAAAAGGGTATCCTAATAAATGTGTTTTGGGTAATCAAAATATGTCGCATAAATGGCCATAAAGCTAAACGAGCTCTATGAAACCTTATTATTGGTATCAATTTCATTTCTTATTTCCCGTGTGTTCCTGAGAAAAATAGCCTTCAACAGACAGACGGAGAACAAAGCGAACCATTACGCCTACCAATAACCATTTTTTTCCTTGTTAGTTACTTCCCATGCACATAAATTTATGAAACAATAAAATACACATAGTGGGTAATTATTATTGAACAAAAATAGGTTAACCTTTGTAAAACTACTGAATGCTGTTATATACATTAATTACTGCCTTATTATCAGTAGTTAGGCCTAGCACAAATGAGTGGAGTAGGTCAACAACATAAGTCTTATCTATGTAGGCCACGTATTTATATGGTTCCGTACTCAAAGGGTTAAAAGTACTTTATGATATGTTTACTCGTAAGTGCGGTAAGTTGAAAATTACAGCTGAAGCGATATTGCTCGCCCGAGCCGTAGGGCGAGGGCTATAAGAAAGCAGAGGTTGTAATTATCAAACCGCACGTATGTCATACGACGCTTTATAACACATTTGTGAGGAAATAAATATACCTTGGACTTTTTTAAACGAATAAATTCATCATTACTTGACGACGTTTTCTAATAAAATCGAAAAGAAAAAGCGCGTGGAATAATTTTTACTTTTTCACAAATTAATGCATCAGCGTCTTTTGTTTATGGCAAAAGCACAAAAAACAGCCAGTATTACTAATAAAGTAAATTGATACTTTTGTGTTTTTGTTACGGATTACGGATACGAATGGTTGTAATTAATTGTCAAAATTAAGTAGAGCACGTGCGAGTCCGACTTGCACTTGCACGGTTTTATTAATTATAAGGTGGTGAGACTCGTATCTTTGAGAGTCGTTACTGTTAGTCAAAAGTTCTAAAGTAAAAGACAACCAGCCTTACCATGGGGTATGGTATTACCGAGTTACTGGGTTGTGGAGGTCCGACAGGCAGTCGCTCCATGTAAAATACTAATATCCAGCTGAATCTGGTACGACTGGAAGCCAACCCCAATATAGTTGGGAAAAGGCTAGGCAGATGATGATGATGGTGAGACTCGTACTGACTAAAATTCGAGGTGATCCTTCAATCTCATTTCAAAGCCCTTTACGATGATGAGACAGTCCCGTGACCCTAGGCTTGACGCGACGCGAGCCAGAGCGGCATCGTGTACAGGAGCCCGGAGGCTAGTGGAGTTCCCGGATGTGGTTTAATTTTCTCTGACACTAATATGGTGACATGGGGCCACACGAGCCAGAAAAAAAGAATAGACTTTTAATAAAACAATTTTTATATCATTATGGTTTTTTTGAAATTTGTATGCATAAATATAATTTCCACATCACACAATTCATGATCAACATAATGGTTTTCCAACTTATTCACATACTGTATGTATGTAACACATAAAATAATAACGTAATTTACTTACTTCATACCTAGTGCGTCATGCACTAACTATGATGAAGATTATCTCCAATTTCTTGGAAATACAGCGTACTTGAGAAAACACAACAGCTCAAAACATGTACATAATGATCACGCCTCCTGTAATCATCATTCAGATAAGTAAGGTAAAGTGATCAGGAATTTAAACTCTATAGATACACTAACATAGTTTACATCAGTATATGCAAGAAAATTGTGCCAAAACTAGCGATGGGTCGTTGACGGTTTTTCCTTTAACGAAACGTTAACGTTGATTCACGATTGTCAACTAGTTAATCAACAAGTTAAATTCGTCAACGAGTTAACGTGTTCATATCGTTGACGAATTTAACTGTCAACTTGCATCGTAAACCGTTATTAATTAAACGGTTTTTGACCAGCGATTTGCGCGTTGAATTTTAGAACCAATTTGATTCAATTTATGTATTGGAAAACGTTTGATTGTGGGTTCTACTAAGATGACCTTCGCAGGGCTCAAAAAATAGTACATTTCAAATAATACATTGGGATTAGGTATCTTTATCTGTGGTAAACATAAGTAAACAAACTCCGTAAATACAAGTAGTATTCTTAAAATAAATATTTCGAAAACCAACTCTTTCAATCGCTCGCAATCTATGTTAAAAACAACGAACTAAAAAACTCAACGTTGAAAATAACGTAAGTTTTGTAAATTGCTCAGCTCGCTCGACAGGAAATCAACGGTTGATTCAACTAGTTCGTTGATTCAACGCTCATCCCTAGCCAAAACAAATTTCTTAGCTGTTTCACCATGGTTCTTTTGTCGTCCTATGTAACGATCCAGGGATACATCCAGACATTGTTGCTACTAAGAAATTCTTAATGCGAAAAAACAAAGATACCTTTATTTTTTTATCGTGGTAAAATCATTAAATGAGTCCCGGGAGGCCCAGGGCAGAGCAGGAGGGATCATCAGACTTGTACTGACGAAAATCCACGGTGTCCTTCAATAGCCCTCTTTGTTCCGGGGTCACGATAATTCTTTAGTCCCGCGACCCCGGCAAGCTTTGGTCCTTTAAAGAGGCCACGTCATTGTGCTGACTCTCTTAGCGGCGCGCGTGGAACACAACGCGCCGTCGACTCGATGGTAACATGTGTAGAAGAATACCACAATCCTGATACAAAGCGCTACGCAAAATTATTAGAATAAATTGATCTAGATTCTAGATCAATTTCTTCGCAATTTCTAGAATCTAGAAATTGCGAAGAAATTCTTATCAGGAGCATTAACATTTTCTGCGAAGAAAATATCAGTATGAAACTTCATCGCTTTGTTTTTACATAACAATTGTTTACTATTGTTACGGATAACTAGTAAATGTTATTTATTAAACATGGTTTTCACATTCTTTCAACACTGTAAATGAATATGACTAGCACATTGCAATTGACTCTGGCGCTGCGTTTTGCAAGTTCAATTTTTGGAATTTTCTAATGGTTTAAAAAAAAAATATTATCAGCCTATTGGCTGGCTATCCACTGCTGAACGTACGCCTTCCCCAAAGAGCGCCAACCTTCCCGGCCTTGGGCAGTTCGTATCCATCCGCTGCCATCCACATTCTTCAAATCATCGACCCATCTTACCGCAGGGCGTCCTACACTACGTTTGCCTACTTTTACTACGTTCTCCACTTCAGCATCTTATCTGTTCCATTTACCAAGGGTACGTAGACGTGTCCAGCCCACTTCCATTTCAGCATGCTTATTCTTTTTTTTTTTTACGTGGTAAAATCATCAAATGAGACCTCCCACCCCGGGCAGGGCGAGAGGTACTGTCAGACTTGTACTGACTAAAATCCACGGTGTCCTTCAATAGCCCTTTATGTTCCGGGGTCACGGTGATGGTATAAGACCCGCGACCCCGGCAGGCTTTAGGGGGCCTCGTCATTATGCTGACGCTCTTTGAGGCGCGCGTGGAACACGACGCGCCGTCGACCCGGGCACGGTCCATGGTCGGGCGGTGAGTTCCCCTTTACTCATTTGTTATCACGTGAGCAGTGTATGTGGAACAGGTACTTTTACTTTACTTTATAATGTAAAAATAACAATGTAGAAACTAATTGATTATTGATCATGATTGCATCCGTGAGGACATCGCGATGCTCTGCCCAAACGGCGCACACTTGCACCGTATGCTCCACCGTGTTCTTTCGGGCCATCGTCGTAGTAATGACACCCAGCCGTGGGCCTGTGCATTAATGATGGCAATGGGCTTATTCTGTATTACATTGGACTTAAACATTTATTTATTTGAGAGGCCTTAATACGATGACTATAATTATACGTATAAGACGGAAGAGGCTCGTGAAAAAAAATCTTAGTTAAACAGTTACCTTTTTTATTTATTTTAAATTAACATTTTACATTTAATACAACACGGATTTTAATACCATTAATAGAAAACCGTGTCACATTTATTTGCTAGTTGCCTCTCCCTATGAGAGACAGTGTCCTGCACGCACATAGTCTCATTGCAAGAACTACGCCCGTACGCCACCACATGGACCCGTTTTAGGCGCAGGTCAGACACAAGAGACGTAAGACGAGGATGTATGAGCGTTGCGACCTCACCAGACGTCGACGCGACTCTTCAGAGGCCTTATCATGAGATTTCAGTTAATGTGACTTTGGAACTTGGACATTAATTTCAAGGAAAAAATTAGTTCCGTCTTCGTACACCAGAGGCGCTGTTCCACTCCACTTTTCCATACCTACAAGAAACGCTGTAAATACTGGAAAGGTGCTGTAAAGTAAAATATTGAAAACTCATGATATGGGCTCTGTACGTTTTGCGTCGCGACGCTTCTATACATTTTATAATAATAATAATAAGGGACGCTGTAGAGACAAATGTCTCCGCGCAATCTGCATCTTACGTCTTTTCTGTGTGACCAGCGCCTTAGGCGGGCTACCCGTCTTGTGCTTACCTCCACGAATAAATCACTTTTGATATTAGTGAATAATCCACAAGAAAATTTAATAGGAAAATTGTAATAGAGCAACAACATAAGTAGCGCACAGATTCAAAAAAGCTAAAACTAAGTTGACGTTGAGAGAAAGTCCGTTCCACATTGTGTACTTTGAAGAACAAATGTCAATATATTGCAAGGCATTGTATAACTCAACGCGTAGTCTCTTGTCTGTAAAAATAAATTCATAACATTTAGAAAAATCTTCATCATTAAAACAAAGACAGTGTTTTTTTTTAACATTGTTATTTTTTTTATTTGCTGATAAAATTAACGTTCGGTATCGTAACCATGATCACTGGCATAAATGGTATCATAATATCATTACCCCAACTACTGTTGCATGTTTTTTTATCACGGTATAATCATCAAATGAGTCTACCCAAGGTGAGATGGTAGATACTGGCAGACTTGTACTGACAAACCGTGTGGTCCCGATGGCGCCCTGCCCGAGCGAGGCACACCTGTACCGTATCCTCCAACGTGTCCTAAGACGTATGGTAACATTTATTTGGCCTCTGGCGTATAATGCCACGGTCTGATAACGTCTGAAGGAATAGTCTTGCAACGTTTGGTCCGCTGGCTGAGCAATTGGACTGCTACGCTGCGTGTCGGGGGTTCGATTCTCGAACGGAGACGGAGCTTATATTTGTATGATCTACAAGTAGTTGTTCCGGGTCTGGGCGTTTGTGTATGTGAGTTTATATGTTTGTAAACGTACCCACGACACAGGAGAAATTTCTAGTGTGACCACTGTCGTACCGTAAAGGTAGATCACTGATGTGTTAAGTGGTATATCATATCATTACCTGCACAACTTTACTGCCAATAAGTGCCATTTTGCTGACCAGTAACTGTATGATGCCATAACACTGACTGCTGGCGAATGTTGTAATGACTCAGTTACTGTCAGATAGTGGAATTACTGTGACTGTGTCACTGAAGTTTTTATAATCTGGGGGCACGGTAGTGCCCCCGCCATGACGAGCCAAGCGAAGCGCAAGGGCAATACCTATACTAATTTATAAGATACCTTTGTACATCAACAACTGATCTGCAATTATACTTTTCATGTCATCCAGTTCATTTGCGGCTAATTCCATTATAAAAGAAGGTAAACACAATATTGCCACAGAAAAAAAAACTTGTATAGACCAAGGGACCATCAGTACGGGATCCTGAAATATTAACACTGTACTTTAAATTCCCTCTACACAAATTCATAATGTGAGGCAGTTGCCTCACCGCCGTGACGGCAATGAAGCGGACTTCCGCTTTGTCTGTCAGCACGACTCTGTCTGACAGTAGATATCTCTGAGACAGACTCGTAGTGACAGAGAGACTGTCAGATAGATAGATACCTACTGTCAGACAGACTCGTACTGACAGACAGTTCCACGACCCAGTCACATCATCTACAGTTACTTGGAAATATATGCTTTACAGGTTTAGTTTCCAGTTAGCGATACTTTAAGGGTATATTAAATACCTACCTATTTTTATATTAAAAAAATCCTAACCCAACACCTCACAATTTTAGGCCATTTTAGTTTTTTATTCGGCCAAACTGGGATAATTAGGTATGTACAATAGAATGCAAATATATTTTAATCAAAGGGACCTGCATACGTGCCAATGACTTTATTGTGAAGGTAAATATTTGCGATACTGGAAACCGAAATAGAAAGCAAAAACGATAAAAAACATGGAAAAATGAAAGGAAAAGCACAAAATTTTACACAGAAATTACTGAATTTTTATACATTTTTTACTTAAGTTCAAAAAGGACCCCGTGTTTTTGTATTATATTAAAATCACGTAGAGTACCAAATTATATCGAAATGATCTGTGTCATGATCATATTAACCTATTAATTTACTAAAAAAAACTTACAATGACGGCATTAAAGGTTAGGAAGTAAACCATTGACAGTATTTTTAAGAAGTCACTGCCAAAAGCAGCTGTCATCTGTAATATAAAAATTATTTTCATTTTTGAGGTCTCTGCTCAAATATATACTAGACTAGACGCTCTTTTGGGGTTTACAGGCGCGCGCGCAGGAGCGCGCGCCCGAAGGTCCAAGGCCTACAAGGCCGCTCCAACAGATGTGCCCGTAGTGACGGGCACACAAAACTGCACCCGCGGGAAAAAGGGCACTGCCCATACCCGCCAGCCGCGCCCCCTTGCGGGGACGCAGCGACTACCCACGGGTTTGGGGTTTAGAAATCATTTAATGACTGCTCCCGCCCTGGATGGAGTGATTGGAGTGGACTCTTTCTGTAGAACTGGGTAAAAGTCTCGCAATTCCTTATGGATGGCTTCAATTTGTATTTAATATACTCGTAGATTTTAAAGGTTCTTATTGATTAATTCTGTCTATTAATGAAAAGCGCGTTTAAATTCGTTTTGTAATTATTATTTGAAAGTTCCAAGCGTTCAGTAGCTAAATAACTTTGTTGGCTGAACTGAAGACTGAAATTATAATAAAATACAATTTTTTTACCTTAACCCTCATAATATTGATCGTTGAATTTAAATTTTTGTATGCTTCCTTATAGCTTTTAATAAAAATTTGTAAAAGTTTAGTCTTATCATCGTCATCAATTGGTTTCTTGTTCAAATCATCCTTAAGTGATTTGCAAATGACTTGTACTGTATTTTTATAATTTTCTGATACATAGAAAATAAATAGTCGGTAGCCGATGTAGGACGTATTTTGAAATATATACATAATGTATCTAATGAAATCACAGTGATACGCGGTGCAATCAAGGTACAAATTAATCGCTTCCATGGCTAAAGTGATGAGTATTAAGGAAAATGAGAAGTAAGAAGAATATTGTTTTTGTGGTACCCTTGCACTGTTAGCAGTCAAATAAGAAACGATTTTTACGATAGAATCTTCTTCTATGATCATTGAAGACATAACATTGGCTGTCATTTCTATCAACGACGCAACATAATAAAGATATATTGCAACTGAATCATAGTCATAATGTAATATCAATGCTACGTTTAGAATATAAAACAAGACGCAATAAATTTTTGTCAATAAGCAAATTTTGGCTGAAGAACTACGTTTGATGTAAAAACCAAAAATAACGTTAAAACATAAAATTCCATCGAATGTTAAAATGGATTTCAATTTAACAATTCCTTTTAAAAGTGGCATTTTTCACAATGTAGGTGGCAGGTTGAAATCAGAAACAATAATTAATCGAGTAGATAAGGAAAGCAGAGTAAACACGGTCACAGAATGAAACATACTAATAGTTTCGATGTATTTCTAGAAAATAAATTAGTGTTTTAGTAGATTAAATAGGTATCACGTGAACAGGTACTTTTAATTTACTTTATAATGTAAAAATAACATTGTACTTGGTAATTAGTTCTATGTGAATGTCTGCTGAGTAGAATACTCTGAGTTCATTTCCCAGTTCTAGCAAAGTGTTCATTAGTGTTTCCAAGTAGCAGTCACGGAATCTGGATTGGTAATGCGATAAGGCTCGCCCCCTACCACATTGGACTTAAACGTTCCTTCGAATCGTGGATAAACTTAATGATATTGGGTGTTACCAATATGCAGTCACGAAGACCGGGCCAGTGCACTAATTACGGTTTCCTTCAATAGTCCTTTACGTTCCATGGTCATAGTTAGGTAACTATGACCATGGAACGTAAAGAACGAACGACGAACGACGACGAACGACCTGCCTAGGTCGCGGGACTGTCGTATTAGGTAATAAGACAGTCCCGCGACCTAGGCAGGTTTGCCAATTTGCCCCCCATCCCCCTCCTTCAGATTGCTAACAACTCTTTGAAGTGAACTCCGTAGAAGTAAAGTAACATAGAAAAATAGCAATGTTGCAAATACAGTAATTGCCTTGAAGATTGACCAGTTTTCTTTTAATTAAAAACGTTTTCCCTAAGTTTGACGTATGTGGTTAATTCCCAGAATTTGATCCTTATTAGCAACACTATCAAATGGTGTAATAATACAGGCTGTGTTTTTTTTACAAAAACAGGGGGTTCGATTCCTGGCCAGGATTATTGAAAATTCTAAAATCCAATGATGCAGTTTTAGTTTTCGTCAAAATCGGCCTCCTTTTAACGTTTTTCGATATTTCTCATAGTTTCGGATGTAGCCTTCCACGCCCGGTTGAAAAAATCAGCCTGTATATTAAGTCTGGGCAACATATAGGCTATACATAACTTATTTTGGAAATGTGTTTATTTCCAAAATAAATTATGATTTCCACCTGATGCAATCGAACCGCAACAGAACAGCTAAAGTAAATATAAGAGATATAAAAATGGTGCCATAGCAAAAAACATTCCACGTGAAGAGCATTTTCTGCTGTGAGAATAAATTTGAAGATCTGGAACACCTGTTGTGGAACTCCAAAGCCCAGCGACACTATAACATATTAACGACTCGCTCATCCCGTTGTTTTCCCGTCCCCGGGCCTTCGAATTCTACATCAGACGTTTCAGATCTTCGATTTTGACGACCCCGTTGTCGCTGGTATAAGCAACAGGATCCGCGTACGAAGTCGCGGGCAGAAGCTAGTATAAAATAAAATAGCGATACACAGCTGCATGCAAAACACTATGGCGAAAAGGCTAGGCAGATGATATTATCATAAATCATCAAACTGTCTAGCTTTTTATACTATAATTTAGATTTTAACATAATTTTTTGATCAGTGATCACAAAACGTGTGGGAACTTAAAAAAAGTTGTTAGAAAGAGAACCGGTAATAATTTATTATCCTTCTATTAATAATATTAAAAATGAGAAAGTATGTTTGTTTATACAACAGCGTAAGATGTCCACCCACTAGGTGGACAGACGATCTTATGAAGGCCACAGGATCACGCTGAATGCAGGCCGCTTACAACCGGTCCTACTGGAAGTCTAAAGGGGAGGCCTATGTTCAGCAGTGGACGTCTTACGGCTGATATGATGATGATGATGATGATGTTCGTTTATTAGGTTTTCATAGCAAAACCATCTGGAAAATTGTAAATATACGTTGTCAGGTGTACAAAAATGGACGTAGGGTGTATCCAGGTTCTTTATGGGCTACTGAGAATTGAAGCCAAAGCCGAGACCATGCTGCGGGGCGAAACGGTGTGGGAAGCGGTCGCCTCCTTCTGCGAAGCAGTAATGCTCGTGAAGGAGGAGGCGGGCCGTGAGAGGGAGCGAGCGTCAGCAAAATGACGGGGCCCCATAACAAAAGGCCAAAGCCTGCCGGGGTCGCGGGACTTATTTCCATCACCGTGACCCCGGAAAATAAAGGGCTATTGAAGGACACCGTGGGTTTTAGTCAGTACAAGTCTGACAGTCCCTTCCGTCCTGCCCGGGGTGGGAGGACTCATCATTATCAGCCTATAACGTTCCCACTGCTGGGACACAGGCCTCCTCTCTTGTGAGAGGGAGTGGGCCATAATCCACTACGCGGGCCCAGTGCGGGTTGGCAGATGTCACGGTTTCCTCACGATATTTTCCTTCACCGAGTGAGAGGACTCAATTGATGATATTAATACCGCAATAAAAAAAAAGCATACTTACATAGGGGCAGACAGCCGGAAGCGATTTTCTTTTAAATTATGTACCTACTGATAGTGATTCAAAAAATTGATCATGATTGATGGCTTTAATGGGTAGTATTTGTCATTCTTTCATGCAAATACTATATAACGGGGTGTCTTTTTTCTAAGTCCGTCAACAAGACACAGGAACGTACGAACTTAACTAATTTCAAAATCTTTAGAGGTGGATTATTACCGCCATGATTGAAGATACTTTGACGTGGTGCTAGTCATCAAATTGCATTAAAAATGTAAGACCATTAGTGGTGGCGCGGACTAAAAGGAGCTATTTGTCAAATTTTGTTATCATTCATTCTTAGTCTGGGCTCGTTGTCACAATGCCCGTAACTAATGCTGAAACCACGGGGTTCTTGCTTAGAGATTAGACCCCCTGTCTTGACTGACATTAGGTACAGATAGCCTTCATTTATCATAATTTTATCCCGGTTAGAATACGATCATGTGCGGCAATTACTGAACTCCATACAGACACAGGTCAACGAACTTCTTATTTGTACTGAGTTGGGTTGCAGGTAGACACTGAAACATCCTTTATTTTTTTATAGGGTAAAATCATCAAATGAAGGACTCATTCAGGGCAGGGCGGGAGGGACTGTCAGTCTTGTACTAACTAAAATTCACGGTGTCCTTCAACAGCCCTTTACGTTCAGGGACGCTGTTACATGGTGCAAATGTAAAGAGGACAAATCAACCTACATAATATATCGGTATAAATACTAATTAACAGCCTTGACTGAACAGAACCACTCAAACATGCGTGGTTCGATTCAAAAAGAGCATCTCAGAAGAGAACACAAACATAGTCCAAGAAGAAGAATCCTCTCTTCCAGGGTGGAGAAGGGGGCCGTCAGACTTATACTGAATAAAATCCACTGTGTTCCTTTAATAGCCCTTTACGTTGCAGGGTCACGGTTACCTGTTTAGACAGTCCCGCCGCCCTGACAACATAGTCTTCACATGAGTTGACTAAAAGAATGCAGTAGGTAATAAATAAATCGTTTGTCTTCTCAGAATAGACAGGAACAAAACACCGGCTCATCTAGTTTAAAAAAACACGTGCAACGTCAAAAAAGACCCACTTGCATAAATAAATTGTATCATTTCAATATGCTAAAATATTTTAATGATCTTGCAGCTATAATGTTACGTTTTCGCACATTTCAAACGAGGACGAGTTTAAACATTGTTACAATATTTCAGCAAGTTAGAATAATTTAAACTTTAGAAGTTTAGAGAATTCCGATAAAGCCTTCAAAAGGTCAGTGAACCTTTTTGGCTTTTGTACCCGGAAAATTTTAAACAAAATAGGATGGAAAAGTTCAAAGGCGTTGCTTATTTCTAAGAGAAACTTCAAACAAAAATTGAGGAAGTCGATAGTGTGTAGAAACAAATAAATATTATTATAATACTTACGTAAACATACAAATAAATCTTAAAATACTGATATTCCGGTGCATCTGGTTCGACTGGAAGCCGACCACAATATAGTTGGGAAAAGACAGACAGATGATGATACGTAGATTTATACAGAAAGGTGTCTATAATTAATCTATACCTACCTAATTTAAAATAGCTATAATTATTTGTGAAAGGGATAACATTTATATTTAAATAGCCGACTTATTTTGTTTACAAGAAAAAAATTGAAACAGCGCGCATAAATGCCGTTCGGATGCGGTATAACTTAGCTGTTTTATGACGTAAGATCTCGTTTTGAATCTTGATACTACCTATTGTAGAATTCATAATTTATGATAAATTAGCGGCACGCCCAAACAATCATCAATATCTTTTATTTATAGTTAAATCCTTGCACCATCTGTCCAGCAACTGAATTTTTATTTTTATAGAATAACAAATCACTTCATTAATTTTCGAAATGACTGAACACATAAGTTGGAGACTAATCTCAAAAATGTGTAGAAAACATTTTCAAAATAACTCATTTAATAGAAGATGATTGGAAATATCTGTTTAAAAAACTATTGTGGCGAACGAATAAAAAAAATATTAAGCTATATTATTTCCTTTATTCATCTTAATACCCTATAAATTACATTTTTAAATATTTTTACAAAAAAGTAATAAAAAACATTTAAAAATATAAAAAATATAATATTATTATATTATTATTATTATAATAATGGTGTTATTATACTTGTAGGGAGTCTCGAGAACCGTAATATTCAGTAGAGGTCTAATACAAAAACAAAACATGTTAACGCAAAAGATAATTAAAGGTAATAGATACACAACTACTCATTATGTAACAGTTATTATTTATTTTATTTATTCGGAAGGATTTTAAAAATAGTATCCAAATCTATTGTGAAAGTATCAATATGTGTCAGATATTTCAAACTACTATTGTAAAAAACGCATTTTTATTTTTGATACGTTTTTTGAGAAAGTATAATTTATAGCCTGTTTCGTATTTTTCTAGTTCAGATTTGACGATAAAAAAAAATGATGACACATACTAAAACTGTTGAACTACATTATGATGTAACTAGTTTCTAGAATTTATATTTAAATACTTACGACCGTTTAAAAACTTGAGATCGTTTTTCTAAAACTGAAACGGTTATATTATGGTGAACGACAGTTTATAATATTATTAATTACTAAATTCCGTCACAACCATAATATAAATTTATTTATTGTACGGTATCCAAAACAAAAAAAATAATAAAAGTTGTTTAAAATATGCCACAAGACGAAGCGCGTCGTGTGCAACTTGAAGACGCATAGCCCGAGGCAAATGTGTTCAGAGAATCATAATCCAAAAATGCGAAAGTTAGTTTTTTCAAAACGAATTCACACAATAGCTAAACCGATTTTGATGACACAGATTTTGATACAAACATATAAAGAAAGTCAGTGGTTATATAGGTAGGTACCTTTTACAAAAAAAAAAGATATTGACAAGTTTTCCTTGAAACTTAGGCCACATAAACGGAAAACAATTATAGATAAACAAGATAAAAAATATAAATATTATATGTTTTATTTACATATAACGCAAATGCATAACTAGTCCATTCGGCAACGTATTATGACACACACTTCACTTATAGTTGCACTTTAAACCGTCGCAAAATACTTGATTGAATTAACAAAAAAAGTAGATGAATATTTTGGAATATCAATTCAGCATATTTTATAGTAATATGCATCTGCTTTTATGTTAATTCAGAAGTTATATATCTGCTCTAATTTATGTGTGAAGTCGGCGCTGGGGACAATTAAAATGACAGAGATATGAACTAATTGGAACACACGGAGTGACGTACGTCTCATGTTTAATATACACCTCAACCTTTTTAATGAAACACAAGCCAACATTAAAATTCCCGTTTCCATTGTATTTTATTAGTAACATGATCAAAGAGATTAAACTATATACGAGCAATTCACGGGGTATCACGAAGAAAGTTACGATCCAAAACTTTTTACCAATAGGTAAATTTTATCTATTGGTAAAAAGTTTTCGGAGATTTTACTAATAAGTCGCTACGCTAGACAGCGCTAATAACGCACGGCATCAACAATTTCTTATGACAATTTTCCCAAGCCGGCTCAACATGGTCGCGGGACTCATTTCATTACCGTGACCCCGGAACATAGAGGGCTATTGAAGGATACCGTGGATTTTAGTCAGTACGAGCCTGACAGTCCATCCCATCCTGCCCGGGTGGGAGGACTCATTTGATGATTTAACTACGTAATAAAAAAACCCGCTCAACATGATGGAAATTTTCTCAACCCTGTCGCCTTATGTTGTTGAAAACATTACAAACTGCGAAATTCAACGATAGCTTATTATAATAAGGCTCTTAACCCCTCGTTTACACCAAGAAACAAGTTAAATACTAGTTTCATACAAAACTTGTAGAATACTTGTCAAAACATAATTAGTTTGTTTTATACCTGGTATTGAGAGTGTTTCAAACCATAATGTCAAACATTCTTTCGTTCACACTGTGTAGCCAAAAAAATATTGAGTAATTAATCATTTTACTTATTGAAGTGGTTTTCACAAACCTTTTCAGCTTGTTGTCCAATTACGGATAAAGGTTTACTTTTAGTCGACGGCTATTTTATGTAAAGTACAAGACTGCCTAACTGAAGTTTTCTTCAAAAAATGTTTTTTTTTCGTTAGCGTACTTGAAGTATTTACGGTATTTATTGTATGGAAAAATAAAGAAGCGCCTCTATTTGTTATACAGAGAAACTATTTTTTTGTCATCAAAGGACAATGGGCAAAAATGTATGAAACTTGGTCCAAGATCCCCCACTGATGACACTTACGGGAAATGAAAGCATATGGTTGTGACATCATTCTGGCAGGAGGATATCAAAAACCGTCCTGGGGTTCCTTTTTTATTTTTATAAGTGACTACCTAACCTTGCCTATCCTGACCTAACCGAACCTAACTTTTTTTGTTCAGCTGTAAATGATGCCCGACGCATTCTGAACCATCTGGGAAGGCGGTTGGCTTATGTGTGACTTTTATCTACTAAAAATACCAACGAAACCTTAAATAGGTAACCTAACCTAACTTTTTTGTTCAGCTGTAAATGATGCCCGACGCATACAGAACCATCTGGAAAGGCGGTTAGCTTATGTGTGACCTACACCCACTAAAAATACCAACGAACCTTAAATAGCTGACCTGGTATTTTTGGTAGATGTAAGTCACACATAAGCCAACCGCCTTGCCAGATGGTTCAGAATGCGTCGGGCATCATTTACAGCTGAACAAATAAAGTTAGGTTAAGTTAGCTATTTAAGGTTTCGATGGTATTTTTAGTAGATAAAAGTCACACATAAGCCAACCGCCTTCCCAGATGGTTCATAATGCGTCGGGCATCATTTACAGCTGAACAAAAAAGTTTGGTTAGGTTAGCTATTTAAGGTTTCGTTGGTATTTTTAGTAGATAAAAGTCACACATAATAATAATAATAATTATATTCCACAACTATCACACAACGCCGTCTAGTCCCAAGTTAAGCAGAGCTTGTGTTATGGGTACTAGACAACTGATAAACATACTTATACATATATTTCAAAATACATACATATTATAGATAAATTACACCCAGCCAACACATACATAAGCCAACCGCCTTCCCAGATGGTTCAGAATGCGTCGGGCATCATTTACAGCTAAACAAAAAAAGTCAGGTTAGGTTAGCTATTTAAGGTTTCGTTGGTATTTTTAGTGGGTGTAGGTCACACATAAGCCAACCGCCTTCCCAGATGGTTCAGAATGCGTCGGGCATCATTTACAGCTGAACAAAAAAAAAATAGGTTAGGTTAGCTATTTAAGGTTTCGTTGGTATTTTTAGTGGGTGTAGGTCACACATAAGCCAACCGCCTTTCCAGATGGTTCAGTATGCGTCGGGTATCATTTACACCTGAACAAAAAAGTTAGGTTAGGTTAGCTATTTAAGGTTTCGTTGTATTTTTAGTAGATAAAAGTCACACATAAGCCAACCGCCTTTCCAGATGGTTCAGTATGCGTCGGGCATCATTTACAGCTGAACGAAAAAGTTAGGTTAGGTTAGCTATTTAAGGTTTCGTTGGTATTTTTAGTAGATAAAAGTCACACATAAGCCAACCGCCTTCCCAGATGGTTCAGAATGCGTCGGGCATCATTTACAGCTAAACAAAAAAAGTCAGGTTAGGTTAGCTATTTAAGGTTTCGTTGGTATTTTTAGTGGGTGTAGGTCTTACATAAGCCAACTACCTTTCCAGATGGTTTAGTATGCGTCGGGCATAATTTATAGCTGAACAAAAACAGTTAGGTTAGGTTAGGATAGGTATCCACTTAAACGCCAATAAAAAAAGAACCCCAGGACAGATTTTGATAATCTTTTGCCAGAATGATGTTACAAGTATGTTCTTTCATTTCCCATAAGTGACATCAGTGGAGGATCTTGGACCACTTTTGCCCATTGTCATTTTTAACGTCAAAATAAACAACTACCTAAGCAGAACTTTAAAGTAAAAAAAAATTGAAAAGTCATGCAAGGATCTCTGGACACAGTTGCCGTTGACGTTTTTCCCTTTTTACTCGATTGAAAAAAAAGGGTTAGGTTTTTTATTATTAGTACATGTTACTAATATATGTTTTAAATTATATTTTGTGTATAGATGTGACAAAGTAGTAATATTATTAATTCAGAAAACAAAAAAAAAGGCTACAAAAATCTAGCATAGTTTTTGAGCACTGCTACTTGCCATTTTTTATATAATATGCATATTAAAATAAAGATGATTTATTATTTAAATAAGCAAACCAACCAACCATAATATAAGGATAATAAGCGTGATAATATTATGTAACAATAATAGTCATTTTTAGTTTTTGATCCGATCAATAAATTAAAATCAAAACAGAATACACGTGCAGCTTTCATTAAGGTGCAGCTTCACTGATTGCATCACAGAAAATTCCAAAAAAAATATTTGAAGGAGCATCATTTGCATTTTGTTAAAACAAACTTGTCAAAATTGATGGCTTTTTTCGGAAATCTGGTTATAAGTGGTTTACTTTCTAAGCCGCTGCTTTGCTATATATCACCAGACACGATCTAGTAACATCACAATAGTCCTCTACCGTCGTTCACTAAGCATCATGAGGCTCATCGTAGTGGTAAGTCCTTATACATATTATCTTTCATGTGAGCATCTCTGATTCATCTAGCATCGTGCTTTTTTTTTGTGTTTGAGGTAAATGAGTGATGTGAAATAAGGATTGCAGAAGCGAACTAAAGGTTTATTTTCTTAGTCTAGCCGGACAGTCCCTTTAGTTCTGTCTAGTTCAGGAGAAAACTCTTATTGATTTTTATATAGGTCGACGTCAGAATGTTATTATTCACGGATATAAATGATGTCAAGATTAACTTATAAACTAGGTCGAGTGCCATGTTGCTTCCAAATGGGTGAGCTTGCTCAGGCCTGAAACTGACTAGCAAGAAAAGGGCTGGACTGTGAAGAACAAATGCAGGCTCAATAAAATAAAAATAGGATCACACTTGTTGTTTCGTTCATCTGGCACCTGCGTCTTCTAATACTGTCTAAGACCAACCTTTTGTCTTTACCAGGACTCAGAGTTTTTCTTTTCCACAGTGCACATTCTTCACATTGGTGGCGTATACGAATGCCAAAAATGGCTACTACGAGTATCGCGTCCCTGGCGACCGTGATGGCACCCGCTATAGCCGCAGTGGTGGCGGCGGCGGAGGAGGAGGAGGCAGCGGGGGCGGCGGAGGCGGCGGTGGCGGCGGTGGCGGCGGCGGCTTTTTCAACCAGTTCAATAACGGAGTCTCCTTATTCCCAGCCACTAACAACCAACCGTTTAACATTCAACCCAGTAACAACCAAGTACCGAACACCCAAGCTCTTAACATTCAAGCCGCTGTCAATCAAGCCTTGAGCATTCAGTCCGCTAATCAAGCCCCGATCAACCTAGCCCCGATCAACCAAGCCCCGATCAACCAAGCTCCGTTCAACCAAGCTCCGTTCAACCAAGCTCCGTTCAACCAAGCTCCGAACATCCAACCAACTGTCGAACAAGCCCCAATCAACCAAGACGTTATCAATCAAGCCTTAAACATTCAAGCCGCTATCAATCAAGCCTTAAATAATCAAGCACTAAACAACCAAGCTCCAAGTACGCAAGCTCCGAGCACGCAAGCTCCGAGCACGCAAGCTCCGATCACGCAAGCTCTAAACCAAGCTTTACCTTTCAGAAACAACCAGGGTTTCTTTATTAGAGACAACCAAGTCTTCAGAAACAACCAGGCCTTGAACAATCCATCTTTTAACAACCAAGCCTTAAGGAATCAAGCCTCTAACAACCAAGACCGTGATAGTAGAGTTTCTAATGGTATCAATTACGAAGACTGGCACACTTTAATTCTTCTTAGACAACCAACTAGCGTTACATCTAATGTCATTAACTAGGATGTATTACTCCTAGCACCAGAAGCGTAGAACGTTTTGGCATACAATAAAATGACATTGTTTTACATCGTCGAAGTCTCGTGAAAATAATAATCAACACACTTAGAAAAAAAATCAGTCTATCAAAGTGTATATTAATGTAAGGTAGAATAATAAAATTAATATAGAAAGAAATAAATCGGAATGGGTCAAATCTGGAACGCCCACGCTTCAAGTGTTTAAGAAGCTCCGCTGTTCGCTCTGGCATGGCTACGGAGCTTTTGAGATGATTATTTATTTACTAGATTTAAAAAAAGGTCAAAATACACTAATTTTGTACATAAATTGTTTTTTTTTAACCTTTTATATAACTATTCTCTTTAACGTTAATGTAGACGAAAAATAAATATAAAATCTATCTTTATATAGATAACGAAATAACGGACATGGGAACAAAATCTTGGTCATAAAAAATATAATTTATATGAGTGATAAAATGAAACTTGTCACAGAAATTGGAGCAAACTGGTATAATAGAATTCTAGATTTTGAATTTTTTTAAACGAAAACCGATTTAGCCGATGCGTTACTTCCCCTTGATACTTTTAGTTTAAACATTGATTAACAACAAGGAGACCATTTTTTAGATCGCAAATTATTCATATAGAACCGAAAAGGAACCAGTTTATTATATAACCGTTCGTGTGCAATATTCGCAAAAGATTGTATAAAAGTCTAGATAGAATTTTGAAATTATATAATCAAACTAAAAAGTGAAATTTTGGAATTACAGCCTGCAGCTGTTACGTACCAGATAAGCTCGCCATATATCTACTACATGGAACCTAATCATGGCTGATGGGAGACGTACCTATCTATATGAGAAATCTATTTTCAAATGACTTAATAATAGTACGAGCACGACGAGTTAGTGATTCCAAGCTTATAATGTTGTTATACAGTCCAAACGAAAGACGAACTTTATACGAAGGTTCTAGAAGGGTGACCGCTCATTGGTGAACTTGGTGTGGTACAGGGTTTGAGTAACCGATACACGATGACCTTAGACCTGTTAAAAGTTGCTGGAGGCGGCATTTTTTTAGCGTGGTAAAATCATCAAATGAGTCCGGGAGAATCCCAGGGCAGGGCAGGAGGGATTGTCAGGTTTGGACTGACTAAAATCCACGGTGTCCTTCAATAGCCCTTTGCGTTCCGGGGTCACGGTATCCGTTAGTCCCGCGACCGAGCTGGAACCGGCTTAATGACAAAAAAAGGAGATCGTGCATTAAGAGGCTCTTTGGGGAAGGTTTACGTCTAGCTCTGAACTGCAATAGACGGATATGATGATAATAAAGACCAGGTTACTTGAACATGTTGTTTTTCACTGATGTTAATGAAGCCCAAGATAAACTTAGAAGGTACATAATAAATTATGAATTTGATTGTTAAATACGTGAATCAGGGGATATATTAGTCGACTCCTGAAAAAGAGATAACTTGGTACATTGGATATTTCTACAAAATGGTTTCTACTAGTTAGGCGAGGCTAGTACCTCAGCTGAAACTATAGTTATGACTTCACTGACATTCATAATAATCGAAACGGTTAGGAACGTCTGACATCATCACATAATAATTATTATCTTTACATCCGATTTTCAAGTCTCGTTAAACATTAAAATTGCAGAATACTCTAAATTTGTCGTAATGCAGTTTTTAAACGAATTATGGCGTTTATTGTAAAAAAAATAACCTTGGTACTAAATCTGTCCAAAATATGACATACGGATATGGCGAAGTAGATCAAGACATAATGCGCTGAATCAACATCAGACCAGAAATAAAAAAAAACATCAGACCCACGGGTGACCCTCAAGATAAAGCTATGATCAATCCTGTGGTTTTGCATGGATTGAAATGCTGTGCAGTAGAGACGATAGAACATGTTCGTTAATCTTAAGGATTTGGGAAGTCAGTCAAATTGAAAATTAATATTCATTCGTATAATTTGTAGGAATGAAACGTTTACTATTTTTTTACAATTCTATTTGACATGATTGCATGTAAGAATGATTTCATTATATAGTTCCTCGAGTATATAGATAGTGAAACCCTGGGCACTGTTTTGTTGTTGTTGTCTTATAAAAAATAAAATATAATATGTCTTATCTCTTCTTAGCTCACACCGAGACGCGATGCGATGTAAAACAACGATAAAGCCTCATTTAGACGATGCAAGAACTCGCACGCGACTTGCGTTACATTGCTGACTTTATAGGTACAACGAATTTAGTTGATCAATCAAATACCGCAATATAGTGAAACTCGCATGCGAGTTCTTGCTCTGTCTAAATGAATAAGGCTTAATGCAAAAGTATAACTTATCGTGTAGTAAATAAAGTTAGATTTTGAGTAGCACGCGTCTCGGTGTGAGTTGACCCTGAAATGTGAAACAAATCAAATTAGTTAGTCAAAAAGTCTTTTTCACACTACTTGCTCGTAAATGTCATATTATATGTCAGGCAACCCTACTGTAAAGCATGACATTGTTCCCTCTCGCTCGAGCCGGGCAATAATATATGTACTGAATTTCATTATTCCCGTGGGAATAATGTGATTTGAATTTGGAACCTCAAAGAAAATCGTATGAAAACTTACACAAAGGAGTCGTATCAGTAATGGCGGCCGCTGGCCGCAACAGCTGATCGCTAACAGTGGTGCCAACTTCACGTTCGAAGGTTGTCGTACCACATCAAATTTCAAAAATCGAATTTATTTCCTCGCAGTAGGTGTGAAAAGCAGAGTACGCTCCTCGAGAGTAAAGCTGCCTTGTCTTGGGCTAACTTGAATCCCTCGCTACACTAAGGATTCTTAACTTAATTCCCTCGTTTCACTCGGGAATTAACACTTGAACCTCCTCGCTGCGCTACGGAGGTTCACCCCCAGAACCCTTAGTGTCGCTTCGGAATTCAATACGCCCGTGACGTAAGGCAATGCTTTACTCCCTTGGTGCGTAATCTACTATTAATATAAGGAGGCATTTCAGAAGATAAAAATTGTACTTCCACCATCTAGTCGTGATTATTCTGTATTGTTCAGTTTTTGACCTGATCAATAAATTATAATCATAATTACAAATTACTCATGCAAATTTTATTTATATGTTGTTTCATTGAATTATATCACAGAAAATTCCATAGAATTAAATATAAAACAGCATTTCATTTGCATTTTTCAAAAATCTAGTTATGAATGATGATTTGATGGTGGAACTTTCTAAGTCTCCGTTTTACTATATATTAGCAGTCATTATTTGACAACATCACAATAGTTCTCTACTTTCGGTCACAAAGCATCATGAGGCTCATCACAGCAGTAAGTCTTTATATCTTTCGTTTGAGCATCTCTGATTCATATAGCATCTGTATTTTCTATTATTCCTAAGACTGTATTTTTTTTGTATTTTGCTGTCGTGGCTTATGAAAATGAAGCGAATTTTCTTTATTTTTTTTACCAGCACTTACTGACGCTTTTTCTTTTCCACAGTGCACATTCCTTGCGTTGCTGACGTATAGCAGTGCCCAATTTGGCGGTGGTGGCGGAGGTGGCGGAGGCGGAGGTGGTCGCGGCGGCAACCTCTTCAATAATGGAGGAGGCGGCGGTGGTCGTGCAGGAGGCGGTGGCGGCGGCGGCGGAAGCGCCTACTACTACAACAATCCAGCCTTTAACATTCAAGCCCCTAACAATGAGATCCCATTCGACCTTGCCTTGCGTATAAGTAACATACTAGCAGCGGCTAACCAAGTCCCAAACAATCAAGCCACTGGTGGAGGTGGTGGCGGAGGCGGTGGCGGAGGCAGTGGTGTAGGCGGTATAAACGCCGAAGACTGGCACACTTTAATTCTTCTTAAGCAGCCTCGCGTTAGTCGTGTTAACTAGCATGTATTACACACTATACTACTATAGTTTATGAGTATGACACACGGTCATTACGATTTTTACCATGTAGAATTCTCATAAAATTTCGAAAAGATCATGAAATAATGGGACTCTGCGAGTAATGATACGCGTAGATCTTACGCGTAGATCCCTAATTTAATTTAGCAAAAAGAAAATCGATATGGGTTTTTGGAACCCCTTTGCTTCAAATTTTAAGAAAGCTCCGGTAATGTGCCCTGTTCTTAAAATCCATAAGGCGAATGCTCGCATTAAAATGAGAATGTTCATTCTTGCGTGACCTCCACTGTTCAATAGTTTGATATTGTACTATGTTTTATTTATGTATTTTCTTTTTTACCAAAAAATAGGGCAAAATAAATGAATTTTAGCCCGAAACTTGTAGTGTTACCTATAATTGTTCGAAGTTTGTTACAGATTAAAAAATTGTTACCTTTTACACTGTAATGATGATAGATCAACTAGTTTTTTTTTCTAACCTAGTGTGTTTCACTCCTGGGTGAAGATTTCCCTCCACTTCTTCTGATCAACCATAAATATGAAAATATATAGTCAAAGTAGGCCTGTCTAAGACAAAGCAGGGTTGTTTGCAGATCTTAGTAGAAACATTTATTATATCAGGTATAGTTAAAGTACTTAGGTAAAATAAAACACGTACTGGACTCTCGAAATGGATATCGCTCTTCATAAAGAGGAGATTGGTGTCCCAGTACAACGGATTCCAGATAATATGCATGAGTGTCATGCCAGTTGCAGTAGTTGTATGCCAGTTACTGGCATAATCGTGTTATTATTATTTTTTCGTTTGATAATTGTAAGGCGTTCTTGTGAATACCCAATTGCCCCTTTCTCCGCTATGAAAGTCTCTATAAGATCTTGGAGTCCTCACTGTCCTTTAGCCCCTGAAAAATTGTCCTAAACATTTCTTCGACTCTACCGTTAGGCATCAATAACACGGTTTTACCTGTGACTGACGTTTTTCTTCTATTTCTAAAGGTTAGATAAAATTTTAAATTACATTCACAGTCTATTTTCAAAGTTAATAAATATCGTCACAGTTTTATTTAAAAAAAATACCCTTTCATTAGTACAATAAATAAACTTATTCCATCTATCTAAACTTAGCTACAATTTCGCTTACAGCTGCATAACAACCAGACAGCAACACTATAAAATAGAATATCAATAACAACGCGTTCTTCCACAGAATGTAGTAGAACTTGCCCAGCCCTCTATTCCACAGGTGGACAGTTTGGACCACAACTGGGATCAGGAGACCCAGGGTAGAGAAGAAAATGGCTCCCACGAGACCGATGAGGAGCTCCAGGTCTGGTACTGCTACTGCTAGGATAACTGAAAAAAAAATGGAAATATTTAAGCTCAGTCTTAAACAATTTGATGGGCCTTCGCATTCATTCATGAGTATGGACTACATTTATTAAAGAACCAACCCCTTTTTTTAGCATGGTATAATCGTCAAAAGATTCCTCACACGCTGGGTGGAACGAATGGGACTGTCGGACTCGTACAACGCTAACATTGCAATTAAAGAAGTCTGCTGTAAATTTCGATAATCTAAATTAGGGACACTTGATTTTGCGATTTTAGGCAATTCCATTCAACTCTTAGGAGGTGAAAAATTAGACAGGTATTACTTTTGCATAGATCTTCCAAGCTCGAATTTAATTTTATAACATTTCAACACGGTCGTTTTAATAAATTAAGAATTAACGAAGCGGCTGTATTTACCAGTCAAAGCCACACTGAGTGTCCTGAGAGTGATCTGGCTAATATTGTGGTACTCCTTGCTAAACCTGGCCTTAATCCTCGTCCATATAATGTCCATGGGCGCGTACATCTGGAGGCAGTACGTGAAAAACACAGCTACAGCCACCAGGATCTTCGCTGATAACGCCAAGCTGAAAACAAAATGATATAGAAATTAATCTGATGGATGGATCAAGATGGCGGGATTACGTGAAACAAAACGATCAATGGTCGCATAGACTGTGAGTGGTCGACTTTGGTCTTAAATAGAATGAAATTAGAAGGCCATCATTAAATGAACATGCTCTTTCTCAGCCGTGAGACACCATAGATGTTCAATTTTACAGGCAATAGTATGCACTCAATGGGTGCCTGAGAATGGACGACGCCGCCGAGGCCGGCCCAAATAGAGGTGGCAGGACGATCGAGATGCGTACTTTGATGGCTGGCCCGAAGTGGAAGTAAGAAAGGGCACTGGGAAGGATATGGGGGAGGCCTTTGCCCAGCAGTGGGACATAAATGATTAATAAGAAGAGAGATTTTTAGAAACAGCCATGTGTGGTCAATAACTTTATTCATCAGAAAATGGGTATAGTGTCATAATAAAGTCCAGTTTTCAATGGGCTGAGTAGATCAGCACCTTGCATGTTACAACCCCCCTTTTCTTTCTCTCAAAATCCAAAGGATTTTGAAAGGCAGAATCCATTGCTTCTTTTTACTTTGGTTTGAAAAAAGAACGTGTCTCATAGAATTATTGATTCTCAAAGAATTCTTTTCAAACTACAAATACCTGAGAGGTTGGTATGCACACGTGTTGAGAGAAATATGTTTGAGTCGGCACGTTCAAAACGATAATATTTGTTGGATAACAATTCCGAATATATCACTCCACACATTCAAATTTAATTTAGACTGTGCCTACAGGCAAACTTTGTTTGGAATCTCTCGACTCGGCAGAATTCGAACTATGTCAAGCGTTTTTTTTTCCACGAAAATATGCTCGCTTGATATTATAAAAGAACTAACAAATTTAATGGTACGCCTAAGCCTGAAAAAGTTAGTGTATGTCTATCCAGCGGGCCCCATCGAGATGTATCAACAGATAATAGCTGTTTGTAAAGACAGTATTTTGTACCTAAAGAAAATAAATAAGATATATTTTGTACACCGACAGTTTTTGATTTTATAAAGTGTCTAGCTAGCGGGCCCCTCATGATTATTATTTTTTTGTTATTATACTTTCAGATCGCCTAATAGTCCTCGGAGTTGGCAACTATTTTGTACCTTACAAATCCAGATTAAAGGGGCGATGTGTTTAGCATGGCAATCATAACAAGTATCCGTTTAAAACTTACTTACATAAATTATGATTTATACTTTATCCTTTATAGTAATCATACTTTATATCTAGCTTAAAGCCTAAGTCTTGTTTACGGCGAGAATGTTGCCAGACAAAATAACTTTTGTATTGCCGCAAATAGATGTTATTCTTGTGTTGTTTATAATATTCGTTTAGTTCAATGTCCTTTATAAATTAAAAAAAAACATGAACTAAATAAATAGCACCGTCAATTTGTTTACTCATACGTTTATTCAAATAAACTGATTACGAGTCTATCAAGGTAAGATTAAAGTAAATTAACCTAAGAGCATGGACTGTTTACAGCCAGAGTAAAGGAAAAATTGATTAAAAATTCAATGTAAACATATTTTTATTCAAAATGCAACTGAAGAGCGTATATAGGGCAAAGCTTTTCATACAAATTTTCAAATCCTTATCAAAGAGTCCTCCCACCCTACTGTCAGACTCGTTTTGACTAAAATCCTCGGTGTTCTTCAATAGCCCTTTACGTTCCAGGGTCACGGTAATTAAATAAGTCCCACGACCTTACTGTTATCCTTAGCGGCTCTTGCTTCTCTTTGGACTTTTTATTTGATGACGCCGTGACCAATGTGTTGCGCCAGGGGATGGAATACACCTTAAATTACATTCTTTAGAAGTCAGTGTTTGACGCCGAGTGTAACCGCACTAACACGACTCAACACAAGGCCTAGCGTGGGTCGACCCTCGAATACGCATATCGAATGATGTGACTCAGAAGAAAAGAGCCTTCAACTGGGCTGCTAATCCTTCTATCGACGACACATTTGGCGCAGTGGCTAAGCAATTGGACTGCTACGCTGTGTGTCCCATATTGGATCCCCGCACGGAACAAATATTTGCCTAAGATCTGCAAGTGGTTCTTCCGGGTCTGCGTGTTTGTGTATGTGAGTTTGTATGTTCGTAAACGCACCCACGATACAGGACAAATTCCTAGTGTGGGGTAACGTTTCTTTAAAAAAACATGATGATGCGAAAGGTACGATTCGACCATGTTAGTAGAATTTGCTGGAAGCAAAGCATTTCAGTCCCTGGCTAAGACGGTCAAACAAAACATCTGCCGTCCCTCTCTACCCCCACTGCTGAGACTCGACTTATTTCTGGCCCACTCTTCTGAGGATAAGGCGAACTTGGTTGCCTCCCTTTTTGCGGAATTTTTATCTTTGAACTCAAATGGCGCACGGCCTCCACTCTCTGTACAATGTAAGCCAGATATTCGCTTCGCATGCCTGAACCGATTTTAATGTATAAAGCTGGATAGGTCCTTAAAGTTATCAGGGAACATTCTCAAAATATTTTATTTAAACAAAAGATAATTGAATATCTGTTTCTACGAAAAGTTTGAAATCTATCTAGTCTATTTCGGAAAATAGGATCTAAAAAGTTTCTATGAAAAATGTCGTTCGACTTACCTACGGTTTGGAGCAGTATTTTACAGTTAACTCAATTTTTCCTGCACTTCCGTGGACTTTAAAGTAATTCCAGGAAAGCCATTAGCTTCAAAATGATTAAATATGTATGAAAAAGCTTTTAAATTTCGTTTGTGGAAGTAGACTTTACTCTCGATAAAGTCATTCATGAATAGGGTCTTTACGTTTCATAAAAGCACAATATTTGGATGAATATTATAACCGATTTCAAGAAAAGGAGGCGGTTTTCAATTTTTTATTTATAAAAAAAAAATATGTAACTGGTAGTAATTGATTTCCGTAATATCAATTTTAAAGGCATTATGCATCTATTTAAAGGAGATGTTTCATTCTGGGCTCAGTCTATGTACACCATATCAATAAATAGGAAAAAAATAGGAGAATTTCATAAAAATACTGAAAAAATCATTTGAATTAGCTGTTAAAAAATTATAAGTATGGGCGTTTTTTAGCACGATAACCCCATTATAGTGCGGCCATGACAGTACTATTTGACGTTTACTATGACGTTCGACAACTTTGACATTTCTAAGCAGTGACGTGTGCAGATTTTTCTTGAGATATAATTCATGTTTTTCGGAGTTTATAATGATTGTATTTATTTTAAAATATCCTGTAGGTACGATTATTTTTGCCGAAACCCAAGATTCTTGAGATCAAAAATTGTTTTTTAACGTCAATCAAATGTCATTGTCAAATGTTGTCAAAATAAACGTAATAATGTCAGATCCACCATGTTTGATTTTTTGTCGAGTGTTGTTATCCTTGACAAAGTTAATTTATAAGCACAATTAAACGAAGTGAAATTAAAGAAAATTAATTATTAAAAAACGTTTTATGTATTAAAAAGCTATTTTTACACATGGTGTACATAGACTGAGCCCAGGCTCCATACATTTTTGGACCGTCTCCTTTAAATGAATAACTATAAATGACAAAATTAATGTATTTTTTTTTAACTTTTATTTTCTTTTATTTCTAACCCTTATTGACTTTTAACGTGTTAATCTAACTTTACAGTGTTTGGATCGTTACTTAAGTGGTATCGTTAATAAATAATAGTACCTACCGATTCTAATTAGCAGAGTAAAATCCAGCCTTTACATATTTATTTACAGTGTTATAAGTGTTGATTTTGTTGTTTTGTGTAAGCTTTAGCTTAGTTTTATATTTATTTATATTCCATTGCTTGCAAATTAAAAATCAATTTTGGTGTCGTCCGTGTGATACACTGGAAAACAATATTATGTATTACACAGGTGCTTCAAGTTTTTATTACAAGTAAAGTATCTACGGTACTTTCACTCGTTTTTATGTCTTGTGACTGGGGCTGTAGCACCTTAACTATTATTTCGTACTAAATTTATTTTATGTCTCTTGACAATTCAAAAGTGCCTGTAATTCACCTAGTTGAAATAAATTATTTGGTTTGATATAAATACGTGTGGCTTGGTTCAATCACAGTTCAATCTCACTTTTGCTCAGCTAGGTCTGGGGTTCTGTGTTTAGGGATAATTAAAGAAGTACTGAGCATGTTTTCAGAGTGCCTCAAGCACTTTCGCAAAAATGCACTCTACTCTCCAGCTATTGATTGCGGGACTATCGAATTACCGTGACCCCGGAAGGTAAAGATCTATTGGAGGAGACCGTTTTAGTCAGTACAAGTCTGACAGTCCCTTCTGCCGTGCCCTGAGTGGACTCATTTGATGATATCACCATGCTAAAAAAATCTCTCCAGCTATAAGTTTAATTTGACTTATTAATTATTAAGGCAGGTGTAGTTACCTGCCATATTTCCACAGTTTACTATCTAAATGTAGATGAATCTATCTTAATTTACTTAACTGAGATGAATGGAGCAGATCTTAAAGTTCTCACTTTAGAAGATCCCAATTTGTGAGTAAAATAGTAACATCGTCTGGGAAATTATAAACTCAATTCAGGTCAGATGGTTTAGTTTATTTAGTTAACGTTATTCATAGTTCCATTCACTGAATACGAAATACGTATTATTTCTATATTTCCATATTTTCGCACGGGAACGTGAAACCGGGATATAAAGTAACCTTTGTCTTAATCTAGGTGTCACTATTTGGTGTACCCATTTATTTTGTAGTTTTTGCGTAAGAACACAAAAAAGTATATTTATCCTTCAAACTTCAAAAACTTTAGCTTAAATTAAATATAAGTATTTTAGATTCGATGTCAAAGTCGGTTTTTTTAACGTTTCTATTTTATTACTTTTAGTTTAAATAATCGACCCAAATTCTTGCCAAATACCAAATGCGTTTGCTTTGTGTGTTGCGTCATCGGTGAAAATGTGTATTTTTTTTGTGTAATAAATAAAGTAGATTTTTTAGTTGCTTTATTAAAATGTACGCGCAGCGTCGTGTCGTGGTCTAAGCTGACCCTTAACAAAACTAAATATAAGGACATCATTTTTTTTCTATTTCAGTAGTAACTACCCTAGGTACCAACTTTTTTCTTTACTTTCAGAAAATGCCCAAAAATGTATGGAGCGTGAATGTTCTCCTTCAGGGGACCAATACCCATAGCACGAGTTTTTTGTAAATGAGACGTAAAGTAAACAGGAACTTTGACACTTTCAAATTGACAATTTTCAAGGAAAAAATGGAACAGCGCCTCTGGTGTGCGAAGAAGGAACTAATTTATTCCTTGAAAATTGTCAATTTGAAAGTGTCAAAGTTGCAGTTTACTTTACGTCTCAAATACTGAAAACTCGTGCTGACGGTACAAATCTGAATCGAAAAAAAAAAGAATCATTAAAATTTATTCACCCAGTCGACAGTTATGATTATGAGGTAACAAAAATAAAAAAAAAAACAGAAGAATTGACAACCTACTCCTTTTTTAAGTCAGAAAAAACTAAGCAATTAAATTAATTATTCATTAATTAATAAATAAATATTTCAAAAAGGAAGCTTGTTTGGGTTACGAAGCCAATTCTAAATCAGAACAATATGACGTCATAATTGATCTTTATCATTAAGTCATAAGGAAAGTAGGTCAAAGTTGTAATAGCCTTAATAGATGACTGGCTTTTGGTCGCGGCTGCACTAAGTTTAGTTTAAGTGAGGTGGGCATAGATTACACTGCCCATTATAATGCCTCTTTTGCTATCAATGTAAAAAAACCTAACTGGAAGGTCTCATTTAATTATTTTACCCCGCAAAAAATATGGGACTGTTGTCATGATTGTGTCGAGTGCCTTAGCTAGTTTTTAATGCGATCCAGTTTAGGCTGTGGGAAAGGGACAGACCTATATTAGTCGTCTAGCACCATCTCGTTCCCCGAGAAGAACTATTCACGCTTTAAGACGTCATGATAGGACATCACTGCGAGCTTCTTTTACTGCGCTGTAGCCTGGCCAATTGCGGTCTTAGTCTGGTCCTAACTACGCCCTTCTGCTCACAATTGATATACCCCTAGTTTCGGCTTTGTAGTATTTATCCCAAGCTGCGGTGAAGAGTATTTAGTAATGCCTGGCTGATTTATAAGCAATGCACGCTAGTCCAATGTGCTCTCAAAACTGCTTCAGGCGTTATGTTTCAAAATAAGTTTCTTGAAGATAATCGCATTAATTTAAGGTCATTGTATTATATTGTTTAGGTCGATTTATCCATAGATCACAGCATAAAAAATGCAGCTAATCTTTTCTTAGTATTATTAATTTATCCAGTCACAATAAAAAATGTTCACATTTTTAGCCAAGTTTTAGGTATAACCAAAAAAATATTTTAGCAGGAGCTTTCTAAATTTAATATGAATCAACTGTCAACAGTTAACTCATTAAAAATCAGACAGTCTTACTTTTTTTTTTCTAAAATTCGGCAAATAGTTTCCAATTTAGGACACTGAGTAGGAGCTGATCGAAATAATATTTTGCCTCGAAATAAACTATAATTATGTTAATGATGAAACTGATTTATATACACATGATTTATATACTATACACAGTCGGGTCATAAGTTCTGTCACATAGGCATAATTTGTAATTTAGAATGCAAGTCGAAGAAGTATGATGGGCATTCGAAATTTGAATATTTATAGAATATAAAAACAAAGGGTTTCTGGAATTTTCTTCATTTTCTAAAATGGAGTGGACGCGCAAAGAAAACAGAGTCGCAGTAATTGCTTTGCATCGTTGCGGTCACGCGCCTACTGAGATTTTCAAACTGCTCAATAATTTGAAAAATCCAATTAAATTTATTTATCGTACTATCAAACGATTCAGGGAAGATTCAAGATAAGAAGATAAAGAAAGGAGCGGTCGACCTCGAACTGTTCGGACTCCAGTGGTCATCAAAGCAGTGAAGGCGCGAATCCAACGAAATCCTGTCCGCAAGCAAAAAATGTTGGCTCTGCAGATGGGACTAAGTAGAACTACTGTTAAATGGGTGTTGAATGAAGATCTTGGAGTGCGTGCTTACAGAAAAAAACAGAACATCTTCTTAACGCGCGGCTGAAGAAAATCAGACTTGAAAGATCCCGAATGTTGTTAAAGCGGTACGCGGGAAAAAAATACCGTGAAATACTCTTTTCGGATGAAAAAAAATTTAATGTTGAGGAGAGTTTCAACAAACAAAATGATAACGTGTATGCACACTCTAGTGAAGAAGCGAGCAGACGTGTGCCACGTGTTCAGCGTTGTCATCATCCTTCGGCATTCATGGTTTCGCTTGGGGTGTCCTATTTGGGTCCAACAGAGGTGTTTTTTTGTGAAAAAGGAGTGAAAACCAGTGCTCACGTATACCAAAACACAGTCCTAACAAACATTGTGTAACCCCTTTCACAAACAATGTTCGAAAACAGGCACTGGGTATTCCAGCAGGATTCTGCGCCGGCTCATAAGGCGAAAAGTACCCAAGACTGGCTCAGGACCCGTGGAATCGACTTTATCAGGCATGGGGATTGGCCTTCCTCCAGCCCAGGCTCTAATTCCTTGGATTACAAAATATGGCAGCACTTAGAGGAGAAGGTTTGCTCTAAACCCCATCGCAATTTGGAGTCACTTAAAGCATCCCTAATTAAAGCAGTTGCCGATATTGACATGAACGTCGTGCGTGCTTCGATTGATGACTGGCCTTGCAGATTGAAGAGTTGTATCGAAGCACGAGGAGGACATTTCGAATAATTTTAACGTAGTTTCAATCTGTATTTTATATCCTTTCATTTGATATATAAATGGTTGTAATACGTTACTTATTGTGTCATTTATTTAACTTTTCATATGTGACAAAACTTATGACCAGACTGTGTATGTATATAAAAATTAAGCACAATACTCACTTATCACCCTCGGGCAAATTCAACGTAATGCTTCCAAGTACCCCTTCTCCATACTTCATATAGCCAAAGACCCCAACGACCCCATACAAAATGGCGACGAAGATCATGGTCACGTTGAGGACGCTAGGGCAACCGAGGAAGTCCTGAGGCTTGGCCATCTCATTCTCCACTGGCATGACGACGTTGATGCCTTCCATTGCGAAAATTGCTGTACTGGAAATTGAGGAAGAGATTTTAGCATAGATTTTTGTAAGCTTATTTAGCTTACGAATAAAAAAAATAGATCAAAATATATTATGGAATATCACAGACGAAGTCTTAAAAACTGTATAGGAATAAAATATAACAAGAAAACATTGAGAAAAGAACAAAAAATATCATCTTACACCCATTTTCTCACAAAATCTTAAACACTACGACCCATCTATCTTGACGCAAACAATCAATCTAATGTCAGAAAGCGCGCGAACCCATTAAATTTGCCCATTCTTCTCCATACATAAATCGACCCTTGCGAATGGGTGTAGAGTTATTCCCATTCCATCCCATTCTCTTTAGTTTTTATATTCGAAAATCAAAGCCTGTAAAATCAAAATCAATTGCTGTTCGTTAGTCTCGCTAAAACTCGAGAACGGCTCGATTGATTTGGCTGATTTTGGTTTTGAATTATTTGTGGAAGTCCAGGGAAGGTTTAAAAGGTGAGAAAAAAAGGCGTTACGAAGTTTTCCGGGTCAGCTAGTTTGAAATAAATGATTTGACTTTACTATGGTTTAGTAATCCGTTAAAAAATTGTCGCTCTTTGTAATGTCGCCATCTTTATTTGGACAATACCATTTCCATAGATAATTACACTTGTCATTGAAGTGCCAACATAAACGCAAGGTTGGGTAACTCATTGAATACTTGGAACTATACAAGGTTATATTTTCTTTCTAGATATACCTAATATTGTTTGTTTCTATTACACGCCGCTACGCATTATCTTTGGCATAAACAAACCGTTTATATGTATACGAACCTACATTAGGAGAAAAACAAGACAGTAATTTTTTTGTAGTTAGCTCACGGATAACTTTTTTTTTTTTGAGTAGTTATGGCTCAGTGGTAATAATGGCTCCGTCTTATGGGTTTTAGATCTTCGGATCGAACCCATGGTTTTCGAAATGGTGAAGGAAAACATCGTGTGGAAACCGGCATGACCTCGAACCAAAAATTGGAAGACACGAGACCTTTACCAACCCTTACTGGGCCTGGCGTGGTAAATTATAGGTCCGCTGGGAAAAAATAAAAAAATAATGTTTGGGAATTATCATGGGTCAGCTAGTATTTTTTTTTAAATACATTGAAATCCGTTGATTTTAATAAAATTTTCAGCAAAAGTTTAATTTGTTTCTTTTTTCACATAAAATCTGTGACCTTTCATAAACAAAATGCACACACTCGAATTGTATTTTAATATAAAGTTGCTAGCCTTGCAAAGTAAAAGCCTTTTGTTCAAATATTAATAAACCAACCACAAACTCTAAATTCAGAATACAATTTTACTCAAGGCTGACCATACTATACACTAAAATGTAAAGTTCAACAATGCAATGTTACCGAAATAGCACACCGAATTAGGACTTCATTTTGTTGAATGGGAACTTTAATAAATAGTGCTAATGTACATACGATGCGGATTTATTGTTAAATTCTAAATTAACGCGAGTAAAGTCGAGGTTAACAGCTACCAAAACTTGTTTACTATACTAAAGAAATTCTGAGAGTCTTGAACTTTTGGGTAAATGCGTCTTCATGCCAAAATATCTGGCATAATGTTCTAGTGATTGCAACAAGTTCTTTCCCAGGTAGCGCGCAGTGTAATTTGATTTTCTTCCAGGAATGTCCGTAAAGCAGCCCAGAATAAACTTACCCGATAAATAATTTGAAGGAAAACATCATGAGAGAATAGACAATGGGCAAACGCAGCCCAGAATAAACTTACCCGATAAATAATTTGAAGGAAAACATCATGAGAGAATAGACAATGGGCAAACGCAGCCCAGAATAAACTTACCCGATAAATAATTTGAAGGAAAACATCATGAGGGAATAGACCATGGGCATATCTGTTTCGTTTATTGGCCGTGTTGGTACTACCCGTTGTACTACTAGTGGTACCATGGGAAAAATATACACGGAAAAGTCAAGAAATTGGTACTACTAAGCAATCTAGTAGTACCACGAGAAAATATAATTTACTCGTGATACTACTCGTTTACTATGCCGGGGTCGCGGGACTGTCTACCTAGACAGTTTACCGTGCTTTGGAATGAAAAGGGCAATTGTAGGAACACTGTATTTTTTTCGTACAACGGGTACGGGCAATTAACGGTACGTTTAAACACACGGGCTTATGGTGACGAACAACACCGCGTGTATTACAACCCCACTCTATCTCAAAGAGAGAAGACCTTTAGTCCCATTCGTGGAAACATTATTGAAAATTTAAGTGAAATACCATTTACCTCAAAAACAGCGGCCATTTTTCTACACCAGCTACCATCTCAATGTTACTCAATGGCGGCAGATCAGTGAACGTATAGTAGCAGGTTATACCAAAAGTTACTACTAAACATACGTTGGCCAACACTGAGAATGGTACCAGGAACTTTAAATGACGTATCTGAGTGATCAGGATCAGTGGGATGAGAAGGATCCCACAGTAGACTTCGACTGAGTATTGCGTTGACGGTATGAAGTGGTCGAAGATCTGGAAAGAGGATTTTTGGGTTAGTGATTTAATTTTAGTATAATGAAGGGTTGTCGCTGGGCTTAACGCCCAAAACTGAAACAGATTTTATCGTTATTTAATGCTGCAATAGATGGCGCTAAACGTCACCTTGAGTCGTTAGAAATGGAATGAAGAATTTGCCGCGGCAAGTAAAATCCTCGGTGGCTCGGTTGAAAATGACCGTCGGATGTACTGAATCCGAAGTACGCAGGTTCGAATCCTGCCCATGGCCGTGGTTGTAATTTTTCTTTCCAAAGAAAATCTTTGGGTATCGTTATTTAATAGACGGGGCTTAAAAACATTTTTTTATCCAACAACAAGAGTCTAACCAACCTACCAACGACACAAACAAACACGGTTGGTCCTCACCTACAAACGGGACCAACCGCGAATGGGACTAACTACAAATGAGACTAGAATAGCAAATGCGAATGGAACCAAGTGTTAATGTTACCTCCGAACGAGCCACGTAGTGCACATAACCTTACTGCAGTGTAATATAGAAAGGATAAACTTATCCTTTGAACTACTTAATTTTGGAGTTCAACGGTAATTTAAATAACAATATTGTTTGAATTCGCAAATTATAGAACGTCGGATGATTTTGCTGGAAATTCTTTGAACTAACTGGCTTATACAGAGACGGTTTAACATACGCTTAAATACACATACCTATAGGCTAATTCGATTCATCTGAAACATGAGGGTTTCTCTTTCAGAATTTCATAGTAGTATCAAAGTTGACGTTTAATAACTTTTAAAGTTGATGATTCATAAAGTTTGTATTTAGGTAAATCACCATTCATGCTATGTAATTTTAATCCATCATCGTCGTAAGCTAAAATTATTATTGATGACTTCATTAGGCATATGATTTTTTTTTAATAACCTCATTTTTCTGTTACCTTAAATATAAAATTAAAAGGATTATAAGTTCTTCATAAAAATACCTGATTAATAGAAAATATAATAAAGTATTTTGCTAAAAAAGTAACAATTAAGTATGTTGCTGCATTATTTAAGTACAGAATACGGGTTTTTACTAAAATAATGCACAGTTCACACCACCACCGCACCGTCGGGACCAAATGCATAAAATGAGACTAACAAGTTTTGCTTATTTAACAAACGTGAGGTCTGGGAAAGAATTTTAGTAAATTAATTCCCCGAAGAGGTAAATGGTGAATGAGAGAATGTTAATTTGTAACAAAGTTCGTTGTATTTTCATTCAGTTGTAAAGGTAAAAGCTACCCCTAAAACTCATTTCATCCTACCTACCTTTACTTTGGCTTTAGCGAAACAATACTCCAATAGAATGCAGAATTAAATAAATTTAGTTTATGAGTTCATGATGATTGGCATGATTTTAACCTATATTGTTCCACTGCTCCGCAAAAGTCTCCCCTCCCCTCCCCTCTTTCCTGAAAGTGTAATTTCTCAGGCCAATCTCGCAAAAACACGTCTAAGTCCTTACGCCAGCGTTTTAAATTTAAATTATAGGTCATAAAAAAGTTTATAGTCATTGGAAAAAGAGAAGGCGAGACGCGCGAGGGAGAGGACAGCCTCCACTTCACGCACCCAGCCGCCGCAGGACACAGCCACGGCAACGGACGCCGGACGTCGCATGGCGCATGCATGCGGACGGTAGCACGCAGAACTGATGGCCAAATGAAATCAAAGCATTTATTTCAAATCGGCCAGTTATGGCACTTTTGAAAAAATGACAAAAGACAAAAATGGTTAAAAACAGTACGTTAAATAAATGAAAACAGTTCAAAAATAGTTATGTTGCTACAGTCCCAGTCACACGACATAAAAACTGTGAAAGTACCGTAGATGCCCGTTCCAAGAAGTAGATCTCTATAGAGAAGAACGGGCAAGAAACTCCATGGACACTCTTTTAGATCGCCAAAGGAACGCCAAAAGGCCGATGGGGTAAGGTTCCCGAATGTAGACCACGCACCGGCTAGCGCAGCGTAGGACGTCCCCCCCACAAGGTTGCAACTGGTCCTATTAGAAGTCTACAGGGAAAGCCTATCTTCAGCGGTGGTCTTATAGTTGATATGACGATGATGATTACTGTCAAGTGGAAGTACTGTTTACTACACTACACTACTTCCACATAATTCCCAAAATACCACCACTATTTTACTAATAACTGTTGGTCCAATTTCAGATTATCACGATATACTCGTAGCTCGATCGATAACCAAATCCGCGAAATTTCAGATTATCACGATATAGCTCGATTACCAAATCCGTGAAGTCTATTTAAATTCGATTACCGAGCTTTGGCGGGCGTCAATTGGTTTAAAATTATCTTGTTGACGTTATTTAGTATTCCAATATTGTGATAGGCCTAAAACGTAATAGATGTTTCTGCTCAGGATTCTGGCTCAGATTCCGCTGGCTTTAGGAGTGAGGAAATACTTAAATTATAGGCGCAGTAGTTACAACCACCGTCACTTATTAGTAGTTCCATTAATCCCAGTCGTTCGACTGGGATTTTTGAAGAGAAGACTCCTTTAGCGGCGTTGTATATTCTTTGTAATGTGTAAAAAATGTTAAACTCTCGTCAGGACAAGGGTCAACTGTTCGTCTTACAAACCGATCAGGGTCACGTCCCTGATTGGTTTGTAAGATGAAAACTTGACTGGATAGCGAAACAAACGATAATTTGCATAGCAAGTTGATGGCGCGACCGTCTGTGTTGTGCTGTGTATTCGTAAAATTCGTGTTGATAAAGTGTTTTATATGGAAATAAATGCACAACGTTAATATTCAAGTTTTCACTTGTGCCCCGACTCCTGAAGTGCAACCGTCGTTTTTTTCTTTTAGTAATATCATGGAACTAGAATACTTTTTCACCTGATCCCCGTAGTTACAATAAGTACATTTGATTCACCTGAATCTATGCTAGGCCACAGCCTATCAATGTGTGACACCAGCTGTCACCACCAAGTGACATCGCATCGAGCTTTTAAAATATTCAATCTAGATTGTATGATATAGATGTGTATTTTACGCGTTCTTGGGGCAGAGCTCGAACTACTTGACTCTCCAATCCTTTCTGAGTAATCCAGATGCTTTGCGACGTTCCGCCGAATAAACTGCTCTTCCATGAATATGGGCATTCTAGTAAACGTCAAAGCTTGTCACCTGATAAAGGGCAGTTCTTGTTTATTGATTTTATTCATTAACTTTATTTCATTAAGATCGAAGAAATAATTATTCCTCTAAATGTTTTTGACATTTCTGATGATTTCCTAATTAAAAGGATCGTTAAGGGTCTATGGGGTCTCACAGTGTCGCCATCATGTCTTTATCATGTCTTTATCATCATCATGTCGTATCATTTCATAATATTTTAACTGAATTTACTTACGTCTTTGAGAGAAGACGCAATAAATATCACGTACACACTGGTCCCGCCGAGACAGACGCCTGCCATCGCAGCGTCCACGAAGTGCCTGAAAATTTTAGGGAGTTCAGTATTTATTTTTTATTTCTTAATAAAAATGATACCTATATTTTAGTGAAGCTAAGAAAGTGGTGGAAAGGTAATTTGTCATGAAAACTGATTCAGATGACTGGTAATTCCTGTACTATTACTATATACTTCACGAGCGACCCCTCACTAAGATTTTGGTAGAAGTAGAATGGACGACGCCGCCGAGGTCGGCCCAAAAAGAGATCGCAAGGCGATCTAGAGGGGTACCTTGATGACTGGTCCGAAGTGGCACTAAAAAAAGCACTGGGAAGGATATGGGGGAGGCCTTTGCCCAACAGTGGGACATAAACGGCTAATAATAATAAAAAATGCTATATGTCTGTACTCTTACGTTGTATGCTACCTATAGCCAAGGAGGTTGATACGCAGACATATTAATGGTTGTTTAAAACACTACAATGGAAAGCTGATTAAACCTTGCTGTTTGTATACTAATCTGTTTTGTTAACGCCCACCTCTAGTACATAAATAGATTCCCTTATTGTTTACGACAAACATTTTCTTGTTTATGATCGAAAAGAGCTGTAATAATTAAGGTTTCCCTCGTGTGAGCATTGTACAAAATATACACCTACACAGATTTAAAGTGAGCGTATAATAAGACAAAGGGTTTTGTGAAGCAGTTTGCAACTACTCAACATTTCATCGCACTTGGAGTGTTAAATATACAAGTTTATTCTTTTAAATTGGCCAACAGGGGGAAATCCGCATCCATAAGAGATACAAATAAACTTTGTTAGGAGACTTTAGGTCGATTTTTAGGGTTCCGTAGTCAACAAGGAACCCTTATAGTTTCGCCATGTCCGTCCGTCCGTCTGTCCGCAGCTTAGCTCAGAGACGCCCAGTACTAGAAAGTTGTAATTTGGTGTAAATATACGGATTTGTTGTGCCGAAAAAGTGGTAAAATAAAATCGCGTAAGATACTTTTTCATTAAATATTTTGATATATTTATTTTTTGTGGGAGTTTTCTCAGTATTTCCGTTTGTTTGTCTTTACTGTGCTCTTCATTGTCGCTTCCACAACAGAATTTAAAAGTTGTGGTAAAAATTTTATCCTTTAGCACTGACCATGGAGAAAAAAATCCAACAGCATGCGTTGCGGTTTTTAGACTTCCCGTTAACAACTAACAAAGATTACAGCCAGGACCTTTCCTTTCCACACAGTGAAGAAGTCTCTAAATATAATAAACTAGCTGCTGCCGGCGGTTTCACCCGCTACAACTCGAAAATTATCCAACGGGAACATAAAATCGGGACAAAAACTATCCTATGTGTTAATCCAGGTTATAAACTATCTGTGTACCAAATCCATTCAGTAGTTTTTGCATGAAAGAGTAGTAAGTAGGATATGTCCAACGTACCTGATATGCGTAGAATATTGTTTTAATTTGCTTGGACCGTGTTTGAATACCTCTTCGCATGTGTCTGTATAACTAAGTGACGGCACTCGGGCCTTCTTGCTGACTTCTCGAGAGGTTGATACCTGGAACAAATATACCTTTTATAAACAAGTTAAAACGTGACAATCTAGCTGTCTTCTTATCTATCTTCTTGGCTAGGTGTTTTGTTAGATAAATTACAGAAAAAATATATAATAATATAATCACACACTGTTATCAGCATAGATAGGTAGAGCTATTAAGGTTCATTGACCGCGAACATTGATGTTAATATAATTATTATAGATATTCCACGGGATCGAGACGCGAATGGTTTATGGAAACAAAAGAATTCAATAGCGGGGTGTTTCTGTCGCTAGAGTGACGCCTTTTTGTCTCTTTCTGTACCACTAGAATTCAATTCTTTACCAACAGTAATTCACTGTCCCATTCCAAATTTCAGGACTCGGGGAATATCCATACTATTCTTACCTATGGCAAGTACATAAAACAGCTCTACCTATATCTATCTATGGTTAGCATTAATGTGCAGTTGTATTTGATTAACTTAACTACAATAATAAAGAAAAAACATGGCTACGATTCAGGGAGGGATAGGTTCCGACCCAAATGTAATTTTTTTTATTGACAGACTTGATCAAGCCACTTCTTTTAAGGTTTTTACATATCAAAACCCACACATTGTTTATACAGTCATTTTATGAAGTAAATAGCGCTTGTTCATTTTTGGATGAGTTGTGGAATTTGTTGTGAAAACAACTTTTTGTGATGTTCAATAATTTATTGCATTCCACAGTGTTTATTTTGTATGTTAAAAAACATCGAATCAACTATGGACCCTGTCTGTGAAATATTTAAAAACTATTTTATAAATATATTTAAGGATCAAATCTCGATTAATAATTAAGGTATCATTAATAAATAGTTGATGAAAAAAATCGAAATTTGATAAATCTACTTTTACGATAAAATGCATGACTATTCAATATTACTACGCTTTCAAGGATAGATAAAATCGTTGAAGTTTTATATCTGTTATTACTTTGATAACTTTATATCCATAATTTACTACAACACTAGACATTTCTGGTCTATTTTTGGATAACTACTGACAGTTATTCCGAGAACGAATAAATACACTTTCATTATTTGTTTTGTGTCCAGTGAACAATAAGCTTCAGAAAATATCTGACGGCGATTTTCATCGCTAAATTGTAGTGTAACTTTTTTATCAAAATGCTTTTTCAAAGAGGGATAGTTAAGCTGGATACGTATTTGACAATCAACGGAATATTGTGGTCTAGTCTATTCTTTGGTCTTTATTTTAAGCGCAAAACTTCAGCTTCTATAAGCTTTCTTACAAAACTTTACTGTTTCGTCCTTTGTGTCGTGAACATAGTATTATGTCTCAGCATTCAAAAAATTTCATCCGTTGAGACAGTCTCTGAATTGGTTTACTCTGTTTCTGTTCTAATAGAGATGTCAGCTAATATCTTGTTATCTTTAATCACACAGACAGAATATTTGATTGCATTCGCTTCATATTTGGCGACAAATTCTTTACATATTGAAAATTCTTGCTTCGTGACATTTTCTACGATATTCGTTGTTATTATTTTTGAAATTGTAACTCTTGGCTTTTCCGGTCTACAAAGTATTTCAGTAGAATTATACATGATGTTTGCCTTTCAAGATTACGCATGTTATTTCTGTCGCTTACCTCTGATTTACATAACAGACAATTATAGAAAAACTGTGCAAACTATTTGCAAAACACTGCAAGATAATTTGAAAAAAAAACAGATGAATGATGCTGAGAAAGCCAAACACGTTAAAAACTTTATTGCTGCTTATACAGAACTATCAAAAAATTTGATTTCGATGAAAAACATAATAAGAGTGAAGGTAAGAGAAGCTAGACACAAAATCATATCCATTTTAAAATCATTATTACCTCAAATCAAACCGACCATGAATCTTCCTACGATATGTGCTTCTAATTCCCGGGCTACTCGAGGCTAGTTTTTCAAGCTAGAATAGCAAGCTAGTGTCAGTAAGCAACACTAGTTACATTTCTAAGCTTAGAAATGAAACTAGTTTTGTCTACACGAAGCCAGTAAAATTTGCAAGTTGAAGTGGCAATGGGCAGGCCATATCACTCGTAGAACTGACAACCAATGGAAAAGAAAGGTTCTCGAGTGGCGACCACGGACCGGAAGACCTCCCTTTAGGTGGACCGACGAGATCGTGAGAGTCGCGGGCAACCGATGGATGCAAGTGGCGAATTGTCGTTCGGCGTGGCGGTCTAAGGGGGAGGCCTATGTTCAGCAGTGGACGTCTTCCGGCTGATGTACTAGCTTGCTAGCTCACTGACACTACCTTGCTACCCTTTTTTTTTTTTTTTTTTTTTTACGTGGTAAAATCATCAAATGAGACCTCCCACCCCGGGCAGGGCGAGAGGTACTGTCAGACTTGTACTGACTAAAATCCACGGTGTTCTTCAGTAGCCCTTTATGTTCCGGGGTCACGGTGATGGTATGAGTCCCGCAACCCCGGCAGGCTTTGGCCCTCTGAGAGGGGGCCCCGTCATTTTGCTGACAGCTCTTTGAGGCGCGCGTGGAACACGACGCGCCGTCGACCCGGGCATGGTCCATGGCCGGGCGGCGAGTTGCCCTTTACTCGCCGCCCGCATGCCCGCGCCTACGGTGGCCGGAGATCGTCTTGCGACGTCCGACGCCGTGGGCGTCCACCACCGCGGGGCCTTGCTACCCTAGCTTGAAAAACTAGCCTCGTGTAACCCTGGAATTAGAGTAAAGAAGTTGATAAGTTACTCATCCGTAGACCTACCATAGTGAACATTGCTTAACTTGGAAGTTTGATCAGCCATCTATTAGGTGGTTGACGACAAGGCAATAACGCGATTTGATTGCGTTTGTACTGGCCTAAAGTGTATTGAATTGGATATGGCACTTGGATGTGGCACTCGAAAAGGCAATAAATAATACTAGACATACTCGTGTTTCTATTTCAGATGATCCTAGCCTTTGGGTGTGATTTTGTCAAATTGATTACATTAGTCTATGTTGCTAACACTTTAATTGTTTCGGTAAGTTTATTGACATTTAGTTGGTGATGATTTTCAAGCATTTTTGAGTTACTTTATTAGTAGTCAATTTATATTTATAAATGTTAAACGCATGCGTAGCGAATTTTCCAAGATTTTCATTTTCGAAAGAAAAATTCGCACCGCCCAAAAAAACGTAAACGTCACCATGACCGGTTAGAAATGGATTGAAGAATTCGCCGTTGCGGTTACGATCCTCGGAGACTCGGTCGGAAAAAAGCGTCGGATGTACTAAATCCGAAGGTCGCAGGTTCGAATTTTTCTTTCCAAAAAGAAAATATTTGAAAGTTCTATTGTTCCAGGATCTTTGGCTACTAGTGCCCTGGTGTGCAGAAGTGATTTCGTCATCATTGATATTGTGTATGCCATCATTCCTGATGGAATTAGGTGCAAATCAATTGGATAACCTAAAATGTATTTTGGCAGAACAGTTGCTAACGTACAAAGGTATTGTTCCTATACTTAATACAGCAGTAGTTAGTATGGTGATCGGTTATGTGTATGGTAACCATGCGGTATATAAATCTTGATTATATGATGGTATTTGATAGTCCCTACCACAGGCTTCGCACAAAGCGTACAGTGGAATATTCCTCAGCTTTCAATAATAGGTGCGTCCATACAGAGCAAGCAGCCTCGCGAGTCATTTTCCGCTCGAGGAAGGCGCGGCTGTTCGCCTTGTGTGGACGCGTCTAAAGCCGCGTACAGACATCGCGAGGCGTGCGACACGAATGGTTCGTCTCGCATGCCTCAACCTGAGGCATACGATGGTACATTTATACGTGCGTCCCGAACGAAACATGCTCAAGCTGAGCAAGCAAACCACCACGCACGGTGTTCGTCAGTATAAAAATGGCTCCGACAAGGCGAGACGTGCAGATTGCAGCTGCGGCCTATATAGTGATTCATTTGAGTCCCACAACACTCTATTAATTTCATAAAGTTGAACCAGCTAACGTAGTGACTCGGTATTGGCCTCCATGATGCACGCTCGCAACGCAAACAACACCTGTCCGTCCACACGGAGCGCACGGCTCGTACTGAGGCGGCGTTCGCAACGATCGTATGGCGCGAATGCTCACTGTGAGCACACACGTCCACACAGCCCGAGGCATGCGAGACGAACCATTCGTGTCGCACGCCTCGCGATGTCTGTACGCGGCTTTATGTTTCTCGACCGAGGCACGAAACAATATACGCGAGCAAAACAAGAGCCGACACTGGATGGCTCGGGAGCTCGGTCTTTCGGCCGCAGCAGAGCGCTGACATGGCCGAGTCATGTCCACAGAGAGACACGTCCACACTAACATAGCTGCTTCCCGTGGAAAATACCTCGCGAGGCTGCTAGCTGTATGTGGACGCAGCTTAATTTATGTCAAACAATTGATATCTTAATATATATAAATCTCGTGTCACAATGTTTGTCCTCAATGGACTTCTAATCCACTTAACCGATTATAACAAAATTCGCACACCATGTGCAGTTCGATCCAACTTGAGAGATAGGATAGTTTAAATCTCAAATTTTAGACCGGGTCCTCCACCCGTGCGAAGCCGGGACGGGCCGCTAGTTTTTTTATATATTTTGTATAATTACAGAGAATCAACTACGTGTCGCATTATACGACGCCCTGGACTATATCGAAGCCTGTTCCTCCAAATACACAATATGGAATCAGTTCCCTATTAATGTTCATTTAGTTATGGCTTATTTTAATTTAGGCGCTGCTTATGTTATTGCTTTATTGGAATTTTCCTATTAATTGGTATTTGTATGTATTTAAATAATAATAAAGTATTAAATATTTTACTTGTTTTAGGCTGATTTATTATTGTATGGAAAATAAAATCTGACTGAATAGCCTCAGTTGTTAATTTCAACAAAAAAAATTAACCGGTGACACCTTTAACTAGGGCGGGGACTTTTGATATTTTCACCTCCTAACTAAACTAAAAAAGTTATAAAGTAAAAAATTGTGTTCCAAGAGTTTCCCTCTATACCCTATTTTGAGCATTCGTTGACTGGGCTATTTAATAAAAAATATAAAATATAGGCATAGAAGAATTAAATATTTATATAAAAACATTGCTTTTTGACCATTATCTAGAAAAAAAAAACCAGGCGTTTTAATGTAGAAAAGACCACAGATACAAATTCCAAAGTACTGCACTAGATCGAAGAGAAATTAATCTAAAAATAAATTAGAAATGTAATGTTATTTTTATATAACAAAGTAAATTAAAAATACATGTTCCACATGCAGTGTTTACGTGATACCTATTTAATATACTAAAATACTAATTATATTTTCTAGAAATACTTTAAAATTATCACTATGTTTCATTCTGTGAACGTGTTCACTCTGCTTTTGCTTATAGATACTTTTTTAATTGTTTCAACCTGCAACATAACACAAAATACATTGCGAAAGATGCCATTTTTAAAACGAAACATTAAATTGGAATCAATTTTAACATTCGACGGAATTTTATGTTTCAGCCGTATTTTTGGTTTTTACATCAAACGTAACTCATCAGCCAATATCTGTTTATTGACAAAAATCTATTGCACCTTGTGGTATATTACAAACGTAGCATTAATAATCTACACTAATAACGAAGTGATCAATATTTCTTTTGCAATATATCTTTACAATGTTGTGTTGTTCATAGAAACATCAGCTAATTTTATGTCGGCATGGATCATTAAGGATGATTTTATTTCGAAAATGTCTACTTATTTGACTAGAAACTCTGTGAAAATCTCCCAACAAACTCATTATCTGTGTTTTTTTATGATATTTTTAATTTTATCCGTAGATGCGATTAATCTATACTTGAACAGCATATTTTACTTTTCCGCAATCAAAATATTCATCATGTACCTATTTCAAAACATGTCGTGCATTGCTTGCAGACTATTTATGTTCTATGTATCAGGAAATTATAAAAATACAGTACAAGCCATTAGCAAATCACTTAAGGATAATTTGAACAAGAAACCAATTGATGATGATGAAAAAATTAAATTTGTACAAAGTTTTACAACTGGTTATATGGAAGCATATAACTATTTAAATTCAACGATCAAAATTATGAGGGTTAAGGTAAATATGAAGAATTTATTTTAATTTGATTGACTGAAGCAAAACAAAGCTGCGCAGACACGCAGCGATCGCGGAAGGACGTAATTAACATAATCGCCTAAGGTGTCCGTGCGCGCTTACGCAAAGATGGTGAAGTGTGCGAAGTGCACCAAAGTAGTTACGAAAAAGAACCCTGGAGTGCAGTGTAGTAAATGTAACAAATGGCTACACGGTGTTTGTTCAGCATTGACTACAGAGCAGCTTAGTGCACTGTCGGCTACGGACTCGGTTGATTGGAAATGTCGCAACTGCATTGGTCCTAAACCAAAACGCATTTCGTGTATTCTACCGGACCCCGAAGAAGACGATTCGGACCAGGAAGGAGGTGGGATATTTGCTGCTCCCGACAAGGATGCTATCCTAGCGATATTTCGACAAGAAACTCGTGAAATTATCAAGCAAGAACTGCAATCTACCCTCGAGTTTTATTCTAGAAAAATCGATGACTACGAACTGAAGATGAAGGACTACGAAGCGCGTGTTAAACTAGTGGAAAACCAATGCAAAGACATTCAAAACGCAATAAAAAATATAAACTTACAAAACGATGTCTTTGAGCAAAAAGTTAATAAAATTGAACAGACTAATTCCCAAAACAACATCGAAATATGTGGAGTGACTGAAAAAGAAGGTGAAGATGCCATGAATATTGCATTGTCGATTTGCCAAAAACTAAAGCAAAAATCTGAGGACATCATTAGAGTATACAGGAAGAAAAAGCAAACCGACCGCTCGACGGGCCAAAATACAAAGGTCACCGCTCCCGCCACAGCGCCGATCATCGTGTCCCTACGTGATAACGGCCGTGACTGCTGGCTTGAGTCGGCCAAGAACTTGACCCTTACTGCGCGTGACATAGGTGAAGAAAGTGACGAAAAGGTCTACATACGCGAATCTCTCAGCCCTACAACAGCATTCCTCCTGTGGAAATCAAAATCTCTCCTGAAAGAAAAGTTTAAGTGTAAATATGTGTGGTGCAAAAACGGGCTTATTCTTGTACGCAAACAAGAAGGTGATAAAAAAGTTTACACAGTGCGGTCCAACAGTGATATCGAAAAAATCGCCAATGAACTACAAAGTAAATAAAACTAATTGTGCATATATACCGACTACACTAACGAGAAACCGGTTTCATGTCCGGCAATGTAAGTAGGTACTCAAGTGCACTTAACCTGTCTTTTTTTTTTTCTTTTTGTTTTTCACCAAATTGATTGTTTATGATTACTGATCATATAGACTCATTCTTAACGGATAATGTGCATCATTCGTGGAGTGATTTTACTTGCGACATAAGACCGGAAAACAATGAATTATTAATATTACATGTCAACATAAGATCATTGAAAAAAAATCACGCGCATTTAGAATATATTATTTCCACCAGCGCTGTGACTGTTCACCTGATTATAGTTACTGAAGCTAACATCACAGATACAATAAAACCGTTATTTGAAATAGAGGATTACTCAATGTTTACGGAGCTACGAAATAATAGAAAAGGAGGCGGTATTGTTATTTATGTTCATAAAAGTATATCATTCGTACGGCTCACTGTTAATGTATTGAACTTTGAGTGTGTTATTGGTGAGGTGGAGTCTTTCGATGGCTATAAAACGATTATATGTGCCGTATACAGGCCGCCGAATCTTAATAAGAGTCTGTTTATAAGTGAGCTATCACGGCTATTATCTGGATTATCAGTGATGCGGAACTGTGTTTTAATTGGGGATATGAACATAAATATCAATAACTATAACGATTCTATTGTTCAACAATATCTTAACTCTTTATATGAGCTGGGGCTAGAATGCTGCATTACTCAGCCAACTAGAATTGAAAAAAGTTCAAGTGGCATATCCAAATCTTGCATAGATCATGTATTTGCTCGTGACGTTGACGGGGGTCAGCTCGAGAACTAGTCACTGCGATCAGCTGTCGTGCATAACGCTATAGCTGACCATTTTATAACCGGTCTTGCTATTACTAGTTCTACCCGAAAGAATACACGTAAAACAATTATGAAAATTAACAACGATAAAGTCAAAGAGGAGCTGAGTTCAGTTGACTGGTCCCCCGTTTATGTAATGAGTGATCCAAATGAAATCGAAAGTCTTATCAGAGATACATTCCAAACAATATATAATAAGTGTAAAGAAAAAGTAACAATTAGCTCGAACAAACGATACCAATGTAAATGGATAACTGATAAATTAAAATACATGTCAAATAAAAAGAAAGAACTTCTAGAAATATGGAAAGCTGATATAAATGATAAAAAAAATAGACAGATATATAATAAATATAGAAATAAAACAAATAGATTATTGTCTAAAGCTAAAAATAAGTATATAAAAAGGGATATATGTAATAATTTTAGTAATCGTAAAAAATGTGGGAAATAATTAACAGACTTACAGGCAAAATTGTAAAAGCCATAGACGACATTATCTTAAAATCTTTTAAATTAAAACCTCAATTAATTTCAAATAAGTTTGCTTATGATTTTGATACAAATGTAAAAAATGTTCTATCTGTATGTAACCAGCCGCTTATTGACGAAAAGTTGTACACAAAATTCTCTAATGTCTCTATTCGACTACCCAAGATAAATGACATAGGGATGTATAAAATAATAAGAAATCTAAACGAAAAAAAAAGCGCGGGCTTTGATCACATCAGAGCAAAAGATATTAAAACAATATCTAAAGAAATCACACCTGTTCTAACGCACTTAATTAATAGCAGTATATCAAAGTCTGTTTATCCCAATAACTTGAAAATAGGTATAATAAGACCAATACACAAGAAAGGCAGCTTTATTGATACCAATAACTACAGACCAATAACTATCCTTTCTTGCATAGACAAAATTATAGAAAAATACGTAGGGAACATTGTGAGCGACTTTTTGTCAAGCAATACCATAATTCATGAAAAACAATTTGGTTTTCAGAAAAATAAAAGTACCACACAATTACTAACACAGTTTACAGACGAAATCAATGATCACCTTAATTGTAAAAAACATGTTATCACAATAATGATAGACTTCAGCAAAGCTTTCGATACTTTAAATTATGAGGTACTTTACACAAAAATGCAGCAGAATGGTATACGGGGTCCAATGTTGGAGTGGTTTAAAGACTATCACAAGCATAGATATAATGTGGTTAGTGTGGCAGGGGCACTCAGCGACAGAATTCCGACACGTCATGGAACGGCTCAAGGATCAATTCTTGGCCCGACCGAATACTTACTATACGTTAATGACATGTGTAACTTATTCCGGCATGCCTCCGTCTACCAATTTGCTGACGATACATGTCTGATCACAGCTCACAGGGACCTAAGTACTGCCGAGAAATTGATGCAATCTGAGTTCAACCTGCTTTGTAAATGGGCACATGACGTTGGCTTAACAATCAACTACCAAAAAACTAAACTTATGCATATTCATTCACCGTATTTAAATTCTCAAGGGACACCGAGAGTAGTGGCTCATGAACACCAGTGCATGCACCGGTGCTTGGATCTCTGTGACTGTAAACCGATCGAAAATGTTAAAGAACATGTATATCTAGGTCTTAAAATTGATCATAAATTTAACTGGGGCCCACATGTGGACTCTGTGTGCATTAAGCTTAGAGCTATCATGTCAAAACTGCGCATCTTAAAGCACAAATTGCCTTATTGCACGTTGAGATTGTTGTATATGGCATTGGCCGACAGTGTTATTAATTATGGCATAACAAGTTATGGAAGAACTTATAAAACTTACCTTCAAAAAATATATAATATACAAACACGATTATTAAAGATAGTGGTGCCATATAAAATTAAACTCAAATATAAACCCGATTATGATAAACTATTTCAATATTGTAAAGTAATAAATGTATTCGATAAAGTGAAACTAGCTGTTGCCTCTGACTATTGTGATCAATACATGAGTAAGTTACAGAAAACTAGTAGACCTAACTTTGTCCGCAATCTGTCATACTTGCCTCTGTATAAACTGCCAAAAGTAAATAATGAATATGGTAAAAGGGTTTGGTCGTATGCTCTTCCAGAAATTCTTAACTATTTGCCTAAAGAGTTAGCCAAAAAATTAGAAAATAAAAAATCAAAACAGGTGAAAAATATCCTGAAATACTATTACACTATTGAAATTTATAAAAGAGGGGAGGGGCATACGGGTGGGCCCACTACCTGACAATGACCGGCGAGCGAGTAACTTAATATTAATTAATATTATTCGATAGCGCACATAATCTTGCCTCAATAAGATTGAGCGTTATCGCATATGAGAACTGTATGATGCATATTTGGAAATAAATAGCTTGAAATTTAAAAAAAAATTTTAAATTTTATTTTAGACTCTGAAAGCTTTGTTTAAATTTCATTGATGAAAATGATTAATTTCATTTGATGATTTCTCATTCAAAAAGAGCGACCATTTAACCAATAATAATGGAATTAATGAAAATAATTATTATATTTCAGATGATAACAGCTTTTGGTTGTGACTTCTTGAAAATATTATCAACGGTTTATTACGTTACTTTTACCTCCACTATAGTAAGTATCTTTGGTATGTCTCGTCCATTTTAACTGCAGGCGAGGTGACTGGGTCGTGACACAGTCTTATACTGTCCAGACTAGCGTAATGTAATCCACCGTGTAATGTAACGAGAATTCTAGGTGTGGACGGCTCCGCGAGCATTACATGTAACACTCGTGGCTGATCCATCGGCTGTCGGTTTTTGCGCGAACACAAAGGCTCACGCAGTATTCACGTTCTTAATTCGCTTTTTATTAGTTCGTGTGAACGGTGTGTTGACGCACATTACACGTAATCGTTAGATTGGCGTTACATCAGTCTGGACTCGGCATGGTTAACGTAACCATGGACAGTGAAGAGCAAACAGGAACAGCATGGATTTTAAGTATGAAAGAATCTGACAGTCTTTTCTGCTTCCTCGCCATCGGTGAGACAATTTCCTCACCGTATGTGTTCGTGTCGTAAGAAATGTATTAAATACAATGATTATATTTCAGGATCTTGAACTGATGGTTCCTTGGTCTGTACAAGTATCTTTTACTGTGACAACTTTGTGTTTACCTTCTTTTATAATGGAATTAGCCGCAAATGAATTGGATGAAATTAAATGTATAATTGCAGATCAATTGTTGATTTACAAAGGTATCTTATAATTAAGTATTAAACAAAGATCAGTGATAGAATCAGAGATTAAAAATAAAATCTATTGTAATAAAATAATGATTAAAATAAATTAAAATTGACTATGTTATGACTAGGATTTTTTAAATAATTTATTTTGTATTTTACAGACAAGAAACTACGCGAGGCGTTATATAATGCCTTGCAATATATAGATGTTTGTTCTTCAAAGTACTCAATGTGGAACGGACTTACTCTCAACGTCAACTTAGTTTTAGCTTTTATGAATCTATGCGCTACTTATGTTGTTGCTTTATTACAATTTTCTTATTAAATTTTCCTATTATTTATTCGTAAGTCTCAAGAATGTTTTGAATTATACACTAAGATTTTTTTAATGTGGCACCGTTTTCGATTAATGGTAACTTAATGTTTATTTGGAACAAATAAAAAAAAAAGTAAAACTAAGTTGTTTTTACGAGACTCTTCAGTTTGGTCGCGGGACTTACAAATTACCGTGACCCCGGAACGTAAAAGGCTATTGCAGGACACCGTGGATTTTAGTCAGTACGAGTCTGACAGTCCCTTCCACTCTGCTCTGGGTTACGACTCATTTGATGATTTTACCACGATACATAAACGACGCAATTCTCTAAGAGAACTGCTTAAGGAATTGTAGTGAGTATACTTAATACCCTTGTTGGAGCTACTGAAGATTGTACAACTATATTTGCATTGTTTAGATTCAATCTTCCTTGTAGGGATTACCTATACAGTTTCATATCCGACATTGTGTGAGTACTATGTACTTCAGAGATGTGATTAACTGGGTATCGTATAAATAAAAACGAATATTTGCTAATATAATTTATTTATCATATTGCCAACTTAGGAACTCGACAATTCTACGACGTACTTGTAATATTTCAAAAATATTTTGTGCGCCTTGATTCAGCCAGTGCTTACAAAAAACTGTTTGAGGTAAGTACACAAGTAAGGTACACAAGTAAGGTAAGTCATAGTAAAACCTCTACAGTACCTACGTCCCTTGTCCTGGCAGTTGAGAGTGGGCCCTCCCTAGTCCGGAGTAGTCCCGAACTCTTTGAGGCAGCGCTAGGTTCTAGACTAGGTTACCCCTGGCCGTTAGCACTGTTCCGTATTGAGAGGAACTAAATATCGCTGGCCCCAGGCAACAAAGCGGTAATATCATAAGCAATTTTTACAGGAGATTTACGTACTGTTTAAATGTAAGATTTTTTTTAACCAATCTAACCTTATAAAAATAATTGTAATTGTATAAAAGTTAAATGAAGTTATTAAAAAAAATGTATAACACAAATTATACCTATATGATATTGTTTCAATTGCAACACCGAATACTGAGATTCCTGAATTGTAACAATATACATTATTATACGCTTATTTTCGCTTTAGATTTCAAGCGTACCAGCCGATTACCACCTGATTCAGGGAAATTTTATAGCAAAAGCTTCGTGTATCATAATTTTATTAAAATAAATGTAAAGTAGCGCAATAATGTTTAATGGTTTTTTTTGTGTTATGTTTCAGAGTCATGCAATAATGAATTTTCCATGCAATAAAACTGTTGAAGTCATTTATTTTTATAAAAATATTAACTTTAAAGATATGAAAATAAAGAGTGGTTTATTGATACTCAGAGAAGCCAAAAATCAAAAAACAAAGGACATAACCGGTGTTTACCGCTTTGTTGCCCGGGCCAGCGATATATTTCCCACTTATTAAAATTACCCTTGAGTCTGCGCGTGGTAGAAGCTATTCAATATTTAGCTGAACAAGCATTTTGTTTAGCTCGTGAATAACAAAGCAATATTTTTCACTATGCACTTGTTTTTAATAATGCACTACCTACACGTGCGTGATTTGTATTTTAGTTCTGAATACGGTATCGGGAAAACGTATGTGTGTATTCGAGCGGAAATAATTTTACTGAAGGCCAACGTACATTATGTTATATGGAATAAAAATTAATATTCAGATGCAGATTCTGTCACTTAACAAAACGTTAGGTATTTTGTTTGGTAATACGGTTTTTAGATAAGGTTTCGTCGGCCATCGAGCTCATAAACTTGGATTTCATTATAAGCTGTCTACGCACCGCCCGCCGCGGGCAAGGCCGCGGCCTGATAATGCCGATTTTGCATTGTCCAATCCCGCCTGGTGGTGCCGGCGCTGCGGGCCGGAGGCGGCTTCGGTGTGTAGTGTCAGATTTGACGCAACATCTGATACTTAAAGTTAATGGACTAAGAAGTACCTACATAGAGTAATGTATTGCCAAAGAACAAAACTACACAGTATAGTCAATGGCCTAAACTTACAACAGAATATTTGTGATTTTATGAAGCGATTACTTTTTTGTGATTTTCATCTCACAGGTCAACCTAGTAGAGCTAGTTATTAAGCCCCTTCGTACACATGACGACGCAAGTCTACAATACCTTAAGACTTTAGTATTCATTGACGCGTGCCTGCGTACGAACCTCTATGGATATATATTGCGATAGTGACTTAGATACCAAAGTCGTGAGGTATCGGAGACTTTCGTCGCCTTGTGTACGAAGGGGCTAAGTTTTGACTTACCAATATGTGCACACAATGTGTAGCTATGATTCCCACAATAACTGTACCAATACAACCAGGTATCAGCCCTGTATTCTTGAAGGCAGCTGGCATCGCAAGCAATCCTGACCCTAATGATGATTTGAGCAAGTGGAAGAATGCGCCTAAAGTCCTGAGAACAAAGAATATTTTTATTTACGAATAGTTTATGACATACCTAAATGCTTAATCAACTTGCATACAAAAAATGTTATCGAAAAAAATAATTTCCTTTCAGAAGATTGATGATCACATCATCTAGGTCGTTTTTCACAATCTCATTGTATAAATTGTACAGGACACTGAAAATAAATCAAGCCTCTGATTTTTAATTTTCAATCTCATAATAATTATGATATAATATTTTCTATGATTTCCATCAAAATAATAGTAGGTAAAGATAAAGCAAAAGACAGCTTTTTAAGGGTGATATTTTTAAAACGTTTACTTACAGGTTTCAAAATGAAATATAAATGCATTTCAAACCTTTTTCTAAATCTAATCTGAAAAATGAAAAGGTATTTTGCTTCTAAAAAATCTGAAATTCACATTTTTAAGAAAAACAGATTCAAGGATTTTGCAATCATTTTTTGTTTATTGTGACGTTTTATAAAATTAAATGTACATTAGAGCTAAAATGGGCTACAAAATGTAATCTTTCGCTGTAGCTATACAATAAGTGCCACTGCGCATAATTTACTGTTGCTTCATGACTTTTTTATACAAAATTTAAAAACTTTTATATAATGAAAAATCATAAAGTTGCAAGCTTGTTATCCGTTCAAAAATTAGATAATTTGGCAGCGGGGCGCTCAACCAGTGCCCCATGTCCTATGTGTCGTTTTATTTATTGATAATAGTTTGGCAATAATTTGTTAATTAACTGTTGATAAATTAAAATATTTTTGGAACAAAATATAACATTGTGTAAAAATAAGTATTGAATCGATTCGGTAACTGATTCTGAACAAACTATGTTCAGATTTCGCAGATACTTAAAATAAGGTAAATTATGACGCAAGGTTTTTAATTTAACAAGCCGAGTGTGGTTTACCGAATTTACCGTAATGGCCCCGTTTAACCGCTTGTGGTTTTGAATGACTAAAGCCCCAATCAAATGTGGTTGTTACGTGTGAAAAGATTCACTGCAACTTTTTGCAGTTGCATTTTGGTTGTGATTCAGTCACTATCATCCACGCCATTGATAAAGTCAACAAAATGCGTTCTGTGACAATCAAAGTAGGTACTCCTATTAAGGTACATTCACACACATCTGTCACGTCACATCACATCACCGGCCTGGTTAGAAAATTATTTGCTCCTAGAATTACTTTTTTCCCATACGTCAGACACCGGTCAGCCGGTCATTTATGATCTATCAGTCACGTCACCCGTCAGGCACGTCAAATACATTTTCCGCACAAGTTTCATACTTTTATCCCCACACACCCGGGATCGTCACGTCTCTGTTCAGTCAGCGTCGTGATACCGGCATTGTTACACATGTGACCAACCCGTAACGTGACTGATGTTATTGTTCAATAATTCAGTCAAAGTCAGTCTGACGAAGGACTTGACGGTGAATGGTGTTTGTGAATACGTACACAAACCGTCACCGATCCGTTGTCGGTGACGTGACGTGACTGATGTGTGTGGATGCACCTTTAATTGTCAGCAACATTATGCGAACAACAACAACAACATAAGGTGAATAGAACCTTGTTTGTTCAACAATGCAAATATTTGTTTTCATTGTGCTCGCAGCTAAGGAATGGAATTTCGTGCCGGACTCTGTTTCCCGACAGATACAATCTAGGGGTTTTCAAGTTAAAAGTGAATTTTAAATTACTTCTAGGCAAGCGTGCTTCACCTTTGGAAAAATCATTGTTGACAATCGGGTGAGATAGTTGTAAAAGCGGTGTAGGGTCCACTCGCCCCTTGGATCTCGCCCCTTATGATTAAAATGACCGACTCGCCCCGTATTTATTTATTTTGGTGTACCCATTCGCCCCTTATGAAGGGGCGAGTTGAAAATTGACATTAAAATAATTATTTTGGTGTACCGACTCGCCCCTTGCGGCATTTCCATTGAAATTTAACCAGGAAAGGTATAGTCAGACAGAAAAATGCTTACAGTAAAAATAACACTATGTTTGATTACTTTAGTCAACTATATTTGTAATCTCAAAAACTCGTCGTGATACTTGTGATTTTGTGTTGGTTTGTGCTATCTGTAGAGAGAGTCGTATTACGTCGTAAATAATTAATTTGATAAACCACATTTTCACAAAAATCAGCAACAGTACTAAGCAAGCATAAGTTCGAAGTTGAAAAATTACCTAAAATTGTCTGTTCATGGACTTATCAACAGAAGTACTAGGTATCAAGAGTTCAAAGTGACATTTATTTAAATATTTCTCGATTACCTGAAATTATCTTGTTCATTCACTTACCAGCAAAAGTACTAGGCTAGCATAAGTTCAAAGTGATATTTTTTTTACATGTGTCTGGGTCGATTACCTGAAATTGTCTTATTATGTCTTATTGACTAACCAGCAAAAGTATCAGGCTAGCATAAGTTTAAAGTGGTAATATTTTGAGGTCAGTTGCAAAAATTGTAAAGATGATTATTTCTTACTTAGTGGATACAATCGTACCTAAACAGGTTATTAACGTGAGTCTTTCAACAACGTCTAAAGAGGCACTCGATTTGAAGCTGGATCACGCGCTTGATTCGAAAGGCAGTTCTTTTGGAGGTAGTGAGTATTGTAAGGCGTTCCTCTATCAAGGTCCCTGCCTACCGATAACCCGGACCTAGTTCCTGATTTAACAAAAACTTTTAACTAATAAACTACCTACCTAGAATTATATAAATACATACCGGTTTTACATAGCCTAGTAGTTAAAGTATTTAATAGCCTTTATATCTACCCAAAAAAATGACTAACATTTTGTACTTATGTTAGCCTAGTACTTTTGTTGGATTGTCAAAGAACAAGACAGTTTCGGGTAAACTTTAGAATTATTTAAATACAGACTACCTTGAACTCATGCTAGCCTAATACTTTTTGTTAGCTTCAAATAGCCTCGCCTAATGGTGTTAAAGCCAGTAGGGAGAAATGGGAATAGACGCTCGAAGTTATAAGAAAACATCATTTATTTAAATATTTAAAAACTTGTGTTGCTAACAGTACTTTTAACTTATTAACAATCGGGGGCGAGTGAGCGTATCTAAAAGTGAAGGGGGCGAGTTGGTCATTTTTATCATAAGGGGCAGGATCCAAGGGGCGAGCGGACCCTACACCGTAAAAGCGTACCTATAGTTAATAAAAAATTAAACTATTCCGAAAATGGTGTGGCGTTACCAAGAAACCATCAAATAAAGGAATGAGAGATACGACCTCAAAGAGTGGAGTTGCATTAGTCTAATGAATTGGTAAGGCAATTGGAGTGGGTCGATGGCGCGTTGTGTACCACGCGCGCCTCAAAAAGCGTCAGCATGAAGACGGGGGCCTCTAGAGGGCCAATACCAGCCGGGGTCACGGGACTTATCTCATTAACGTGACCCCGGAACATAAAGGGCTATTGAAGGACACCGTGGACTTTAGTCAGTACGAGTCTGATAGTCCCTCCCGCCCTGTCCGGGGTGGGAGGAGTCATTTGATGATTTGACCACGTAAAAAAAGGCATCTGGAGTTGTACCAGTTCCACTTGTCGCTGAATTTTTCTTTCCTCAAAACATCATTGCAAATAGCCGACGTAAGCGTAGTAGTAGTAGTTAATGCGTAGAAATGTTTGAAAACGTAACGTTTATTAATAGAGGCACTAAAAACGGTACTTACGAAGTAGGATGTACAACATCCCTGTGTTCAAATGGATTGTACTCATCATCCTTATCATCCTCTTTTCTGTCAAGCGTGATCGTGCTTTGTGTGGTTGACGGGACATTTTTTGTGCTGCTTTGTACACTGCAATAAAAAAATAATCGTTCAATATGTCACTGTCAGTTAAAAAAGAATGTAATATTTCATTTCTTATTGACTTTTAAAATATAGCATAATTAGCTTATAATATTTCCACTGCTGGAACACAGACCTCCTTTCTGTGCGATAATCCACGACGTGGTGGCCCCGCGTGATGGATTATTGCCCTCTCCCTCCCCTTCCGTGCAGATTGGTAGATGTCAGGTCTTTTCGATTTATTGGTTCTAGGACATCCCGGTTTCATCACGATGTTTTCCTTCACCATTTTGAGGTCATTTCATTTTCAGCTGATTTCATCACCACGATGAAATCAGTCATGAGCAAACTTGTTGACTTGTGGACTTGTTCGGGGAGTACAACCGAGAACATCACAATAAAGGTGCATATACACTCGTTAGTCACCGTCACGTCACCGGCCCGGTTTAAAAAACAAAAATGTTTCTACACTCGTAGTATGACTTTGTTCCCACACGTCAGTTGTGATCTATTATTCAGTAGGCACGTCAAATAATATTTCCATACAAGGTTCATTCGGTTACGTGACGGTGATGTGACGTGACGTGACTGATATGTGTGAATGCATCTTAATACATAGTCTGTAATCGCCGATAGTGTAGAAAAACCTTTACTGTTTCATTGTAACGTTCGTATCTATTTACTCACTTACACTAAAGCCAATGATCCCGGTGAAAGAGTGCCTTTTTTTTTTTTTTTTTTTTTATCGTGGTAAAATCATCAAATGAGACCTCCAACCCCGGGCAGGGCGGGAGGTACTGTCAGACTTGTACTGACTAAAATCCACGGTGTCCTTCAGTAGCCCTTTATGTTCCGGGGTCGCGGTAATAGAAATAAGTCCCGCGACCCCGGCAGGCTTTGGCCCTCTGAGAGGGGGCCCCGTCATTTTGCAGACAGCTCTTTGAGGCGCGCGTGGAACACGAGTGCCTTGTTACTATTTCTGATTAAAATCTTATCAACCGTTGTAAGTTGTAAGCATTATGTGAGCTACTATAAACACTTTTATCGTACTACAATAGATAAATGTAGGGTTGCCATCCGTCCGGGTTTCCCCGGATTTGTCCTAGTTTAGAGGGCGTCCGGGGGGGTACTCATTTATAGTCCGGATTTTTAAAGTTTAAAGTTGGGCCGCCCGCGACTGGTGACTTTCGTCGTCTTACAAAAGTGGTCCTCATATCCGACTTATAATACCTCTAGGCCTGATTATTATTATTTTATCATTAATAATAATTATTATGATTAATAAACAGGTACATTAGAAATGTGAAACATCCTGTTGAAAATGTATACGTATCAAACTGTATAGTCTGAGTATACCTACCCAGCGCATAAGTCAAACAGATCATTCCATCTCCTTTTTCTATGAGACAAGGGTTTTTCTAAACGCCTTGCTTCATATGAATGAACGTTATTTTTATTTTAAAATATAAAAGTAAGGTTGTAAAATAAATACTAATATTGGTGTTAGTAAAGCTGGACTTTCAAAGTAGTAGTGGTATTTATTTTTAACTAGCGACCCGCCTCGTCTTCACCTGGGAGAAATCTTTACTATCTTATGCATGTTGAATGCTGAACCTTCCTTTTTTATCACTCTATCTATTTTAAAATCCGCATCAAAATCCGTTGCGTAGTTTTAAAGATCTAAACAAACAGCGGGAAGCGACTTTGTTTTATACTGTGTAGTGAAGTAACATGCCACAATTAAAAATTTAAAAAACCTCCGACACGAAAACCAAGTTCCCTTTAAAAAGTAAAAACTAATGAAAATCCGTCGCGTTGGGGGACTGCTCCAAATTAGGTGTAGGGTCCGCTCGCCCCTTGGATCTTGCCCCTTATGATTAAAATGACCGACTCGCCCCCTTCACTTTTAGATACGCTGACTCGCCCCCGAATGTTAATAAGTTAAAAGTACTGTAAGCAACACAAGATTTTAAATATTTAAGTAAATGTTGTTTGCTTACAACTTCGAGCGTCTATTCCCATTTCTCCCTACTGGCTTTAACACCAGTGAGGCGAGGCTATTAGAAGCTAACAAAAAGTATTAGGCTAGCATGAGTTCAAGGTAGTCTGTATTTAAATAATTTTAAAGTTTACCTGAAACTGCCTTGTTCTTTGACTATCCAACAAAAGTACTAGGCTAACATAAGTACAAAGTGGTAGTCATATTTTCGGGTAGATATAAAGATTACCTGAAATTGTCTTGTGCAACATTAACCAGCAAAAGTACTAGGCTAGCATAGGCCCAAACCGGTATGTAGGTATTTATATAATTCTGGGTAGGTAGTTCATTAGTTGAATGTTTTTTTTTAATCATGAACTGGGTCCGGGTTGGCTAAGGTTAGGTTAGGTTAGGTTCTGAATCGACCCAGAAATATTAAAAAAAAATACCATTTTGAACTTATGCTAGCCTAGTACTTTTGCTGGTAAGTGAATGAACAAGATAATTTCAGGTAATCGATCCAGAAATATTTAAATAAATAACACTTTAAACACATGATAGCCTAGTACTTCTGGTAGTTAGTCAATGAACAAGACAATTTCAGGTAATTTTTCAACTTTGAACTTATGCTTGCTTAGTACTATAGCTGATTACAGTCATTGTCTAATTGTCCTTATTTTCGCGATATCTTTAGTTTTTTTGCGAAAATAAGGACACAATACAACTCTCTCAACAGGTAGCACAAACCATCAAACAATCACAAGTATCACGACGAGTTTGTGAGATTACAAATATAGTTGACTAAAGTAATCAAACGTAGTGTTATTCTTACTGTAAGCATTTTTCTGTCTGACTGTACCTTTCTTGATTAAATTTCAATGGAAATGCCGCAAGGGGCGAGTGGGTACACCAAAATAATTATTTTAATGTCAATTTTCAACTCGCCCCTTCATAAGGGGCGAGTGGGTACACCAAAATAAATAAATACGGGGCGAGTCGGTCATTTTAATCATAAGGGGCAAGATCCAAGGGGCGAGCGGACCCTACACCCCAAATTATTTATCATCTCCTGTTTTTTTGCAGTCCCCCAACGCGACGTATTTTCATTTTTTTTTACTTTTTAAAGGGAACTTGGTTTTTGTGTCGGGGGTTTTTTAAATTTTTAATTTATTTTTTATTTTATAGGTACATAGGTACTTATATCATTTTATGTTGCTAAGAGTACTCCCGATTAAGTCGTCAATATTCCTTTTCAGTACGCTTTCATTTGATACCCAACTCGAGTATATTTGTAGACCCTCGGTTACCTTTCCCCACTTTCACCCCCAAAACCTTTAAACGGCTCAACCGATTTTCATCAACCATATCTAAGAACACTCGCAGGTAAGTCACCTTCCATACAAAAAAAACTAAATTTAAATCGCTTCATCCGTTCGGGCTCTATGATGCCACAGACAGACAGACAAACAGACAGACAGACAGACAGAGAGTCAGACAGACCGACAGACAGACCGACAGACAGACAGACAGATAGACCGACAGACAGACCGATAGACAGACAGACACGTCAAACTTATAACACCCCTCTTTTTCCGTCGGGGGTTAACTACACGTATCTAAGTAGGTTGTCAGGTATAAAAACTAGTTAAGTTTAAAACCAGTAGTAATTATAATGCCTACTTTAAAATGTGAGAGCCAGTCAACGACTATTTGAGACAAACCAAGGACATAAAGTTGCTTATGTCTAGTTGTTTGTGCAGTAGTTAAGGCGCTGTATGTAGCTAAGGTAGTCACGGAGGTGAAGCAGCGGCTCGGGGGGACAAAAAACGGAAAAAAATATTGTTTTAATTGAATATTTAAAAAATACAGTTCTGCGTTTAAAAAGTTTGACATAAATTTCTTAAGTCTATGAAATTTCTTCTGTTATAGTTAAAAAATATTATGGTTGTCGTTGAAAAAAATGAGAATATCAAGATGAAAGATTTTTTTAATGGCCATTTTGAACAATTTTTTTTTCTTTCGTGCTACTAGACCACTTTTGTAAATTGTTGACTTGACTATAGGTACACTGTATTTTTTTCTGGCTTTTAGTATGTACATAATGTTATGTTTATCGTAGGATAAATAGGCAAGATTTCTGATATCACATGTCATGAGCTGGGGATTCCCGAGTTCTGATACGTTAATCAACAAATAGGTAATCAATCATTGATCTAAATATAATATGACGGCAGTGACGTTATTTTTCTTAATTTAGAAATGATCATTTCATTTTAACAAGCATCACATGTCATGCATGCATTTAAAGCAGAATATGTGACCAATGTTAATTGTTATAGATTACTTTGTTTTCAACGCTTTTGGCATTGTATTAGCAATTTCTATGAAAGCAACACTATGTATTGGGAAAAAGGTTTAAATTACTTTGGAACTAAAATTGACCTACCGTGTGGTAGGTATTACAGCGTGGTTTTAGCGAACGGCCGAGGCTACACAAGGCCGCGACGCGATCTGTGACACATGAGCGATTCTCTGGCTGAACAGTACGTCAGCGATACCACGAGTAACTCGTTTCGCTCTTCTAGTCGCATCGCAAGTAACTGCCTACTGTCGGCTTACGTGTCGTAGGTCGTGAAATTCGAAAACTTGTTATAAACCAACTTGTACTCTGCTCTACGGTTGACGGCCAGCGTCAAGGTCTGTGTGTGTTAGAGTATGGTTCACAACGACGATATTTACTAGAATCCGCATGCACGATCTAAGGAACAAAAACTATTATGTCAACTCGCTGAGGTACTACGTAAGCGAGGGGGACGGGGTACTGCGTTGTGATTGGCTAACTCAAGGTCTGTTCTGTCTCAAGGTATGTTTACGGCTCACAGGAGTGGTCGAAATAAGACGGTTATAAGACTTTTTTGCCTAGTGTGTTGACAGACATCGGTCGCCTGTTATATAATATTATTATATCGTCGTTGATGGTTCATAATGCGCGACGCGATACGCACCGCAAGTCCGTCAATTGCTCCCGGGTTGACGGCGCGTTGTGTTCGGGGCCCCGGGCCCTTAGAGGCCCAAAGCCTGCCAGGGTCGGACTAACGAATATTGTGACCCAGGAACGTAAAGGGCTACTGAAGGATACCGTGGATTTTAGTCAGTAAAAGTCTGACAGTCTCTCCTACCCTGTACTGGGTGTGAGGACTCATGATGCTTTTACCACGCTAAAAAAAAAGTCTGTTAATTGCTCATTTGTAGCGTCAACCATGCCATCTTTTGATGTAGTCATATCATCGAGATCTTGCAGAGACTGCTCTTATATCATACTAATTATGTTTTAATGTCATCAGTAAAATAAATTATGTACATAGCACGTCTGTGTTTATATTCACAATGCAATGTCTCGCAGAACTCGTGTTTTTCAGATAAAAATATTGTAAGATTCTTGTTTTTATTAAGTCTGTGTATTTAAGTTACAGGTAGAATCTTCCAACGATAATTTTTGTTAGCATGGTTAGCGTAAAGTAATTCATGAGACGAGTTATTGATTAAGGATTTATGCATTCGGAGACAGGGACGCAGACAGAGAGTTCCACCCTGTAGTATCCTATATTTACTGGGATTTATCTATAACTCACTGGCTCTCAATACACATCAAGTATCGGATTACTCCTCTGTCCTGACCTGCGGTCGCGCCATTCCGTAACAACTGACAGCCGTCATTCGTAACAGGTCCGAATACTTATGTGTGAGAGATAGTGTTTACATATCTATTAAATAGATTCACTACACACCCCTTTACTGTTTGCATTATAAAATACTTTTGGAAATGCTTAGTGCAAATTGATGGAATAGCAACAAAGGCAGGATGATAATTTTCCGTACGTACTTCTATCATCACACATCTAGATGTGTGATGATGGTAGTTGTTGTACGAGGTCATGGATTTTTTGGGCACATTCATTGTAGTAAAATCAGTAGAAGACCGAGGAGCAGGCAACCTACTGGCGATGAGTCAATCCGGCGTAAAACGTCCACTGCTGAACATAAGCCTCACCAATGGACTTCCAACAGGACCGTTTGGAAGCGGCTTGTATCCTTCGTGTTACTGCGGTCTTCTTATGATTGTCTGTCCACCTTGCGGGTAGACGTCCTACACTGCCCTTGCCGGTGCGTAGTCTCCATTTGAGAACATTACAACCCCGTTGGGCATCAGTTCAGCACTGCCATTTCTAATTGTTTATATTTGGGCTATGTCGGTAACTTGGGTACGTCTCCGAATCGCTTCGTTTCTGAGTCGATTGCGCCAACTTGTTCTTTGCTGAACGCAGAGAGACTCCGAGCATAGCCCTCTTCATAGCTCGTTAGACTATTTGAGCTTACTAATGAGGCCTATAGTAAGATACCACGTTAAGACGCCATAAGTCATCACTGGTAACTCACATTGGTCGGAAACTTTTGACTTGGGGCACTGAGGTATTTTAGATGAGAAAATGTTATGCAATTTCCCGAACGCTGCCCAGCCAAGTTAGATTCGGCGGTCGACCTCTCTCTTGAAGTAGGACCTATCAACTGCGTCGGTCTGTCCTATGAAGCTTGATATTCACCAATTTTACGTCGCAATCCACAGTTTCAATTCTAAAACGTAAACAGTCATAAAGTTTATTTTAGATAAGAGAAACGTGATTGAAACAGTTTGCTCACGTTTGTGCGTTTTTAAGTTTCTAAATGCGAGTACAATGCTATTTTTGGTAATTTTATCTCTATTTAGATACTAGCTGTGCCCGCGACTTCGTTCGCGTGGATGTCGGAATTGAACAATGTATTTTTTAGTTATAAGCGCTTAATTCAGGCCACGTTTTTCATAAAACCCTGTATTTAGAATTTTCGTAGATTTATCAAGAATATTTGACACTTCTATTCCAGGTTTATGTAGGACTGTTTTCCTAATGCCCGCTCTATGCACTCTACTCTCCTCCGCTCCACTCCCCTCCGCTGCAGTCCATTCCAGTCCATTCCAGTCCATTCCAGTCCATTCCAGTCCATTCCAGTCCATTCCAGTCCATTCCAGTCCATTCCAGTCCATTCCAGTCCATTCCAGTCCATTCCAGTCCATTCCAGTCCATTCCAGTCCATTCCAGTCCATTCCAGTCCATTCCAGTCCATTCCAGTCCATTCCAGTCCATTCCAGTCCATTCCAGTCCATTCCAGTCCATTCCAGTCCATTCCAGTCCATTCCAGTCCATTCCAGTCCCATTCCAGTCCATTCCAGTCCATTCCAGTCCATTCCGTCCATTCCAGTCCATTCCAGTCCATTCCAGTCCATTCCAGTCCATTCCAGTCCATTCCAGTCCATTCCAGTCCATTCCAGTCCATTCCAGTCCATTCCAGTCCATTCCAGTCCATTCCAGTCCATTCCAGTCCATTCCAGTCCATTCCAGTCCATTCCAGTCCATTCCAGTCCATTCCAGTCCATTCCAGTCCATTCCAGTCCATTCCAGTCCATTCCAGTCCATTCCAGTCCATTCCAGTCCATTCCAGTCCATTCCAGTCCATTCCAGTCCATTCCAGTCCATTCCAGTCCATTCCAGTCCATTCCATTCCAGTCCATTCCAGTCCATTCCAGTCCATTCCAGTCCATTCCAGTCCATTCCAGTCCATTCCAGTCCATTCCAGTCCATTCCAGTCCATTCCAGTCCATTCCAGTCCATTCCAGTCCATTCCAGTCCATTCCAGTCCATTCCAGTCCATTCCAGTCCATTCCAGTCCATTCCAGTCCATTCCAGTCCATTCCAGTCCATTCCAGTCCATTCCAGTCCATTCCAGTCCATTCCAGTCCATTCCAGTCCATTCCAGTCCATTCCAGTCCTTCCAGTCCATCCAGTCCATTCCAGTCCATTCCAGTCCATTCCAGTCCATTCCAGTCCATTCCAGTCCATTCCAGTCCATTCCAGTCCATTCCAGTCCATTCCAGTCCATTCCAGTCCATTCCAGTCCATTCCAGTCCATTCCAGTCCATTCCAGTCCATTCCAGTCCATTCCAGTCCATTCCAGTCCATTCCAGTCCATTCCAGTCCATTCCAGTCCATTCCAGTCCATTCCAGTCCATTCCAGTCCATTCCAGTCCATTCCAGTCCATTCCAGTCCATTCCAGTCCATTCCAGTCCATTCCAGTCCATTCCAGTCCATTCCAGTCCATTCCAGTCCATTCCAGTCCATTCCAGTCCATTCCAGTCCATTCCAGTCCATTCCAGTCCATTCCAGTCCATTCCAGTCCATTCCAGTCCATTCCAGTCCATTCCAGTCCATTCCAGTCCATTCCAGTCCATTCCAGTCCATTCCAGTCCATTCCAGTCCATTCCAGTCCATTCCAGTCCAGTCCATCCAGTCCATTCCAGTCCATTCCAGTCCATTAGATCGAAGAAGTAGAAGTTAGATCGCGCGACTGACGTACGAAATCAATGTGCATATTAACCCGTAATTTTACTTCTAAAACACTTTAAATTCAAATATCTTTGGATAGACTGAACCGATTCCAATGAAACAAAAACTAAATTCCTCTTCAAGTTAAGCTTCATCGTTGTGTATAAAAGTTATCTACATTAGTTTCGTACATTTTACGTGATACCTGGACAAATACACAGACAAACAGATAAACAGACAAACAGACAAAAATTCTAAAAATGCTAGAAATGGGTTCTATTGGTTGTCCTTTAATACCCTGGCTATATTTTTTGAGTTTTTATTTAATGTACAAAAATAAACTTTCTACAGTTTTATTATATGTATAGATTTATTTAACGCCAAAACATTAACATTAGAGTAATTTACTTATTTATTTAAAGCCTTACTCAACAAGTTGTATATTGTGTATATTAAAAAAAAGTTGCGGTAAAGATCACTGTTTTGATCGCATAATAGAAACAATAATTAAATGGAACTAGACTAATGAATCATTTCACAAGAACCCGAGGAGCGTGAAGAGATCGCACGTAATAGGACAATGACTTCCGGTTTACCGTGTAACATAGTAGTTACACTGTTTTTAGTAAACTGATCAAATACTTCGGTAAAGAGGTATTCCACGAAAGGCAACCCGATGATAATGGCACCTGAGTCACTTGCACCTCATCTATTCGACATAAGACGACTGTCAAAATTTTTGGGAATGCCAGTCGACCTTCGTGGAATACCTCCGGTAAGGGCCTTTGCACACCACGATTTTTAAACGCGCCGTCGATGCGTGTTTTAGAAACGTTTTGTCTTGTTAAGCATGTAATGAACATTAATATTATAAGAAATTAAATTAAAACAGCACAGACTTAAAGTCTGTAATCAGAAAATGATTACTTTAACCTGTCCCACATTCAGTAATCACTAAATAAGTACACATGTCCCAGAAACGAGTTTACTACCGTCATTAATTTAATGACGGTGTTCAACAACTAAAAGATAATTAAAAACAAGATTGTAATGCGATATTGTTATCCACTTCAACACACAAAGAATTAAGTATTATTTACTTGAAGAAAATGAGATCCGTCACTTTTATGACAAAAAATAAAATGGTTTTTGTTCTCGCATACTACATTTTACTGGACACATCATGATGTGCCGTTATGTCGCGATTTGTCTGTGCATCTAAAATCCAATGATACAGTTTGAGTATTGATCAAAATCGTCGTCGAAACTCCTTTTAGTATTTTTAGATATTTCTCATAGTTACAGATACAGCCATCCACGCCCGATTGGAAAATTCAGCCTATGTTAATGCATAAGCCAAATCTTTGATTTAGCCACATCCCATGCTCATGCTATTATGCAATCGCGATGCGACGGCACATCCTGATGATTGTGTCCAGTAAAATGTTAGGTAGTACGCGAGAACAACAAAATTATTTTTGTTCTTAAGTGGCTGATGATCCACCTGACTTTTTACTGGGTGAATTGCCGGCTGATCACAATATTATACCTAAAAATGTAGAGATTTCACTACTTTCACGCTTGTGTGATTTGGCCTTAATCTTAATTAAAATTGATCGATAGATTCATACATTAAAATAATTCTAAGCAAGAAGGAAATATCTTGTCACATCAATTTCAATTGTAACTTCCGGAAAAGATATTGTATTACTTTGAGCAAACAAAAATAATAATAACGTTTGAAATAAGAGAATATCTGTAACACGCTCTCCGTCAATTTCTGCCGTCAATAGCAATCAGACATGGCTGGAGTATTCAAATAATAACATCGATATAAGGGCGTTATCACAAAGCATCCGTATTTATTTATACGCTACTAGAATTTGTTGTGTACTATCATTAGGTTAAGATTTTTGGTAACGAAATGTGGATCTAATCTGATATAAATAAAAAAACCCCGATGATTCCCGATGTCCACGTCCAGTTTGTCCGCCACTGGGGGACAGCGCAACTTATTCTAAAAAAAGTTACGTTTGTCCACCCCGTGCTGTCCTCCAGCGGGGGACAAACTGGGGGTGGATATAGGAAATCATCGAAAAAAACCGATCTGTCGCTACTGGAGGTAATGTTCATGCCGTTTATAACGCAACCGTCATCGTCAGAAGGATCAAGATCCATCATGTGACATTATTGTGACTAGAAGTTTACACGTGCAGTAGAAAATGTTAATCATTGACTAAATTTGCATCACTGAATAAAAATTTCATAAATATATTTTCAGAATATGAAAAATCACTGGAAATACTAGAAGTAATGGCATTTTTTCATAAGTCATATTGATAGGATTTATCCAGACTAGAAAATTGTTTTCTTTTTTGTTCGTTTGAACCCGCGCATCTTAAGTTCTCGTGCTTCTTCTTTAATTAATAAAAACACTGCCAAGGTGTTTAAATTATGTACATTTTAAATCTCATTGCACTTAGCACTTTTTGTCGACTTCTACTTGTGAAAGAGACTTCGTCGTTCGCGTGAGATGTATTGACCACTGTCGCTTGGCCTGTTTTCAGCCGCTTTGTTCTGAAGTTAGCATAGGAATTGCCAGACGGATTGAAAAAAATGTTTTTGTATTTGAAAGCTGAATTCTTGATGAAAGTTTTAATGCTGGCTGGACGCAAAGCTAACATGACATAAATATGAAATTGATCAAGGTAAACTTTTTTTTAACAATTCTCTGAAAATAGATATTTAATTATTAACAACAAAAATAATTCACAATAATTCACGGAAAATCGACTAAATCTATTTTACTAAGGCTTGAATTATTAAATTGTATTAAAAATATAGTAATTTATTTTTATAATTATTCTAAGAACAGTCGAATTGGACTCAAGTCCTTTTATTAGATGAAATATCATGCAACGATATTTTTCTCTCTCTATTTACTTTTTACATTATGTATACGTTTACGAACAGAGTTTTACATTTAGGTATGTACCAAGTGTTATTATGCAAAATCTAAAAGAGATTTTTCTTGAATTATTTGTGTAAAATACGAATATCGCTAAAGTAAGGTGGTTTACCTTACTTTAGCGATATTCGTATTTGAAAATTGAGATGTCAGTTAATAGAAATGGGTACAAAAAAAGAAAAGAAAATCTCACAGCTGCGTGAATAAAAAAAACTCAGTATGATGATGAGTGACGGCGCTTACCAGATTGTTGAAAATGGTCGTCACAAGCAAATTTTGTTTGTTTAAAAATTGCCTAATACTAGGAATATCTCCTACATGTGGGCGAGTTTTAAAACTCAGTAAGATGAAGAGTGACGGCGCTTACCAGATTGTTGTAAATGGTCGTTGCAGTTGCAGGCATATTTTGTTTGTTTTAAAATTGTCCAATACTAGCAATATCGCCCGTGTTGTAGGCGAGTTTTAAAACTCAGTAAGATGAAGAGTGGCGGCGCTTATCAGATTGTTGAAAATGGTCGTTGCAGGCATAGTTTATTTGTTTAAAAATTAACCAATACTAGGAATATCTCCTGTGTTGTGGGTACGTTTTCAAACATAAAAACACATACACAAACACCTAGACCCGGAACTACTACTTAGATCATAAAAATATTTGTTCAATCCCCGCAAGAACCGTACTGCGACACGCTGCGCAGCAGTTGATCGCTCAACCTGTTATCTTATTGGCATAATAGACACACGTCGAGACTTACCTGCACCGACTAATACGAACCAGTCTGTACCGAAATCCTGCTTGTTTATAAAAACACGCTGTTAACCAATACATTTGTCTAGAATTGCCATCTCTAAAATTGTAAAACCAGGACAAGACGCGTGAAAACCCCGGATTTTTGAGTTCAGAACCCGGACAAGAGTCGAAGTGCGCACGGGGGATGGGAAAACGGCGAAGTGTGTGTGGACGTGACTTGAAATGCGCACGGGGGGTGGGGAGGACGGTGACGTGTGCGTATTATGTTTTTTCAGAATTTTTAAATCATTAATTTGGGAGATCAAGATGAGAAGTGGTAAATTTTCGTCTATTTTCGGATTTCATTTTTGGTTCAGTTTATATTAAAAATATAGTAGGTACTTAGCCTTCTTATAAATAAATCGCTTAAGAATTCAACCAAGCATTATACTATCTTGTTTACACGAGTCTTGTCACTCGAACATAATCTATGGATTTACTACAGTTGTTTGTATCTTGATTGAAGAATATAATTATGTTGCATCTATTTATACGTTTGTTTACTAATTTTTATAATGTTATGTTTACATTCTAAGTATACAAACATACGGCATACGATCATTTCAGACTATTATTGTAACTGGGAATAATTCGAAACAATCAGTTGTCAATCTACAATCATTATTTAATATAGAAGTCAAATATATAGTGTGTTTCGAATTCACATTTTTAACCCAACTCCCCGTGAATAAGCCCAATTTTTATTTTTTATGTTCATCATCATCGGCCAGAAGACGTCCACGGCTGAACATAGGCCTACCCCTTAGACCGCCAGCCCAACGACAATTCGCCACTTGCATCCATCTGTTGCCCGCGACTCTCACGATGTCGTCGGTCCACCTAGTAAGAGGCCTACCTACGCTGCTTCTTCCGGTCCGTGGTCGCCTCTCGAGAACCTTACTTAATTCACCATCGGTTGACAGTCCTACGAGCGATGTGGCCTGCCCACATTTTTTATGTTCAAGTGAGCATAACTACGAAAATACTTGCCATAGATTCATTATTTTAGTACTCGTATCAGACTTGTAGACTGACTAATATACTTTTTACATAACTGAAAAAAAACATGAAAATATTTGGTAGTTTTTGAGTTTGTATAAAAATTTAAATGATTTTTGCTTATTTAGAAAATTTTATTAATTTTTTAGATAGCCTCAACGTTTACCTTTGCAATAAACGTATATTTGCATCAATGTAGGTATCTTGTATTCAAAGATAATTAGCATTTTATTGTGCCCCTATTCGGCCGGTTAAAATCTAAAAATGGCCGCCATTCGTGTGGTGTTACGTTAGGATTTTTTTATAAGTAGACTTATCGATAAAAACAGTATAAATAATATGCAAATAAAGTATCAGCAAGCCGAAACCAAACAAACCATTTAGTTCTTACTGTATTTTCTCGAACCTCAATAACTGTGGAAAAAACCCTAATTGCTTCAAGCAAATATAATACCTACCTACTTATTCAAACATTATCTCTTAGAGTTTTTGTTAAGTAGCGACAGTCTACGATTAAAAATGTACTATTTTGGCCTTGCCCTTGACCTTAGCACGGAGTTAAAATAAGTAAGAAGCGTCGTACCACAAAAAGTTAAAAATCTGTTTAACACTTCTCTAAAAAAAGCGTAGATAACTGCGAATGTCTGCGAAACGACCCTTATATCAATGTCAAATGCCGTTTTGACGTAGATAGTAAAACATCCTTCAGTAGCAGCAGTAGCAGTCGCAGCCTTCAGTAGTTCATTCGTTTACGGTCTTACTATAAAAAAGGTAAACATCTGTTGAACACTTTTGTTTCTTTTAGACAAAAGTGTTCAACAGATGTTTAACTTTTTTACAGTAAGACCGTAAACGAATAAACTTCTGCAGGCTGCGAGAATTCTGCCAGGGTCGCGGGACGTTTAAACAGGTAAGTCACGGTTACCTGTTTAAACTATCTCGCTGGAAAGCGAAGGGCTATTAAAGGAACAATGTAGATTTTAGTCAGTAGGTACGAGTCTGACAGTCTCCTCCAAAGAGGTCCCCAGTATGCGCTAAATATGAGATGATTCTTGAATGAGACGTGTTTGCAATCGAGGGAAGCCTGTGACCAAGAGTAGACGTCTTTCTGCAAGTAAGCCAAAGCGTATGATGGATGTGTTTGTTTTGACTATTTCTTCTCAGAGTAGGTCAATACGAAATACCTGTTTCATCTAGTTTTTAAGATGACTAATCAAACTGTTAACTTAACCCATTTGCATAAATAAATATAATTAATTTCATCTACATTGGACATTGGATAAAGTGGAATATCCCAACAAATCTACAAACCTAGTTACTGTGGTCGAATTCGAATATAAAATTTTCGTTTACTTTTCTTTATCTCATGGAATTTTTGCACGTTGAATAAAACGCATACTCAGAGTGGGAAATATCTAGTTTATGCTGGATATTTCTATGTAGGACTTTTAAATCTACTGTGACCAAAAGGTTGACTCTTTCTTTGCCCAAAGAATTAGCATTGCCATTCAACGTGGCAATGCTGTCAGTGTTCTGGGCACGGTCCCAAAATGACAGCGTTGCGGAGGAGTACTTTGACTGTATTTAAATTTTAGTAAATAAATCTACGTTTTAAACATTATCAAAATATTTTGCATTGTCGGCTAAACAATAGGTGTTTTAAAGCAGATAATGCTATTAAGAAATCATAATATTTCATGATCATAATTATACTGTACCGTAGACTTGCGTGTAGTCAATACACTGACTCTAACTACTTCTCAATATCAAACGGTAAATAATACATACTTGTAACATCGATAGTGTAAATACTTAAAAATCATTTCAAACACTGCAATCCTCTAAAACACAACATTTATATCGAAACACTAGATTTTACCTTCCAGTTTCCATGTTCATATTCATCACAATTAACAACTTAATCACTTTATAAATAGAGTTTGTTTTGTTCTATCACTTGTTTACATTATAGACTCGCGAGTACAGACGTTCATCGTATAGCTGTTATCTTACGAGTAGTAAGGTTTTCATAACTGTAGGTTTGTAGTTAGAGTGGGGAGAGACGAACAGACAGGTATAGACTACATAGACCGCCGCGCAGTCTCAGTTTAATTGACTACTGATCATCCAATAATAATGTACTGACTGTAGAAATTAACGGTAGGCATAATAAGAGCGCGCGAAACAAACGGAACATAATTTCGAACGAAATTTAAATCGAATTTATGACAGTTTTTGGGAATCATAAAAAAGAATTCGAATTCGTGTTCGTTTTAAGACAGATTTAAGTTTTAATAATATCTTAAATAGTCAAAATATAAGATGTAGGCAAGCGTGGTAAAGTCACAATTTGTTTCAAATGCGAGTTTAAATTAATTTAAATAGAATTTAGAAAAGATTCTTTTTTTAACCGACTTCAAAAAAAGGAGGAGGTTCTCAATTCGGTCGGTATGTTTTTTTTTTTTTTTTTTTTTTTTTTTATGTATGTACATCGATTACTCCGAGGTTTCTAGTCCGATTAGTGTGATTCTTTTTTTGTTCGATGCAGGATACTTGCAGTGTGGTCCCATACAAATTTCATGAAATTTGGTTCAGCATTTTTTATTTTGTGAGCAATTTTATTAATTTCGCCTACTTGGATGACATGATGATCTTTACTTTTTGCGTGTTTGTTACGCGATTACTTCGCCAATTGTGGACCGATTTTCAAAATTGTTTTTTTTATTGTACTAGGAATCGTTCACCTTATGGAATACTGCAAGTTTCATTGAACTCTGTTCAGCATTTTTTGAGATAGGGAATTTTATTGGAACTTTCTATTATGTACACAACATGGGCGATGTTAATACCGGTGCTACGGATTACAAAATTCTAGTGCACATGTAAGAAAATGATGTATTTGCCAAGAACTTGGGTTGAATATTAAAACTAAAAAGAGTAAAATAAAAAACTTTTTTCAAAAAAAAATTTAACCGCCTTCAAAAACAACCACAAAAAAGGGTAAAATAACCTACAAAATAACTTTTCTTTCGGAAGTCGGTGGCAAAAAGACATCGAAATAATAAAACAAAGCCACCGACTTCCGAAAGAAAAGTTATTTTGTAGGTTATTTTTGTCATTACCAAATACCAATTATGAACTAATAAGTACTAAACATAACATACTGAAAACTATAGCAGATTTCACATACCTACTGAATACTACAAAGTCAGTAATATAATATAGGTACTCTATTTATTTCAAACAGGATAAATTGATAAGGAAGTTACTAATATTAAAAAATATTTTTCCCGTGATAACTGAATAAACGTACTTTAATGGCGGTCGTTGTGACATGATGAATAATGGCCATTAATCACTAAATAGATCTAATATTTCACTAATAACAAAAAATCAAGCCTGCTATGTTAAAAAAGTGGACTAAGAAACAAGATCAAAATAGTTTTGTTAAACAGAATAAATGTTTTGACTGCACTGCATAGATTTCTACCGTCGCGTCGCGTCGTTGCAGCCACAAGAGGCTAATTTGCCGAATCGCGGAAGCATATAAAATTCAATCGGTTCGGTTCGCTTCACCGAAGATGGTTTTGCGATTACCTTGAATTTTGTGAGACATTATTGTACCTGTCGTCAGAAAATGTGATATGTCTTTATTTCATTTTTCTGACTGTTTTTTTTTATTCTCTCGCAGCGCAGTTGAGTCAATCTCTCAGCCACTACGTCAATCGAGCCGTCAAATTGAACGCCGGTGCTGGTTAAGGGTGCTTCCACATTTATCGACAGTGCGTATCACCACAATACTGTACTTATCGCCGATCATCTATTGCGGACAGCTCGTTTCGCTGTCGTTCGGCGTCACGACGGTTCGGTCGAACCGAGCCGATGCGAATGGTATTAGTAACACCCTTATTCCGTAGACATAAAGGCTTTTTTGATCAGTGTTAGCCGATTCAGCGTCGATAAATCTGGGAGCACCCTTTTACTGTTTTTGCAACACACATTCCTCTTCAAAGGACAGTAGATTAACAAGTGAAAAGCGACCGATAAACCGATACAGGGTCAAGGTCCTTCAATTGGAGAAGACAGTTCCCAGGTTCCCAGACCTGCATATGCTAGTTGTCCTCCGGGCGATCCTGTAGTGTTGACACCCAGGCGTTTCATCCTTCCCTATCAGATACAGGAATCTCCCGAAACCTCCGTGACCGGTGAGGACTTGCGTCAGGCGGAAAGCTTCTCCTCAAAGTCTTACCGCCGCGATTTCGAATGGATAATTTTTCGGGGTCTGGCTTTTTGCTTTATAGATAATATTATTTGCGATTTTCTGTAGACCAAATAAAATACAACTTTGAGGTAAACGTGCCTAAATAATAAAATAGTTTCGTAACAATATAAAACAATCTGTAATCCCCTTAGGTAATAAATGTCGAACTCATAAATATTTTCTTTAATTAAAATACGATATCTCGTTAAAATCATTACGTGAACGTGGTTTTCGTAGAATCGTCTCATATTATTTTTGTATTCAACTTAATAATTTACGATTAAATGTAAATGGTCATTTTTTTTGTTTTCAAATGAGTACATGAATTATTAATTATATGTACTTATTTATTTTTGTTTTCATTTAACGTGTACAAATTATAAAAGAAAACGAATTTTGGTCATCAATGGAAATGTAAATATATCCTATTTATGGAAATGATTTAGAAGAACTAACAATTCACGCAGTCTATCCAGAAGAATAGCTTTGTTAAGGGAGGCCTAAATCTGGGATCACGATTTAACATTTGGTTTTGATATTAACCGGAGGAAACAGTTCATAGGAAAATTGGATTGTTATCATCAACCTTCGCACATCAGTGAATTAATATTACGGCCTGTTATAAATTAACAACCGTCACGAACAAAAACGTAATTATAATCTTTAATAGATTTTCAATTCTAAGCACTTCAGAATACAGTTGAAAAAGTATTAAAGACTACTGAGCATTAGATATCAGCGCCAATGGTTAATTCCACGGCGGCGGCGTGGCCTGAAAATTTTCACGGCGGCCCGTCATCTTGCTGAAACTCTTTGAGGCGCGCGTGAAACGCAACGCACCGTCGACCCGGGCTTGGTCCATGGTCGGACGGCGAGTTACCCATTACTCGCCACTCGCATGCTTGCGCCTACGGTGGCCGGAGATCGTCTTACGACGTCCGTCGCCGTGGGCGTCTACCACTGTGGTTAGGTCGGAGAGAGGACGCTGTCCTCTTCCTCGCGCCTCCCTTCGCGAGCAAATTCTTGCCTATTAAATAGATGTACCTACTTGTAGAACGCCTGAGCGATCCCACTGGCGATGTACTTGTACATTATTTTTATATTTGATTTATTTCTTTGTAAAAAATCATTAAAAATATGATTAAATCTCTGAGTAAAACCGATTTCAGCCATCATGAAAAAGTCCATTAATGGAAATAATAAATATTTTCGTACCACTTGCTCAAAAAAGTGACATTCTATGCCACAAAAAGCGAACATAACAATAGTCATTTTTAATCTGTGAAAAACAGGGAAAGAATGTTGTACTGAATTTCATTCTCTCTCTAGGGAGAGAATGTGATTTAAATTTGGAATACTTAGATTACGGTAGACTCGATCGAAAGCTAACCAGAATAATAAAACATTAAAAAATAAAGATTTCGAGTCGACAACATATATCCGCAAAATTCGGATTGTCGAGTATTTTGTAAATTTCTAATGATTTTCTGACCAGACAGATCGCAGCCGCCATTATTGACATCGGTTTTCATGTTGAGTTTTTTTTTCTTTGTTTATTTTCGGCCTATGACTTACCGTGACACCTACATTTAGTACCTTGATGTGTAGTATTTGGGACACACGTCTCACCCGAGCGAAGCCAGATTTTCATCTAATTAAATAAAATTACGAAAACCGACGAGGCCGTATGAGCTTGATGCCTTTGCTTTTTTAATTTGCCGCGTTTTTGTATTCTTCAAATACATAAACGTTGAGTTTATTTTTACTTATTTTTATAAATAAGTTAATGTTAAATATTAATGTTTAAAATGCGTATCTCATATTATTACTGTGTTATTTTTTTCGCAAATGGTACGAAAAGTAGAGTATTTTCCTCGGTGATAAAGCTGTCTTAGTCTTGGGTGAACTTAAATCCCTCGCTACACTCAGGAATCGTCTTAAATCCCTCGCTTCGCTCGTGATTTAAGTTTTTAACACCCTCGCTACGCTCGGGAGTAAACCTCGAGTCCTGCGTTACGCTCGCGATTTAATTCGCCACCCGCGACAGAAGACCCTGCTTTATCCCCTTGGTTAATAATCTACTATTACGTCTCAAATCAAAGGTACAAATATGTAAAAGGAATTCGGAATGAAAAAACCTCAGGAATATGTGAAGAGTAAAATATTGCTGATGTAATATTAAAATTGGTGTGTTTATTAAAAATGTCTTTTTATACGCATTTATTTTTATACGGTATTTGTAAACCTTATTTTCCACTAACAGAACTATCTCAACTACTAACTGAATTAAAACTTATAACTTTCAGACCCGGGTTGGTTTAGAAAGTCGGATTTTCTGATCTACTGACTTATAAACTAACTTGTTATACTAAATTGCGTAACATCCATTGATTGGCCTGTTGGTCTAGTGGATAGTGACCCTGACTGCTATGCCGGGGGTCGTGGGTTTGATTCCCACCCAGGACAAATGATTGTGTGATGAGCATGATCATTTGTTCTGTGTCTGAGTGTAATTTATCTATAATATGTATGTATTTAGAGATATATACGTTGTATGTTTATAAGTTGTCTAGTACCCATAACACAAGCTCTGCTTAGCTTGGGACTAGATGGCGTTGTGTGATAGTTGCGGAATATTATTATTATTATCTATACAAAACAATTTGACGAAATTGTTTTTTTTTTATTATAGATTTGCGTATGACCATTGTCTCGCCGTATGGTAAGCGAAGATGTGGTCGACGGTGTAGCACGCTTGCCAAGGTTCCGTGTGTAGCTGCTCCAGCATCGAAACTACAGTTTGGTTTTTGTAAAGGCCCTACATCCGTTTTAGACTCGTATAACAGTGACTTTATAAAGCTAATTATTGAGGCTTTTTATATACTCCTAGCGATTTTGGACATTGCAGCAGTCGCTAATTACTTTCGAATTACGCTAAGCACGTTTAATTATAATGACCTCTATTGCCAATCGTTTCACTAGGGCCTGCAACCGGGAAATCCCGGTACCGAAAATACCGGGAAATCCCGGGAATTTTTTAAACAATCCGGTACCGGTTCTTCATCCCGTAGTCCCGGTACTTTCGATACTTTCGGTACTTTTTTATTTTCCTTATTTTTTCAATATAAAGCAACAAATCATATCCAATTAACTATTTTTTAACAGTATTATTAACATAAAACATTTTGATAATAATGAGAATTTTATTAATAAAAATGTTGATGAAACTAATCAAAAATCTACTTGGAAGACAATAACTTTTATTATGCTTAAATTTTGTTTAAGTTTTGTGTTTTATAATTATTTGGCAAATTGATCTGTAATAAGTCCGTTAAAAAAAAAAAAACCGACGAAACATCGTACTGAAAAGCAAAAAATAACTTTTGAGGCGGCGCCAAACAAACAAACATATTTATAAATTAACCATTACAGCAGAATAGCTCGTTGAATAGCTTGTCGTGGTTGAATAGCTCGTCGTAGCTATTCGTTGATTGTTTCTTTGGCGCCGCCTCAAAATTTATTTTTTCTTTTCAGTTCGATGTTTCGTCGGTTTGATTTTTTTTTTAAAAGGACTTATTTTTTACTTTTGAGTCTCCTATCTCGTGTCATATTATATAGCAGAGATGTGGAGAACATAACATGACGGCGTTACCATCATCAGATCAACTGCAGCTGTTAAGGATCTCTAGCTACTGCCCTCTGTCACCATTCTCAGACCCTCGATGACAATTATACCCCAGCTAGGTATAAAGTTTTCATCAAGACTAGTGAAATGAGCCCAAACACGATAAAGGCGCTGTTAACTGTTGAGGACCTCTTGCCTCTGTTATCCGTCACCATCCTCAGATCCTCGATGGCAATGATACCTCAGCTAGCTCTAAAGTTCTCATCAAGCTGAGTGAAATGAGCCCAAACACGATATAGCTGTTGTTAACTGTTAAGGAACTCTTGGGACTGACTACACAAAATAACAGGGATCTGGAGTTGATCTGATGATGGTGACGCCATCATGTTATGTTCTCCACATCTCTGCTATATAATAATTTCCTCAGAACTACAATTGTTAACTTTATTTCAACAGAATCGGTTCATAATTGAAAATTCTGTAGGAAAATTGACAATTAATTATTTTTTTCTACCCTTAGAGGCCGATTTCAGTTTTGAAATTTAAATGGGACCAACCTTTATTTTAAAGAAAATCGCGTTTTCTACATTAAAATTTTATTGAATTTTATATTTATTTCACTTCGATAAAGCATTATACCTAGTTTTGTTTTGCTGTTTGCTTAATGATATTTATTTATAGTAGAAGGAACAAAGTGATTAAGTGACGTAAAAGTTGTATAGAGGAAAAAACAAAGCAATCACGTGACAAAGATAGGCTTCTTTCTAATTCAAAATAGACTAGGAATTTAAGTTCTATTTGATATAATTTCATTATAAGATATAAAAAGGATTTAAAAGTTCCTTGAGATTGTGTACTGATGATTATTGTCAATTATAGATTTACGAATAAAACGAAGTTTTTTGAACTGCACTATCCCACTTTTGTAATGAGGACATTATTCAACCGATTTAGATAATTATAGATAATTGTAGTGTGCACACACTCGTACCTTTCATACAATATGTTAATAGCGATTTGTACGCGAGTACCGAAAGTACCGAAATTCCCGGGAAATCCCGGTTCCAACTCCAGTACCGAACATCCGGTACCGGGTCTTTAAAAAGTACCGGTTCTGCAGGCCCTACGTTTCACACACTCAAAACATATGGGAACATAACATTGGGATAAAAACTATCCTTATGTGTTAATCCAGGTTATAAACTATTATGTGTAAGAAAGGAGACGGAAACGCTTTCATACAATTTTGGGCCCAGATGTAATAAGATCAAACTGGTGTCAATTGATAGCTACTATATTAACAAAAAATCGTTGAAAATTTTGCAGACTTTGGCAATCTGAGAGCCGAGGATATAAGAGATTTAAGAAAAGTGAGGTTACGTAACAATCTATATGTATCAGCCGATTTTTGAAGAGCGATTGTCATTTTTTACCCGATTGCTGAAGGAGGGTAATGGTTTTACCAGTATACGTGTGTATATTTGTATGTATTTATGTGCGTTCCTCTGTATCGTTGCAGAAAACAAACGCGTAAGCCGATTTTGATGATTCTCACGTCAATATATTTATCTAAATCTTGCGAGTGTCACTGACCACATTAATATGGTAAGAATAGCGGCTTTTCGACACCATAGGATTTTGGGGGGCTTATTCTTCTAATCTGATCGTGTGATTTATCAAAAAAAAGGTTATTTCAAGATGTAGGTATCCTTCGACTGCACAGCATTATTTAATTCTTGTTTACCTACGACTGTAGGCGCTGGTGAGTTTAAAACCGAAAGTTAATACTTACGGATAGCGGTTCACGCCATTTTCGAACCACTGCTAATATCATTTCGTCATCCAAAGCTCGATGGCCTAGTGTATTGCAGCGACTAGTCGCAATGCCACAATTTATACAGCGATCCAATGTACTGAACAATATCCAATCGGTATGCCGTTCGTCGAATCCAAAATAACAAGTCCAAGTTCAACGTTTAAGTGGGGTTCTCCGTATGGTATCGTATGGTAGCAAGGCAAGTCGTAGAAGGAAGAAGATCAGAGGTCCGTAGGAAAGCCGGGTCGAGGAAAATATCAATATAACCTACTTGCATAAATAAACATCATTTCATTTCATATTAATAAAAATATAAGGATAAAACACTCAACACGCACACGCATAGACGATACGAAACGAGCGTCGATCGATGTCATGTCATAGTTAGCACAGATTAAAAATACAATAATCGATTAGTAAATGTGAATCGATTAAACTTAATTATGTAGATATTTAATTAGTTTAAACTCTTAATACTCTTATTCTAGTAGTTTTAATTATTTTAATCAAATAAATCATCCGGTGAAAGCATTTTCGTAAATAGTATGAACTCTGTAGGTAACGATAATCGATTACAATTTAATCGATATTCCGATGACTTCGTACTAACTTAATTATTGGATTTTTCGTTTCCTAGATTGTAAATTGAATTGATTTTACCCCGTATCAAATAGAAAAAAAAAACCTATTTTTTAAGCCTTACCTCAACTCATTACAGTTGGGCCCAGAAATCCCCGTCTCCTTTCATCCCAATATCTGCAGTACTTTTTTCGGCAAAGAGTAACAGACAAACTTTTACGTTTAAAATAGTAGAATGTTATGATAGGATTGTTTTTTTTTATAATTAAGATATTTATGACTTAGAACTCAGTACCCCTTTTTTTTTTTACGTGGTGATATCATCAAATGAGACCTCCCACCCCGGGCAGGGCGAGAGGTACTGTCAGACTTGTACTGACTAAAATCCACGGTGTCCTTCAATAGCCCTTTATGTTCCGGGGTCACGGTGATGGTATAAGACCCGCGACCATCTCAGTACCCCTAGCACGAGTTTTCACTATTTTACTTTACAGAGTTTTTCCAGTATTTACAGCGTTTCTTGTATGAAAATATGGAACAGCGCCTCTGGTGTGCGAAGAAGGAACCAATTTTTTCCTTGAAAATTGTCAATTTGAAGTAGTCAAAGTTCCAGTTTACTTTACGGCTCAAATACTGAAAACTCGTGCTGACGGTACTGAAAACTCGTGCTGACGGTACTGGTTAAAATCTGGTAAATCGCTCGCACTGAAACCACATAACTCATGATTGTAAAGCCAACATGAGAGAAGAATATTATTATAGTGGGTTTAGCAGAGTGCAAGATGCCTAACAATGATAAAGGACACTCTTACGATAGAGATGAGGTATACTCCATTATAAACAACATAATCCCAAATTGCCCAAAGCCCAATAATATATTTCGACTTGGGAAATACAATCCTGGTAAGAACCGCAACTTAAAGGTTTGTTTTGATTCTGTATACACTACGAAGACACTGTTTCGCAACAGGGATAAGCTCCAAAGTGGGATAAAAATTTTCTCTGACCTAACGCCTGCACAACAAAAACATAAAAAAGAACTAAAAATCGAACTAGAACAGAGAATGGCAAATGGAGAGAAAGATATCACAATAAAATATATAAAAGGAATTCCAAAAATCGTTTCAACCCAGGTTCCAAAAAACTAAATACTGAAAATGCTACCAATATAGTCAACAGCACACATAAACAAGAAAGCGATACTTATCAAGCAATTAGTAGTTACCAAGATGTATTTACCAGTAAGTCAAGTTTAAATTTTTTCTATGCCAATATAAGAAGCATATGCAGTCCAGGTAAATTGGATGAACTAATCTGTGTACTTCACTCATTCAAAAAATGCATACACGTAATCCTATTGACCGAAACGTGGATAAGATCAGATGATCAAGCCGTACAATTCCAGATAGAAAATTACACGCACTATTATAATATCAGACCAAACATCATTGGCGGAGGTGTATCAATATATGTGCATAACAACCTGGAACATGAACCAATAACGGGAACGTATGTCGATGGAAATAATTACTTGAGTGTATATCTACACAAATACGCGCTAAATGTTGGGGTTGTCTACAAGCCTGGACACTCAAATTTCAATGATTTTCTGCTCACCTACGAAAATAAACTACTACAAAACAAAAGAACTATCGTCTTTGGAGATACTAATATCGATTTACTAGGCACCGATAATACAAATCGAAGATATAATGCCATGCTTACAGAATCTGGCTATAAAATTATCAACAAGATAGATCCAGACCATTGCACTCGGGAAACAGCAACTACAAAAACGATCATAGACCACGTTTCTACCAATTTACAGAATAATAACTTTCACATGGCAATAATTGACTCATCTTTATCAGATCACAAGAACATCTACTTGGAAATTAAAAGAATTATACCACCACGCAAACAAAAAGTGCATTATGAAGCAACTGATTACCAAAAACTATATAAATTGGTGGAAGCAAACAAAGACAATTTTGATTACAAGACGTTAGATGCACATATTAAAAATTCAATTTCTCAAGCCAAAACGTTAAAATCAAAGGTAGTAAACCAACCACAGTACGAATGGATAAACCGAGATATACTGTGTGGAATTAATGAAAGAAACATGCTGAGGCGACAATTATTACATGACCCTCTGAACAAAGAACTGGAAAATGAATTTAAGGCGAAAAGAAACAATGTGGCTCGAACAATTAAAAACACAAAGGCAAAGTACTTTTATGGGGAATTCACGAAATGCTCAAAGAAGCCCAAAAAGATGTGGAAGTTAATTAATAATCTGTCAAATAACAAAATTAATACTAAAAGTGCTCCTCCTAAACTTAAATCTGAAAATAACTCGTCGATTACAGATCCAATAGAAGTATGTCAAATCTTTAATAACTTCTTTGCAAACGTAGGTACAGAATTAGCAAGCAAAATACCACCACCTCCTCACAACAGTAACTCATACATTTTACCTCACAACACACTTCATAACGAACAGCATAAATTATCGCAATTACCTCCGTGCACTGTTGACGAAATATCTGAAATTATAGATAACTTAGATCCTAATACAAGTACTGGAATTGATGGCATTAGCACCAAGGCTCTTAAATGTATAAAAAATCTTATTTTACAAAATCTAACGGACTGTCTAAACCAACTGTTAAGAGAAGGAAAATTCCCAAATAATTTAAAAGTTGCAAAAGTTACTCCAATTTACAAAGCTGGTACAAAATCAAATCCTGGAAACTATCGCCCAGTCTCAGTTTTGCCAGTACTCTCTAAAATATTAGAAAAGGTTATTTTTAAAAGACTAAACAATTACTTAACAGAAATTAACTTTTTATATAAACAGCAATACGGCTTTCGTCCAAAATCTAATACTCTTGGCGCAGCCATTGATTTAATAACCACTATAAAAACGAAAATAGATAATAAACAAATTGCACTCGGTGTTTTTATAGATTTAAAAAAGGCTTTCGATACCGTCAGTCATACAATGTTGCTAAAAAAATTGGAAAGTATTGGCATAACTGGAACTGCATACAAAATTTTAAAGTCTTATTTGAGTGAGCGATGTCAAGTAGTCAAAATTGGAGACTATCAAAGCAATGTTATGCCCTTAACATGCGGTGTGCCTCAAGGCTCTATTTTGGGGCCTCTTTTATTCCTGATATATGTGAATAATATATACCAGTTAGGCTTGAAAGGTCAACTTACTCTTTATGCGGATGATACATGTTTGTTTTTCTTTGGATGTGACATTAATGAAGTAGTTAAACAAGCTCAAGATGATTTAAATATATTACAAATATGGTTCCAATGTAACTTACTAACTATAAATACGGCCAAAACATCTTATATAATATTTAGGGCTAAAAATAAAAAAATACCTGATCATCCTGATTTAACTATAAGTGGACAAATATTGCAAGTAACGGACCATGAAAAATATTTGGGGCTAACAATTGATAGTCAATTGTCGTGGAATGCTCACCTACAATATATTAAGAAAAAAATATCAAAACTTGTGGGCTCACTACGAAAAATTGTCCAATGTATTCCTAAAAAAATTCGACTCCTGATTTACAATGCTATGGTCAAGCCTCATTTACTATACCTCATCGAACTATGGGGTACTGCACCTAAAACCAATCTAAAGCCGATCCAAATATTACAAAACAAAATTATAAAAATCTTGTACAATTATGACTTCCTAACACCGACAAAAACTATCTACAAACAAACTAAACTATTAAATATCAAACAACTTTTTACATACAACACATGCATACTTATTTATAAAATTATCCATAAACACATTCACTCTAATATTTCATTCAAAACGAAAGGAGAAACAAGCACATACTCATCACGCCGAGCTAGCCACATAGTATTACCCAGAATAAGAACAAATTACGGCAAAAACAATTTTACATATGGTGGAGCGGAAATTTTTAATAGACTTCCAAAAGCTGTCAAAAAAGCGACTTCACTTGGTATATTTAAAAACAAATTATTGAATTATATTTATAACACTGAAGCAGTATACTGATTGAGATCGCTAAAATGTAACATCTTTTAACTTGGGCCACCGCCTTGGCGTTGGAATGTGGTGAGGTCGCTTCCTGACAATGATGACAACTTGGTTTATTTTATTTTATTTTACTAGTTACCCGCACTTGATTAATAATTAGTTTTAAATCCATGTTCTCATATAAGTGATGATGTATATTGTCTTAATGAGAAAATAAAGATCTTTAAACCGAACATCTCATTTCCAGTTGAATTGCTCACATTAACGTAGAACGGTAGAATTATCGAATTAATATCTTTGCCGCTATCCCACCTCCGCTCAAGTGAGACACATCATCAGTAATTATTACAGACGGAAGTTTAGGGATACTTGGAAATCATCGAATATGGATTAAATTGCTACATTTGCGGTAGGTTTCACGGGATAAAGACTGAGACCGAACGTCCGGATTTGCCGACATGGAAAACGGACCATGTTTGGATTGAAATAGAATAAGTACTAATGAGAAGTTTCTTTTTAGAGTATTAAAAAAAAAGTAGTTTCCAAGAACTCAATAGATGGCGTTGAACTGACTACGTTACTAGGAGCCAAAAAAAAAAAACATTGCGTATTTATAAGTCAACTCGGAATCCTCACGCTCATGGCTTGTCTTGCGGCAACTTGTCGTGAGGAGGAGATATTGTCCCTCTCTTCTCATGCGTCCTGCCTTCTCATTTGCATTATTGTTCTTACAGCACGTTTTCCTTGATGTGATTAATATGTAACCCCAAATGACGTAAAGGGGTTTTTGATGATATCATATCCTTTATATGCAATTATGCATCCATATTCATGATTCAACCTGCGTCAGTAACATGATGATAGAATATTTTGAATCTTATGATGTTTGTTTTAAGTTATTTAATTGAATTTACGACAAAAAGGGTGTGTGAAAAATGTGTTTATAATGTTTACAGGTACCTGACCAATTTTTTAAAAGTTATCAGTCTTTAATTATTTTTAGTCAATAATATGTCATGATTGTGTGCGAATCTAGTGATAAGGCCTCAGTACCCACTTTTAGGACACAGGCTTGATCTGAGAAGAGCAGAAATCCAGCATAGTTGATAGATGTCACAAAAGTGTCGTTAAAATCATATCTAACTATGACCACATACATACATGAAACTTGTGTGATTAAATTATGTCTGAAAACAATTGGTTGATGAGTTCTAAGAAAAACACTCAAAGATAATTCATCTTTTTATTGTAAAATGTTAAATGAGAACGGTCAACATCAATTTTATTTTATTCGATAATGCAGTTAAAGTACACATGCTGAGTAGAATATTCATTACCATAGCAGTCATATTATTATGTATTTCTTACTATGTAACACTGTTATTTATAATAGAACATTTATATTAATTGAACAACCATTTCAAAACTGTTTACATTAGGAATTTAGTCTGATTTCTGAACTGTGAAGGGCAAAAGAGCTACGGTCTTACCACAAAAGTATAAAAATCTGTTCAACACTTGTCAAAAAAATGTAACCCATATATCAACGTCAAATGCCGTTTTGATGTTGTCACTGTTTTTAGACAAGTGTTCAGTTTTATAATGTCAGGCGAAATCGGCCGGCTTCGCTTGACATGTCGCCGATACATTGTAGGTATACGACATATCGTGGCACATTTGTCTCCTAGTGTATACTTGGCTTAATTCTTATAATACATTTTTTATAAGATGGGCAGATTTCATGGTTCAGTTAAAACACAAAATAGTATAATTATATTGAAATGTATTATTTCCGTATTATAAGGTTTGGCTTGACACATTATTATCAGAAAAAATCGTAGTGATTATGTACAACATTATAAAAAGTCGTTGATAAAGTTTTTACATAGCAAGTTGGTACAAGATAAAGTGAAAACTTCTGTAGCCCGTGAAATTTTTGCAATCAATATTTTGAAATATCCGCGAACAAACTAAACGCGTTTTCATAATAAATTATGTAAGTACTAATTAAAATGAATTCATGAAGTGTATTCACAGAACTTCATGAAATTCACAGAAAGTTGTTTTTAATTATGAACATGCAATTGAAAAAATACGGGCTACATTTACACATATATTTTTTTATAAATGATATTAGGTAATTATGTTACCTATGAACAGTTTTATAAAATGTAATAATTGTTCGGAGAATTTATTTTTTTATCAAAAAGTTTCAATAACTTATACTATATTTACATAACTTTATTTCATAACTATGAATTAAGAATAATCAGTTAATCGTTTCACACCCTTTTTTATTTTATTTATACAATACATTATTTTCTAAACTTTATTTTATTTAAAATAAAAATATATATTTTTATTCTTAATAGTTAAAGTGACTTGGAGGTTTTTGGACCCGCTTTTTAAGCACCAAGTCGCGGGTTGAAAACCTGACATTATTATTGATTAATAGCATTCAATACATATTTATATATAATTATATATTTTTACGACATCAAAAAAACAGTGATCTTATAACAATATTTCGTTTACAGTACCAAAATGAGCTAAATGTAATTTAAAACGCAGTGTCGTGAATAAAGCCACAAGTGGGCTAACAAACTTACTGAACACGTATTATTTTTATCAAACACACAGCAGCGCAAGAATCGTCAGTATTTTCAATTCGATAAACATAATAAAATGAATATTTAAGTAAATTATTTATGGACTCATCAGTTTTATGATTGGTATGTCCTTTTTTAATTTAAATTTTAAATTGGAAAAAAAAAAATGTAATTTAGCTTTCTCTACAGTCCTTCTTATAAAATTTCATACTTGTCCCGCCATGTTATTTTCGTAAAAACGGGTCCTAAGTTTTTCTTGTTTCACGTAATAAATTCATTATTTGTGGCCCTCTCGAATCTCACAGACGAAAAATTAAAAAAAAAATATATATTATTTAAAAATAACAGTAATCCGAATCCAAGTCGGTTGGGCGGCGTTCGGGAAACACCACAGGATCACGCTGGATGCAAGCCGCTTTTAACTGGTTCTATTGTAGGTTTATAGGGGAAGCCTATATATGTTCAGCAGTGGAGGTCTTACGGCTAATATGATGATTCGATATGATTTGTAGTTGATAGTAGTGTAGATTATTGGCGGCAGAGTTAAAAATTTAAAAGCTCTCCTGAGTCCCTAAATTCTATTTAACACTTTTTTTTTCAGATAAGTACCCTTATCACGACACATATTTTTCCACTGCATTAAAATCATGATTATTTGTTGTTTAAAACTTATTTTACAGTAAACAATTTACAAGTATTTTATGACAATAACAACTGATAATATAATAATTATAACAATTAAACAGCATATCGTCTAATTGAGCACATTGATTCTTACTTATATAAAAAGCAATAACATTTTTTTTTTCATTTATGAATTTATAATTCTAATTTTGTAACGTATCAAAACATACATAGACGTTTCTGTTTAATAATATTTAACTGCCCTTTAACTTATATTGCACTAAAATTAACAGTCAAATAACAGCAAAAAGAACAACTATTGGGGATGTCAACTTTTTATCAGTTATGTACATAGTTTTACACCCGATACAAATAGTAAAACAAATATAATATTTAAAAAAATATATACATTACTCATTCTTTTTCCCATACAAAACAGTATCTATTTCTTCACAATAAATACTATAATTACATTTTTTTACAATGCAACATTATTTACAAGTGTTCAATGAACAAATTCGAATGTCACCTTTAACGGTACAATAATCACAACACACTTTAGCTTGCCTTACCCCTTCTGATCTACTGTTAGCAATTAAACGAAGATTTACTGTTGCGCAATATTGTGCAATAACGATAAATATTGTTGACGGACGATTGACGTTAGCGTAGCGTCCCCGTATAAAGTAGTAAAAGTACAATATAGATTGTACTTTATTTACCTTTTTTTTATCGTGGTAAAGTCATCAAATGAGTCTTCCCATCCCAGGCGGGAGGGATTGTTAGGCTTGTACTGACAAAAATCCACGGTGTCCATCAGTAGCCCTTTATGTTCCGGGGTCACGGTAATGAAATTAGTCCAGCGACCGGTACTTTATTTACGTCTTTCTTTCTAAACTATCAGATAGTCTGGCACAGAAACAGAATTGAAATTTTAATTTTGCGGTATCTAGATTGTCAGATTTTGTATATCACTACCCTAATGTAGGTAACTTGAATGCCATAAGACATTTCTGAACTGACCGGGCGGATGCGATAGATATGCACGTTCTATCGCATCCGTCCGGAAATTTGATTCCACGTGGCTCAAGCATCGGACTTCAAAATGTACGGCAATGTGTCATCGGTACACGTGGATAACCCACCTAGTACTAAGTGCTATGCGACATCAAAATCGCAATAAAACGCTCTGGAGTGGTAAAGTTTATAAAGAACAGAAAGAAAAGAAACCTTACCTTTATCACAATAACTCACAATTTCGATTGACAGCAAAGCAAAACAACAGCTCAGAAAGTGCACAACAAGCTTAAAATCTTCACTAGATCACTTTTTCAGTCACTAAAAAGTCAATGTAAACCCCCTAAAAGTACAGCACTGCAGTCAAAAAGGTCATCACTACACTGTCCTTTACAGTCCAAAATGAACCTTGCTTCCACAGTTTAATGTGCACAATCGTATATCACTGACACATTGATAGAGTCTTTTACTCATAAAGTGGCTGAGTTGGTCCATTGGACTTTGAGAGACCCGTTCTGGCCCACGTGATGCGGTACAGGAACTGGCTTCCTTCTTCTCCTGTTTCGATGACCTGAGGAACAAAAGTTATTTAAATTTTTCACCAAAAACATATTATTAGTCTTTCATAGAGTTCATCCATAATTTATTTTGACATGTACTACTCGTAAATCTTCTAGTCAGGCTCAAATAAAAAAACTTTCATGCCCTTGTTGTTACCAAAGTGTCAAAGAAATCACGAACTCTATGCCCACAGTGTCATCTGTCACCTAAAAGTTGTAAGATTATTTTTGGACATCACTTACGTTGTAAACAGCGTAGAGAATTCTAGACTTATTTATACCTATCATTTTATTAACTGGGATTCCACCTGAGATTTCATCTCAACGGAATAATTTATTCTCTGATAAAATTGGTGAAAAAATTACTCATTTTGCAAACTCCCAATATACTGTGATATTTTAAAATATTTTTACACAGACTAATTGGTCGTTGGGGATTCTTTTGATGGCACAAAGCTCATCTGAATCAATAGGTGCGTCCGCAAAGAGCGACCAGCCTCGCGAGGCTTTGCCACGCGAAGCAGCTCGGTTGGTGTGGACATTTGTCACGGTCGAGGCAAGCGAGTGCGCTGCTGCGGGCGAACGACCAGACGCCCGAGCTATCCAGTGTCGGCTTTCTGTTTTGCTCGCGTATTTCGTGCCTCGGTCGAAAATACTATAGGAGCGAACAGCCTCGCAAGGCAGTTTCATTCGTTAGTCGTGAGCGACGCATGTTTGTGAATATAACGCCAATCTGTGTAGGTAAAACTACAAACTAAGGCCTCAAATAGGTTACGGTTCAAGTGATTCTATATAAAGACTGAGCAGATTGAGCTCCAGCCGAAGTTATTTTAGGGTATAACCTGAAACAATTAAGTTAAGTAAAGCTATCATTCAAAGGATGTCAGAAACACTAGACTAACAGCGTTAATTACATAACTTGAATAATCTTAGTTATATTATAAAGGTGATAGTTATTTTGGATGAATGAATGTGTGTTAAATACGATTCAGACCAACCAGCTGGGCCGGCCGGCGTTTTACAATGCGGTAAAGAACACTGAGTTGTATCAACAGTTATTACAGTTCATATTTGTATGACAAAGTTATCTTCGTCGGCATCCCGCGACACGTAGCGACGTGTCCTGAAGTTGCATGCAAATATGGACTGTGACTACTATTGATACATTTCAATGTTCTTTACCGCATTGCATGCCGGCTTGTCTGAATCTTGCCCGTAAAAACCATTTAACGGATTTGGATATCGCTGAACCTAGAGCTTATAATCAGACGTAATCTTTGCAAGATGTATCCAGAAAGGTATATCTATACATATAATAAAATAGTAGGAAAGTCAAAACTGTACATTGAATATTTTTTTAAAAGAATACTTGGGGTGTGATCTACAATCGATACCGAAGCCAAAAATATAGTTTTTAGAATTTTTGTCTGTTTGTCTGTTTATCTGTTTGTCTGTATGTATGTCCGGGATAAACTCAAAAAGTACTAGACGGATTTGAATGATTCTTTTTTTGTTGTATAGGTATTAAGTCTGGTCAAAACATAGGCTATAATTTATTTTGAAAACTTGAACAACTGGCGCAGAACCGCAACAGACCAGCTAAACTATAAGAGATACAAAAATGGTGCCATATCAAAAATTGTTCCACGTGATGAGCATTTTCTGCTGAGGGAATTAGTTTGAAGATCTGGAACACCTGATGTGGAACTCCAAGAGCCCAGCTACACTATAACATATACAGGAATAACGTCTCAGCAAAGTTGTTCGGCCTGATGAGCACTCTCTGTGGACATATAAAAAATGAAGATCTGGAACACCTGATGTGGAACTCCAAGAGCCCAGCTACACTATAACATATACAGGAATGACGTCTTAGAAAGAGTTGTTCAGCGTGATCAGCACTCTCTGTTGACGTATAAAAATTGAAGATCTAGAACACCTCATGTGGAACTCCAAGAGCCCAGCTACCCCGCGTTGGTGGACGCCCACGGCGTCGGACGTCACAAGACAATCTCCGGCCACCGTAGGCGCGGGCATGCTGGCGGCGAGTAAAGGGCAACTCGCCGTCCGACCATGGACGGCGCGTCGTGCATTAAAAAGCGTCAGCATAATGACGGGGCCCCCTCTCAGAGGGCTAAAGCCTGCCGGGGTCGCGGGACTTATACCATCACCGTTACCCCGGAACATAAAGGGCTATTGAAGGACACCGTGGATTTTAGTCAGTACAAGTCTGACAGTCCCTCCCGCCCATGCCCGGGGTAGGAGGACTCATTTGATGATTTACCACGGAAAAAAAAAGAGCCCAGCTACACTATACGTGTTCTAAATGAAGTGCATGAGAGGGCAGACATATTTTCGTGCAACTTGAGCGAATTCGCAAGAGTTTTATTGAATTTTGTTTCATATATTTAATTTTTATTTTTGTGTGTTGTTTGAGTTTACAAGTTATGTTTAATGTTAAGAGTTTTTTAATAGTATTAGTCGTAAGTTATTTTTAAATTATCTTGTGTGTGTTTGCAAACCACTATCGTATTGGGTATGCCTGTAAAGATAGTGTGTGTGTTTTTAAATAAATAAATAAATAAATATAACATGATTTTTTTCAACTGGGCGTGGATGGCTATCTTCGGAACTATGAGGAATATCGAAAAATGTTGAAGACTCCTTTCAACAATTCTGGGAAGTAATCATATACGGCAAACTTAAGAAAAACGTATAATTGAAAAAAAAACTGATCAATCTTCAAGGCGTTGACTGTATTCGAAACTTAAGTTAATCTTTTCTTCTTTGAAATCATGCTTATTTTTTTTCAACTCAACGCCCAGTTGAAAAATTCAACCTGTATAGGAATGACGTCTTAGAAAGAGCTGTTCAGCCTAATGAGCATTATCTATTTGATGTATTAAACTATAAGATTTGGAACACCTGATGTGGAAATCAAAGCTATCACTAATTTCACGGACTGATTTTCGATGACGAATAATATATTAATACAATTTTTATTCTACTGGCCAAACTCCCATGATTTTTTTACCCGGGCTCTTGGAGTTGGGTATCAGACTTTTCAGATCTTCTATTTTGCCTACCCCATTGTCGCTGGCATAAGCAACAAGATCCGCGTACGAAGTCGCGGGCAGAAGCTAGTTATTCAATAAATAATGAAATTTGAACTTTTTGCAGCATCAGAATAAGGTAGTTTACTCTCTAAAAAAATTGAAAATCTGTTTAGTCCGTCAGTTCGCGTTTTAAGTAATATTTTGACATTGAAGAGATGAAATGCTTTGAAGTTCGGGAGTGGTGGCTTGTGACGTCCTGTAAATTATACCAACCGTGTGACGTTTTGTGAATTTTAGTAGCCTCGGGTTGTATCTTTGTGAATTTAGGTTAACGGAACAAAAGAAAAAATACGGGTAAAATTACACACATAATACAGTTTAAGGAATGTTACAGAGGGTTCAAAAAGACACACCGCATTATAAGGTTATAATGCGTTGTCTATTTGAACCCTCTGTGTGTGAACCATAAAAAAAGTGTTAACCTGAATAGGCATTCAGGTGTGTAAATCATCACAATATTAATTGAAATTCTGTTCATTATTATGGTATTTTCTACTGTGTTTTATGGATTGTAAAGTTGTACGAAGGTGTCACGTTCGATTGTGCAGGGAGGTAGTGATCGTTACCATCGCATTTACCTGTAATTGACATGAACGAAGTTTTAAACGAATTTCTGAACGTGCTATTTCATTGAAACAATAATGTATGACGTCCAACAAGTTGAACAGTTCACTAAGAATAGTGAAGCGTGAAGAAGTAGTTTAGCTGTAGGAAGAACGAGAATTATTTTGAAAGGAAAAACTTTAGTTACGAAACGAATGACAATAACGGTCTAAATTTACTCAAGAAAAAATCAAGTAGTATAGTTTAACCAATGTTGAATTATGATTTAGAACCCAAATTGTTCTTATTTTTTGAAAATACAGGTTTGTTACTAAACACTCAATATTTAGTTCAAAACAATACAATTATTACGATTAGAGCAATCATAATAATAATTGTAATGTACCATCGATAACTGGATGACAAAGCTCTATCGTATCGACCATCGAGGCATACATCAAATTTCCAGGTAACGTCAAATAATGAAATTCTGATGTACCGATCTATCGATTGTAATGTTCGAAAAGTCTGATTTATTCAACCAGTTAAATGTTAGACAATCTACTATCTACCTACTACGTGCCGCTATTATATGGACGGACACTAGACAAACGACCTAGCGAAGGTCGTAACCTTTGATCGTTAATGGCCCAGAACAGAACGTTTTAGAAATGTATGAGAAAACTTATATCCAATATTCAATGTACAAACCGGCTGTTACGATAATATTGAAAATGTTGGACATATTGTGGTGTCTGAAAAAAAGGAATAAAGACCCAAAGACATAAAGAACTAAGAGTTTACGACCGACGGGCAGAACACAGCAAAAAACAAGGATTTACGATTATTTAAAAACTATTGGGCGGGTTGGAATAGGAAAGAAATTAATGTAATGTAGAAATGATGACTGTTAACAAAGACTCCGAAATTCTTTTCAAAATTTCACGGATTCACATTTATGATGCTGTTTAACTAAGCCCCTTCGCACACGGCGTCGTATCGTAAGTGTATCGTAAAACGCGCGTAGTACGAGAGCAATACGAGCAGGAACATGTTCAAACAAGTCCACACACGAGGCGGTGTAGCAGCGTATCGTATGAGGTGTTCATTGTCATTACGATAGTCGTAGCACTCGTAGCGTACCGGCGGCGTAAAAAAGAAAGCATAATTAATTCCTCAAACACATTTGGTACGCTTGACGCCATGATTTCAAATGAGATATACAAAACGATACCTTTACGAAACGATTCGTTTGTTTAACACTCCTCATCTCGTGCGCGTAGCGTAATTACGATATATCGTACGCCCATACGCCTACGATCCATGTCCGAAAAGTCTTAGTTTTGTGTAAGGATGATTTCATTGTATGGGCAGAAAAATATCTGGACATTATAAGTTGGTCAAAAGTAGCTAGTTTCTTCAAGTAGCATAAAGTCGTATCAGTAGTAACTAATGTTTCATAATATTCGACTCACTTCTGTTGTCAAGATATTTTCCTTCCCAAACAATAAATATCTTTACGTTATGATAGTAAACTAAATAGCATCATAAAAAGTAATATTCGTTCATACAATTTCTATGAAAAATATTTTGCTAAAGACCAAATCCCGTCCTGATTTTTTTCTTCCCATTCAATGAAATGATCAGTCATCAATGAGTGGGCCATAATCCATCACACCAGTTCGGGTTGGTAGATGTAACATTCGTCTTAAAATTTTGGTTTTAGGACATGCCAGTTTCCTCACGATGTTGTCATTCACTGTTTTAAATGCAGTGGTGATGAAATAAATTACAAAAAGAAATGCATCTGGCTGGGTATGAAGCCACGACTTACAAATCTCTTGATATCACTGGGCTACCACTGTACTGCTCTCAATTGCTTATGTCAGACTTACATGTACAGTAGGCAATCAGAATTGCTGTAGCTCGCTATTAAAGAAATAGCTTAACGTTTAGTTTGACTTACGACCTTCTATTTTCGAGAGACACAATAATCCATCAACATAATTTCAAGTAGAGTTCATAATTTCAACGTTAAAATATGAGTCCAGCTAGCTCAGTGGTTTAGGCGTTTACATAAATGCGTTAATCGAAAGAGGTGCGAGTTCAAATATCACGCAGCGGCTGTTAGACTTTTTGTAGGTTTTTACTCGATTGTTTAATATGTTTACACACAGGCAGAAATGGCCTTGTTAGGAATTTTTGTGTGTGTTTTTGGTTAGCTGGTTAGTTAGTTAACTTAACAAATAAAAATTAACATAATCATTTAAATAATACTTAATACAATAAATAATATATAACTTCTTTAAAAATAAACAATAAGCGTAAATATACAAAATAATAATAAATAAATAAGTTATTTATTAAAAATATTGTCACGAATTCAACGATACTAAATAAAAACAAAAAATGTCCTCTTTAAATTAAAGATTGATTTTAACAAAACAACGTAACTAAGATTCGAACTCAAACCACATTGATCATGACCCCACGCTATCCGCACAATCATGTTAGATCATCTAATGAAGGCAATGCAATGGTCACCATCTGTTTTTGTTAGTTAAATATTTTCACAAGTTTCGTATGTGGTTTCGTTAGTGCTGCTTATTGTAATTTTATTTCGTTTTAAATTTTTGCCAATGATGATAATTTATTACCTACAGGGTTTAGAATAAAAATGCATGTTTTGTAATTAGCAATAATAATATATTTTAGTTGTAATTATTATAATTCTATGTTTTAGATAAAGTTATAAAACCGCTAAAATTATGAATATTCTAGCTGAATATAATGTGAAATAGTTGTAGTAAATCGTAGATGCAATTTTTATTATTTAAACAAAATTCTGAAATTATTTAAATGAATCTTTGACGTAATAAAACAGTAAATAAGAGAATTTAACAATTAAAAAATATCTTCTTAACATTAATATAAGTGGTTTTAAGGGTAACTTACGTTTTATTATGCGTAGTTAATTAGCAATTACAGGGTATTCTAATTGCGAACATCTTAGTATGTTATTTTCTATAAGAAAATTAATAAAACCGTATTTACTTTACCAAAAGAAATAATAAAGTTATCATTTTTAAAGCCATTTATTTTAAAACAGTATCAAGACACCGCGGCCCTGAGACGCAAAGGGCCAGTTGCCTTTTGCGTTCCTGTGCCGCAAAACCGAGCAAGGCGAGCTCGGTATTCGGGTCGCCCCGACTCGGAAATGTTAGATTAGGCCCTGGAACGCAAATAGGAAGTTGCTCTTTGCCTTCCTGGGCCGCAAGAGTGAGCGAAGTGAGCTCGGGGTTTGGGTCACCCTGACTCAGACCGATTAGGTTAGGTTAGGCCCTGGAATGCAAAGGGCTAGTTGACCTTTACGCTCAAGAGCCGCTATGCCCCGTTACTGTTCCAAAATAAACGCCTTTTAGCATGGCAGCTCTGGAACACAAAGGGCAAGTTGCCCTTTGCTTTCCAGTACCGCGGTGCCAAAAATTATTGAGCTTATCAAGTTTCTTCCGTTCCACCAAGTTCAATTTAGCGAAAAAAAGTTATTAAAAATATAAATTAAGTTATATTATCAAATAAAAAATTACCAAACTGCATAAAAAATACCCTGATCCAAGATATTGAGGTAAGTTTAAGGATCGTTTTCTTTACGAAAAGATGTTTGAAACCATACCTCAATTCTTAATCCTTAAATAATAAGTTATCAATAAAATGATGTTTACGTTTTCAGTCTATTTACAATAAATAAACAAAATTCATATAAAAAAGGACCTCAAGAAAATCATAACTTTTTTTGGATTCCCATAAACGTAACGGTTTATAGGTGATATTCGATGATTAAGCCTTCAATGTTGAGTGCACGATGAACGGTTATTAATTTCGTGTTGAATTAGTTACACGGAAACCATTTTCTTTCGTATTAATTCCCGGACGTCGCTGACGTCCCTGTTTATTCTTAACAACTCATCTCATCATCATGCCATATCTCAAATCCCACAGACTCATAGTAGTAGATACGTCACTAGAACAAAACATAGAATACTATTATTATCTTTATGCAAAACAGCTGTTGATCTATTTTACTATTAAGAAAAACTGTAATATAATAGCACATACTAAGTATTAATCACTTTTCTTTTACTTTTAAAGAAACACTTTTGAATAGGGAACCTTATTTATAAAAGAATATTAACATGTGAAATAGTTAAAATTTAAATGTTTATACTCACACTTAGTCCGGTTTCATTTCATATTTTGTTTTAAGTTTCATCCACATATTTTATGCAGGGCTATAATGTTCGCCCTTAATATTTATATAATTCCCATTGTTAATACTTCACTGCAAAACCATAACAGTGTTATACGTAAACAATCGTCACATAAAATAATCAGAAATCAACAACGTTCCATTATGAGACTCGAAACGAACTAACATAGTTTTGTCTACCTCACAAATAAAAATAATTTACGTTTGTCACTTTTGTTTCGTTTTCTGTGATCTACCTACAAAGCTTTATTATACTAAAATTATGATCATAACCACAGATATAGATAGACCATTATATCTGTGATTATAACGAACGACACGCAACACTAATGACTAATATTGGTAATTATAACAAAAAAACAAATTATGTTATCAAATTCCTACTTAAAAAAGTATTAGTAATAACAAAAAGAATAAAGTAATTATTGAAAATTAAATTAAATAAAATAATAATTGGAAAAAAAGTGAGGATCGATCCATCGCCGCAGCGTACGAATCCTACGACTTTTACCACTGCGCCATCATTACTTGTAGAATGATGGTTGAAATTATGAAGTATATCATAAGTTAATTTGATTTGTATAGTATTAAAACAACTTATTACACAAGGACGTAAGTCAAAGTGAAGCATCAGTCTATTGCCTTAAGAAGTTGATGCTGGATTTTTGAACCTGACTGTACTTTAAAGTCTAGCTTTTATAGCCATGTTTTTCTCCACAAATGTCAGTGATATCCAAAATAAATTTCTATGCCTACAAGACATAATTATTGTGAAAAATACATACCTAAATAAAGATAACCCAATCATGGTACGGTGTTTTTTTTATCCTGGTAAAATCATCAAATGAGTCCTCCCAGGGACGAGCGGGAGGGACTAAAATCCACGGTGTCCTTCAATAGCCCATTACGGTCGGGGTTACAGTAATTCGGGAGTCCTGTGACCAATGGCCGTCGCGGGATAACACAAACACAACGTAAACGTAAACATTTCTTTGCTCACCTGAGTGATGGGACGCGCGACTACCGGCGCGGGCAGCGCGGGGTGCACGCCGCTTCCCAAAGCAGTGCTGTGTGAACCGCTGCTAAACACAATCCTCACCTTCCAGTCCATCCAGCTCTGGAACAAAAGAAGGATGGACAAAACGTCCCACCCCTTGTAACACTTCCATCCATATATCAAATGAAAGCACTTGAAAAGTGTATCATTTCATTGTATGACAGCAAACCTGTAAACCATGGGAGAAAAAAGTTATTGAAACTACATATTATGTCAAAATACCAACGAGACATAATGTTAGGCAGAAGTCATGTAGGTCTTAAATTATATTAATCCATACTCAATACAGTGTGCTAATGCATCGATGACGTTACTGTATTAAAAAAAAAATGCCAGTAGGGGGACGCTTCTTCATTTAACCAATGAGCCCAATGGTAGAGTTTGCCGTCAAATAAAGAAAAGTGTTTATTGAGAGCCGGTACACACAAAAAAAGGAACATGATAACAAATCATGATGATGTCAGCATGATAAATGTCACATGATATGCAAAAAAAAAACTTTCTTTAACCAATTTATCGGACTACCTTCAGCTCGTCCGCGATTCTGTGCCTTAACGATTGGGTTTGTCGACTACGAAAGTAGAAGACAGGCGTCAACTATGTGTTACGTGTTCGCGATCTTCACTTCGAGTCTTCGAGAATTCGTCATAGTGTTTATTACGAGAATATGTATATGGAAGCTCGGCCGGGATTCACAGAGTTTATAATGGAACACATTGATTTCGAAAATGTCAGTTGTAATATTTAATAATAGCGTTTTTGAAAAAGAATAAGGCGCTATCTGCACAATCGAGTGAATCGCGGCGATATTGTAGTCGTGCCACATACTCTATATGAACGTGTCTCCACACGGCGATTTTCACAGATGTTCACATGGTAATAGTGAGTGGGTACAAGCATTGGCGCTGGTACGCATCATTACCTTGACAAAAAGCTATTCAGACACTGTTAGCACTTCGGACACTAATGAAGGAAACCAACAAATGACTTCAACGACCATCTATAGTACACTGGTGATTTTTTTTGACTCCTTTGCTACCTCGTTAGTTAGTTGAGTACCTAACGTTTTGGTTGTGGCGGCATGTGACGGTATTATAGCCATGTTCTTCTAAGTAGGGGCTGTGGTAGGGGATTGAGCCTTTAAAGCCCCAAACTAGTTTAAATTCATTATTTTCATACAATTATCACTACTAAGTACTATGATTTTCTTTTAAAAAGTCAGAAGTGGGTGCCGCTATGTCAACAATGTTACTCTTTTTCATGATCTGTATACATATTATCATGAGAAAAAGCTAAGAGCAATGTTTTCTTCTGAAAATCGAAATTCATCTTTTGACATAAAAGTCTCAATAACTTTTTTTTCCCATAGCTTACAGGTTTGCTGTCATACAATGAAATGATACACTTTTCACGTACTTTCATTTGATCTATGGATGGGAGTGTTACAAGGAAAGGGACGGGGTCCATACATTTCTGCCCATTCTTCTTTATAAGTTATTGGACGAAGAAATAGACAGCATCATTGAAATACTTGAAGAGGAAAGGGGACATATACATATACACAAGAAGGCTTAAAATTAAAATGATATTTCAACCCAAACGGCACTGTTGTTGCAATGGCTGAGCGATGTCGCGGTTCGATTCCCTCACGGAACAAATAATTATGTTGTATGATCTACAAGTAGTTGTTTCGGGTCTGCGTGTTTGTGTATGTGACTTTCTATGTTTGTACGCACCTACGACACAGGAAGGAATTTTTAGTGCGGTGCAACGTTTAAAAAATTAAAACGCGTGTAAGACGACAGCTTGTCTTATATTTAGAGTGGATCATCATGAAAAGTGTCCGACCGGGTGGAGCGGACGAAACTGTCAGACTACCAATTATACTGACTAAAACCACACTGTTCTCTAGTGAGCCTTTACATTAAACGGCCGTTCACAATTCCCAGTTTAGACATTCCCCCGACCTATCCCATAAAAGAATTGCTGAAGTGAAAGCTAGTATGTAGTCGATATTATTTTATAAGCTAGTGGAACATAAAATATAAATTCCTTTCCTTAAGCTCATATTTAAAGGTAAAATGCAAGCGTTCGGAAACCACGTGAAAGTGGAATGCAAAGCTTGTCCAACACAGATTGCAAACAAGTTTACAAGACAGAAATGTTGGAATTTATCTGAAAATTCAGTATCAACTGGAATTTATTTTGCTAGAATTTATTGTAAATGTTTAAAATTTCGCACTATTAAATGTAAAAGTTATTGAGAATAGAGAAATGTGTGGGTAAATGGATGTTTGTTACACTTTCATGATAAATGATTTTCAACAAACCAAAATAAAATATACGATACATACTGAGCGGGAACAAATAATTATAGGTATCTGTTGGAACAAGTTATGAAAAACTTGCTGAAATCTCTAAAATTACTATTTATACCAACAACTGAATTAGGAAGTGTGAGTATTTTAAAGGTTTCAGTCATGTTTAGTTATAGGATGAGCAAAAGGCGACCAACTAAAACAATTTATAAGGTAAGGCCGGAAGAGAGCGCCCTTAGGTAGACCTACACTAAACTTATTGGTGACTATCGATTCGCACCGGTTCCGCACGGGTGCAATCTCTACTTTATGCATGTTATATACATATAAACCTTCCTCTTGAATCACTCTATTAAAACAACCGCATCAAAATCCGTTGATTAGTTTTAAAGACTTAAGCATACGTGTAAAATAAAATGCAAAAAACTATAAATCCAAGAGACTTACATTCATGTATTCGGCAACAAAACATCCTGTACTAACTATGTTATTCTGTATCTATTGACGTTCGTCGAACTTGTTTGTGAGTTGTTTCATGGATTTAATTAAAAACTTTGTGTAACAGTAGTCGAGTGAACCAAAAAATATTCTAAAACTGGTTGGATTTTGGTTGGACTGTGAGTAGAGATACTAGTAGGCACCCCTGTCTCAAAGATGTGTAAGTTTCTCTTTAAAAAAATAAATCTATTTTTATATTTTCGTTTGTTGTTTTGTAAATATCAGTAATATTTCACGGCTTTGGTTTTTATTTACTTATAGAAACAAAACCCAATGCAAATCCGTTCACCGTAAACTTGTTTAAATACCGTACATTCTCTTTATTGTACGGTGTTGAACATATTGCCAAAATCTGTTATAAGCAGCTGCTACCGAAACCTACTTATACAAAACTGAAACTTTTTCAAATCACTTTTTTTATTCTGCTGATATTAGTTTTATTAATCCCGTGGGACTAAAATAGTCTAACCAGAGCTTTAGACTTTTTGCGAAAGGTGAGCCTTTTTATTTCTTTTATCGGCAGCGTGCAAATGGCAGAAATAATAAAAAAAATAGTGTTAGAAAAATTCCAATTTTGAAACAATTGGGTGCGTTTAGCCGGTACAAAATCTTGACAGCACTAAAACAAAAATGGCGATTGCTGAGTAGCATAGGCTGAGGCGACCAAGAAAGGCTTCACTCGCGTCTGAACTCAGCATGATTTCAACCGATAATGTAGTCAGCATAGCTGAATGCTGATCAGCATTTCGATTTCTGACCAGATTTTGTGCCGGCTAAACGCACCCAATAATGTGCAGTGCAGGACATTTTTAAAATTTGCTCAACCCAGACGCTACATAAAATTTTATATTGTGTTTCTTTTATATTTTTAGTTTCTAGTACTATTGATTTTCAATTTGATGTGCACTAGCATACGATTGATGAGATGCGAGAGCTAACGACCATCTTTATCGCATTTATGATTTTTTATGTTCAGAAATCAGTAAACTGTTAACAATAAATTACCTGTCTTTGTAACTGAAACCGTATTGGGTTATTTTAGTGATATATAATACGTATATTTGGGTTACAAAATATGGTACTTTAAATTTAAAAAATTCATTTAAATATATTGCCAACCGATAAAAGCATTATTTATTCATAATTATTCAATGAATCGAATCGAATGGCTTTTCATTTCAGTAAAATTTAATATAGTCCTGCAATATTTTTCACTACATTTTGCTTCCATGTTCGATTTTAATACCCCGAAATTCGACAGGGTTCATCCGTCATTAAAAAATTCTTGGGATTTGCGAATTATAACGATATTTTGAAACGGTTACTGTGAAACAAATGAGTGTTCCAGAAAATTTCACAGGTTTGGTTTATAATCACGTGAAAATTCTTCGAACAGACATTTTGAAACGTGTCTTTTTTGAGATATCGAGTTATGAATTTTACATTTCGTACGTTTTATCCCTAGCTTTTTTTGTGAACTTATGACAACAAGATTTTTCGACAATACTGTAGAATAAGTAGATATTTACGCTGTTTGCGCGATATAGCGTTTCCTAATACCTAACCATATTTTTCTCTTCCCAAAATACATACTTAAAATATTTTGAGATACAGCCTGGTGACAGACGGACAGTAGAGGCTTAGTTAACAGAGCCCGTTTTACCTTTGTACGGAACCTTAGAAACTCGCTCCAAAAACTACAAATTTCTAGTACAATGAAGCCGAAAACTTATACCATAACACTTTATTTTTATAACATCTTGTTATCCACGAGAGCTAGCATTTGCATTTTAGTATTTTTTTTATTTTCAATTTTACAAAACTAGGCTGAAGTCACGTAGTTTTATGAAAAGGCTGTGACTAAGGCTGAATGTTAATCTAAGGTCAGGCTCTGTATATAAATAACTTTATTGTCCCAACTCGAATTAACAAAGCCGTTTCGGTAGTATCAAGCCCTTTAGAGTATGAATACCTGCCTACATTCCGCTGACATTCCGCTAATTGGATCAACATGCTCGGTTGAATGTATAAAAGATCTTATATTATTATTGAATGGCAATGTTAGTACAAGTGGAACATGATGGTATAAGAATAAAGATGAAAGAAAAATATTCCAGCGTCGATATTATTCCTTGGTCTTTTAAAAAATTCAAATATCCCGTTTTTTTGACGGCTATACCATAATGTACTTTTGTATGAGCAAGTTCTTTAATATTTATATTTTTTTTACGTGGTAAATTCATCAAATGAGTCCTCCCGCCGTGGGTGGACTGACAGGGACTGTCAGACTCATACTGACTAAGGCCGCGTTTGCATTGCATTTTACAAGTTACTTGCATACCTTGAAAGATCAGTTTTAGAACTTACAGCTTGTTGTTCTTCATTCATTAATGCCTTTGTACTATTAAGTTGAAGTATGTCCTTGTAGTTAAGCTGTGTGTATAAATAAATAATAAGGATCGTGATCAATGAACCATTTTAAGCAGACAATCTGCTTCCATTTACTCCGATCCTAAGTTGCCATCACTACCTGTTGAAAATTGCTTAAAAGTACAGTAGAGACTCAAAAGCGGTTTGGTGCTTAACGAGTTTTGATTTCAACTGTACGAGTAGTTCTTTGATTTGGTCGGATCATCGTGTTGGCGACCGGCTACGTAGTCTCTATCCTTCGGTATTGCTAAGAATAAGTTCAAGCTACATTTTTAAGACGACTAATTGAAAAGTATTTTACAGTAGACAAGTTTCAGATTTGAAAACTTTTTCATAAATATTATAACGGGTGCAATGTTCAATGACTGATAGACTTTATATGAATGAATTTTCAGTAAGCTAATTTTATATCATCAAATTATACTCTGAAAATGCTTCACAATTCTTCACTGAACCGTCTTTTATTAACTTAAATTCATTGAAATGAAGATTCCATTCACCGGCTATTGTTCTGTGTGAATTATGAAGAGTCATTTATAATATGGCTGGATTTCACAAGTTTTTGAAGTTATAATTACATAAAACAGACTCAAATCCCACGCGTCTACCCTACAATAATGGCTTTGCTCTCATCTAATTGACTTTATACGAAATCAAATAACAACTTTGTGTCCAAACTCCGTAACACGGCTCAGTCGCAAATAACCACACGTACTCGTAGCAGTATTTTTTAATTTATATTTTTCGCAAACCGTCTTTAAGAGCCCTATTACAAAATGAAAGAACACAGTTTCTGTCAATTTGACATCGTGATGCCCCCCGCATAAAAACAAAACACAATCAACACAGCTACGCCTCGTATACCAGGACGAAAACAACATGAGCTTTTGCCACTTTTCTTTCGAATAAACAAAGTGAGATCCCGGGCTTCTAGACACTACTTATTTTCTTAGTTACGAATGGATAATATGATAAATGTATACCTAGCAAAATAAAATAAGGGCCACTCATTAAATTACACTTTAAACAAGTATAACTCTTAAACTGATCGATTTTAGCGATTAGACCGCCCATTGTGTCACACTGCGAATTGGATATATTTGTAATTTAGAAGGTGTGCATTTTAAAGATTATTCAATTCCATTCTATACGAGTAAATAATCTTGTTAGGATATCTTTCAAGTGTTCATTTTGTTTCTTGTGACTAACTGGAATTCATAACTTATGTAATTAGATTTTTGAAATTATTTAGAACTTACGATTTGGTGTTTAAAAATGTTCAAACTTTTTCTTGGACTTATACATCAAACCGTCATTTATGCCATCCATTTAGAGACATAATTATGGGCCGAAAATGAGCCACTTGCGGTGATTAAGGTGACATAGATAAGGAGATATAGCCAGAAGAGGTCGGTTTTATGGTCGAATATTCCCAACCAGTGTTTTAAAATATTTTAAACTGGTGTCAAGAGACAAGAGTAATATCACCAAACGCCGTGATCCAGGAAGAAACTGAGTAAGGCCCAAGAAGACCATCATGTTCGTTAAATCACGCAAAGAGAACGATAAATCTACTACGCGGATCATAAAAACTCAAACTATTTTGACTGGGCTTCAGTGTTTCTTATACTGGGTCACTGCTGGTTTCTTTTTTAATAAAGACAGATCTTTCAGAGTGTACTCTTGAAACAGAATGTTTCGGTGAGCTCTAAATTAAGTGCTCTGGGGTGGTTATTCTGTCTCGCAAAACTGAGGTGACACTTCCTAACGAAGGTACTAACTTCTAAAAATTGCGTAGAAAATGTTGTACAACTCCACATTATTCCATTCGCATAGCAAATAGTAGGATAGTAGGTATCTGAGTTCATCCACGATCAATCGCGACTAACAGTGCATAGATTCGCTTATGCTCGAATTACGATGCTACAGTTGGTCACTTAGGCTTTTTACCTGATTTCTATTGAAATGGCATAAAAAATGATTGTTATTTAATCCAGAACATTTACACCTTTAATTAATACAGGGTTTTAGAGAAATTAAAAAAAAAACTCTTTGGAACATTGAAAACGTTATTTTTTTCGATTTTATTATTTAATATGAAACCTGACACATTCCTGTAATTTCTCACTTTTCATTCAATTTCGTTTATTTTTACGATTTATTGGAATGCTAACTTATCTTTTTGTATGGTTTTGTTCTGAGTAGTACCTGTTTTCATGAATAAAATTCACAAAATAATATCAGGCGAAAGAACCATGGCCGGTTGAGTGTTTGAACTTCAATGCTGCTAATTACAATCGATTGATGAAAAATAAGAAGCTGTTCCATACATCCTATTCGATTTTTTTTCTCATACTCTGTAACATTATTATAATGCGCGTTACTTTTCTCTTATTTTTATTTATTAACACTTACTGCATACAAGTAAACATTGTATCTACGATAAGGCAGACTTACTTAATGCCTTTGGTTTTTATAGTCCAGTCATTAGGGACGAATTAATTTAAAAAAACCCCGATACAAAAACCAAGTTCCCTATATAAAGTAAAAAAACAATGAAAAAAAACTGAATTTTAAAGTACCTAAGTATGTAATGATAATTCAAAAAAATATGTCGCGTTGGGGGATCGCTCCTAATTATTTATCATCTACTATTTTTCCGGTCCCCTTTTATGACACGAATGCCTCAGAGAAGTTTAAAGGCAATGAAAATCCACAACAAATGGTATTTATTTTTATTCCGTACATCAAATAGATATAAAGTTACAAGAGGGAGAACGTTCAATATTCATAAGAAAAATAATCTACACAGCTAACGAGTATTTTGAACTGGATTTAGGCAGCTAGAAATCGTATTTCGGGCTCACAATTATTATCAACTAGCTGCCCCGGCAAACTTCGTACCGCCTCTTTTTCTCACCTTTTGAACCTTCCCTGGACTTCCCAATATAATTCAAAACTAAAATCAGCCAAATCGGTCCAGCCGTTCTTGAATTTTAGCGAGATTAACGAACAGCAATTGATTTTTATGTAAAAGATTATTTGCATTATGACTTCACTAACATCAGTGCATTGAAGGCTTTGTATGAGGCTCTTGTGAGGAGTCATCTCGAGTATAATGCGGCATCTGGAGTCCGAGTGAAATAAAATATAAAAACATGTTCGAACGGATACAGAACAAATTCGTTAGATTCATTTATTTAAAATTGTATGGAAGATACCCGGGATACCCATTGCTATATCCTACCCTGTGTTCTGTCTCGGTATGGTTGGCTATTACAAACAGGAAATTAGGCGTGAAGTTGCACTGGCAACATACATTTTCAAACTTTTAAGTATTATACAAAACTCGGACATAGGCTTCAATTTACCGGATGGGCACGTGGCGCGGCGGCGGCGGCGGCATGCCGCATCTGCTGGTGGTTCCGAGGGCGCGAACTAACCTGCTGGGGCGCGCACCGCTGACTCGTGCGCTGCGCACTCTCAACAAGGTGGCGGAGGTCATAGATATGTATATTCGACTGTACACTGAGTGAGTTCACAAGGGCCACATACTGTGTAGCATGTAAGGATGAGTTAAGCTTATTTTAAGTTACTTTGTCGCATTAGATTATAAGATATCTGTAATGGCAAAGAAACATGTGATAAATAAATAAATAAGTAATTTTTATCATTTTGTTGATAGGTGTACAGTGGAAAGTTTTAAGTAAATCACGTGAGATTAAATTATTTTCATACAAACTTTAATCCCAATTTTCAAGTCTCTTGAGAAAATCCGTATTCAGGTCATAGTAATACATATCACCCTAGTCAATTATGGGGAAGATGGGGGACTGAACAACGATTGCCTTTACGTGAGCAAAAGAGATATAGGAACGTTGCGTTCCTGTACCTCTTTCGCTCAAACATATCGCTATGCCATCCTAGATACTTGACGTCAAAGGATCAGAATAACAGCGCAGTCAATGATATAATCGGCGATACAGTTAATCCGTTCCACCTCTACAAGTTATGGCTTCCTATAATAGCAGACTGGCACATGTCTGGGTTAACCGCTACCTCAAAACAATCAGTACCCTTAGCACGAGTTTTCAGTATTTGAGACGTAAAGTAAACTGGAACTTTGACAATTTCAAATTGACAATTTTCAAGGAAAAACTTTGTTCTTTCTTCGCACACCAGAGGCGCTGTTCCATTTTTCCATACAAGAAACGCTGTAAATACTGTAAAGTAAAATAGTGAAAACTCGTGCTAGGGGTACAGATCAATTTTTCACGGATTTTCGGGGCGCACGTTAGAGAGCCAAATCCTGCCGGCGTCGCGGGACTGTCTTATCAAGTATCTATGCCCCCGGATCGCAGTGGGTTATTGAAGGACACCGTAGATTTTAGTCATTACAAGTTTGAATGTCCCTCCCGTCCTTCCCTGGGTAGAAGTGCTGATTTGATGATTTTACCACGTATTAAAAAGCCATACCACCAGGGGCATGGCCGGTGGTATTTTGCGTCCGCAGCGAGCTATAGGTATTATACAAATGAACTGGAATGTTTGGGAAGTTGGCAAGTCTGAAATTACATTTAATTACCAATTCAGAAAAAAAGCTATCAGAATTATTTACATTTATTATCTAGAATTATATCCACATTCGAATATAGGGAAAATACAATCAACACATTTATATGTTTACATTGCAAACAGATCAGAATTAAATTAATTCAAAATATTAGCTTGTATCAAAAAAGGTTGGTCTTGCTATACTCTTGGCGATTGGAAATATTCCTGGCCACCACTCATGACCTGCGGAAAATTAGAGGTACTTCATTTTTTATATGGAATTTGATGCTATGACAAAGATACTAGCGCCGCGTCTAAAGGTCATGAATGATGGCGTGTATTTTAAATTTTAATGATTACGTGACTAATGTCAAAATGGTTGCGAGCGGTACGTCCTCCCTCTGAGAGCGCTCCGCGCTGTCTAAATCAAAGAACAAACCGATCTTGGTTTTATATTGAATTTTGTCGTTGCATATTTTAATTATTTTATACTATTAGTTTACTTTTAAATGCGCTAATTATTTTTTTCATGCAAGCTAACATAGTAAACTTAGTTATTGAATACTTTTTGATTGAATATTCAGTAAATATTGATAGATAAAAAATATGATTTCGGACGAAAAAATGTCAAATTCTTCCTGTTTTCCAGAATTGTTTTTGGTGTATTTCTGAATGAAAAATAAAAATCTGATTAATACACTCCAAATATAAACTTTCAGATGTACCATGGACATTTTCAAATGTTATTTTACTATTATACATTCTATGTAATTCAATACAAAAGTATGACAAAAAGTAGAATTTTATGAAACATCCTTTGCAGAGACAAGGTTTTTACTCATGTATGTAAACAAACCTAAAAATGTTTTCAATACACTCCACGCAGAAATAATCAAACTTTCTCGAGTATATATTTTTTTTTCAATTTGTGGCCATATCCTAACCAGAATCAGGTTAAAAACCTTGCACAAAAACAAGGAAACGTGTGATAGCCCTCCTGCATACCGAGCATTAGGCCCTGTATCCACTAAAGCGGAGAGGAGACGAGATGTGTTTGAATAACCAATCAAAAAATGTCCACATCATTCTCCTCTCCGCTTAGCTTCAGTTGACTTGAGTGGACATCTGATTGGTTATTCAAACACATCTCCTCTCCTCTCCGCTTTGGTGGATACCGGGCCTTACTAGGCTGTCAGCCTGACCCACGGTGATTGGCTTTAGTTATTAAACTGACCATGTCCATTTAATAACTAAAGCCAATCACAGTACGGACATACGGACGTTTGTCCATTAATAGAGAATCTAAAAGTCAATGTTATCGGGCTGTGATTGACGGCAACTTGGTTTGTCCTGATCATGTGCATTATGCAATTGTGTTATGGGTACTAGATAACTGAGAAACTTACTTATATACTACTCAAAAGAAAATAAGGGCCAACTGATTTTTGTCGATTTATTAAATAATATTTAAATATTACTGGTTATAATGACTGAATCTGATTAATATTAACGATTTTACTTGGAAATACACAAAAATTAAGTTTGTATTCCAATCAATCGTTAAATTAAACGAAATTGAATGAAAAGTGGGGAATTGCAGGAATGTATCAACTTACACAAAACATCAAAAAATCGAAAAAATAACGTCTTTAATGTTCCAAAGGGTTCTTTAAAGCTTCTCTTTTAACTCTGTTCTCTCTGTGCTACACATTTTAATGGATGAGGAATGTTCAGGATTAAATACCAAACATTTTCTTTGGGATTCTCTACCAGAGGGTTTTCAGACAATTAATGAGATCCAGCTGAGTGTCGATGGGAATTTTACTTTCTTTTGCACTACTCTTTAACTCATCTTTTAACTGCTGAATAAAACTTAGGTAAAAATCCTGAGTAGCCACTGTAACATCGTAATTCGAACGTCAGCGAATGTGTGCACTGTTAGTCGCGTCGTGTCCGCTCGACCATTATCCTGCTTAAAGATGAACTCAAGTACTCGTTGCTGTGTGAATGGGATAATGTGGAGTTGCACCACATTCGCTACGCAATTTTGAGCAGTTAAAGCAACGTTATTACGAAGTGCGAGCTCAGTTTTGCGTGATAGAGACAACCGCCCCAGAACATAATTCAGATCTCATCGGAACAGTCTGTTTCAAGAGTGCAAGGATCTGAAACCTGTTGTTTAGATCTTCTCTACACTCTAATGAATCAGTCTTAATAAAAAAAAATAAGCCTGCAGTCATAAATAAAAAGCAATGAAGCCCATTCAAATCAGTTAAGTAATTTTCGCTTTGCAAATGTTTTACGATCTGCACCATATGCTCCAGTTAACTGGAGGAGAACCAAGCATCTTCTTGAGTATTGTTAGTCTTCATGGAGTCGATTCGGAACAGTCTAGTCAATTATAGGGGTGCCTGTAGCTCAACGCAATGGAGTTTGTACGGTCCGCGCGGTAGATTTTCGCTCTATTTGCGCGGTTAATCAAACTTATTGGTCTTCTTAGGCTTTACTTACTTACTTTCTTCCTGGATCACGGCGTCTGGTGATGTTACCCGTCTTTTGAGACCAGTTTTAAACTTTTTGAACCACTGGTTGCGAATATACCACCATAAGACCTACCTGTTCCGGCTATGTCCCCCCTGGATTAAGGTAACACCCCAAGTGGTTGTTTTCGCATCCATATGTCTCCGAATAAATGGCATTATGAGATTAAACAATATTTATAGCCTACTTGCTGTATAAGTTGAAGAAAACTCCGTTAGAAGTTTGAAAAATAAAAAACACCAAACCGTAAATTCTAAGAAATCTCAAATATCTCATTAAAAAAAAGTTATGAATTTCCAATTATGCAGTAGAAACAATATTAATACTTGAAAGAATCTATAAAAAGGTATTTACCATCTATTATGTACACAGAATAAGAGTGATACATGATTAAAGTGCAATTTAATAAGTGGCCCCTATTTTGTTTTGACGAGTATATATTCTAAATACATACATATTATAGATAAATTACACCCACACACAGAACAAATGATCATGCTCATCACACAGACATTTGTCCTGGGTGGGAATCGAACCCACTACCCTCGGCATAGCAGTCAGGGTCACTAACCACTAGACCAACAGGCCAGTCAAATAGGTGTATAATGTATGCGGATTGCGTATATAGCCGTTTTACATTACGACTAACCGATTCCAAAAACAGTAGTTTTTGATTTAGCAACGAATAGCCGGATCGTAAATGCTAGACGTTCTAAAAAATGACGTCTCAATTTTAGCCTCCTGAAAGCCTTCTGAGAATCTTAGAATGACCAATTCGATAAAAATTATGTTGCAGCGGTTCAGGTAGACGGAATTCCACTACGCGTGGCTTCTTTTTCCGCCTGTACATAACCAAACCGAATTTCAGTATATCCAAAAGGTTGTTCAGCTGTTTTAGGATGGCTAGCCTTAATTAATACAATCCCCTGCCCACATACGTTATGTGCGAAGTCAGTGGCAGGAACAATGGAAAATCGATCGCAGCGCGCAATGTGACAGAGATGCAGAAGGTCTGTTTGTGGACCCGGTAAGTGAATTACGTGAGTTTAATATGCAACACAACCATTTTAAGGTGGTTCCTTCTTAGTAGCCCGTGTGTTATTTGCAAATTGCTTAATATTGACAAATTTTAACTTGATCAAAGTATGATTCGTGACAAAAACAGGCATTATGAGCATGATCAAAACATTCGCTCTCACATAGATTGGGTCAAAATTGGTAAAATTACCGAAATCTAACTTATTTTGGTACAAATATCTAGTAAGGAAAAATTTACAAACATGGCGCCCAATAATATGGTTACTACGTGGCGCTGTCATCGCGTATAATGTCTCACGTTTACAGGAAAGTAATCTACTTTTCGTAAAGTTACGGAAACAAATCTACTTTCCGTAAACGTGATTAGGAAACAAGAAAATTGACTAAAACTCAAAGCTGTTTCAAAAGGCACATTATGTGTCAGAATAAATACATAAACCGGAGTTAAATTATAACTTCTGACGGGGCCGCACACATTTTTTATTGCTTTCGAAAATGACTTTTACCTTTTTTTGTTTTACAAAATTATTATTGTAGGTTCAAAATTATCTAAAAATAGATGGGTAATGGATCAAATTTTGTGGTTGAAGGAACGCAAAAAATGTAATTTACCATTTTGTATTAAATATAAGCTGAAGAACAATTTCGAGTGTATATAAAAAGGTTAGGTACTGGGATTGCTTTGAGTTTTGAAAAGTGTAACACTGATCGTCATTCAAGTGTAGTAGTGTCGCAGTTGAACCTTTTAGGGTGGTTGTATACGTCCGCATGTTTTCGCCGGACGTTTTGTTCGCCGGATTTACGTGGTGGTTTATCGTTTATAATGCAAGATGTACACAACATGCACCAGAAATCTGTTCGGCGTTTTGTCGATCTGTTGAATGATTTTCTAGACTGTGTTATTATTAATTATGCTTATTTTTTTATATTCTTCAAAGATTGCAGTGAAGAATTACGCTGATAACAAAGGTTTTAGCACAAGATCTGTATTTTATTCACAGTTTCCTTGAAATCTTTCCGGTATTTATTGAAGAAAATAAGAAAGCGCCTCTACTGTAGGAAAAATTAACTATTATTTACCAGGTTAACATCAGAGTTCAAGTTGTTACGTAAACATAAACGTGAAAATCATGCTAGGACCTCAGACCACTTTGCTTTTATTCTTTTGCTGATGAAGCAACTGAAAATACTTGTAATATTTTGAAAATTTATGCTTTCAAAGAAAACCACAAAATATAGATGAAGAATTTCGCTGTACGTCGCATTTTTTAACGAAGTGGTAGAGCTAAAAAAGAAGTGCACTTTATACTTACCAGGTACTCTGGTAAGTTAATTACTTGTAAGTGCTTTTCCTAACACTGCTTGTGTGAAAAGTGCTCTGACGCGTTGAAGTGAAAGCAAGTCAAGCAAGAAGGATTATTTGTTTTCTGCGATGTATTCTATATTTTTTTAAGGTTTGTCTTCTTCCCAACTAAATACAAGGGTTCGGCTTCCAGTCGAACCAGATGCAGCTTATGATCAATATTTTTTTATAAAAAGCAACTGCATATCGGACCTCCACAACCTACTAGCTGGGTAAAGTAATACCCATTGGTAAGACTGGTTGTCAAACTTTAGAGCTTCGGACTTACAGTTATGACTGTCAAAGATCTACATTAATGACAGGCGCGTGTCTATTTGAGGAGTAGCACGACATTAACTAACCATAAAATTATTACTGAGAATATTGGGATTGCCTTTTTTCGGCATAAAGAGTGGGGGAATATAAAAAAGAGATCATAAGCTCCTTCCCACACAGCGTCGTAATTACGATACGCGTACGAGAAGTTTACGCCTACGACCCATCTGCGAAAAGCCTAACTGTATTTTTTTTTCTTTATCCACGTCAACCTTTAAAATAAAATGAGACGAGGTCGTAGTGTTGGGATAAATCCTTTGTCATGTCCTAAAATATGACAGGGTATTTTTTGTACGGCTTGGTTTATCTATATGCCGCAGCCAATCCCACTGTATTCAAACCCGGATAGACACAAAGGGTGAGTGTATAACAGGTAGACTGGTACCATGGTAATATTATAATACAGTACTCCAACTTGATACAAACGGACGAAAAGCGAGCTATACCTACGCGCCTCGATGTCGGGGCGCGCTCGGGGCGCAGACAGTCACGGCTGTAGCACAGTGTCGAGCGGACGGTGTGTTGTTATTTTAACAATAACCGCGTGATTTTTTCTCTAAAAATCAGTTTGAGTACATATTTAATAAGACGAGTAGTTTAATTAAGCTTTATATTAGAATGTGGATTTATTATACTTTAAAATTTAACAATAAAGCATTTCGTACGACTCAGTCGAGGCGTAAATATTTTTCGGTCGCAAAATAAGCCCGATTTGTTTTTCAAACAAAAACATGTTTTTTTTTAAATAAAAGCTACCAATCAAAAAACAACACGCATTTTTATTGAACACTTCCTATTCATTATACAAAGTACTTCATTTATTTATTTAAAAAAGTAAATTTACAATCACAAAACTAAATAGAAACAGAAAGTAGGCAAAGGCAGATGTTATTAAACTGTGGTAGCCCTAACGCATGTTTACGTACCGCACGGCTGTAGGTATTTAAATCTGTCAAGCGGCCGAGGTACACTACTGCTGGTACAGTTGCTTGCACATTTTAATATATTTTAGCCGTTTTACCGCCACAGTTTAAAAAAAGGAAAAGCAGACTTTTTACATAACACAAGCTAGCAAACACAACGTAAGCTTGAAATAATGACTAGTGTCAGACAATATCTCGCGCCTATTATGATTCACTAAAAGTTTTCAGCTTCAGTCATCGTGACGATGACGGGGCTCTCCTCTAGAGGCCCAAAGCCTGCTGGGGTCGCGGGATTTATCTCATTACCGTGACCCTAGAACGTAAAGGGCTATCGAAGGACACTGTGGATTTTAGTCAGTACGAGTCTGACAGTCCCTACCGCTATGCAAGGGTATAGCGGCACCCAGGAGTGTGAGGACTCATTTGATGATTTTAACAGCTTAAAAAAATTATCGGTGACTCTGGTTCTTCGCCGAATATCCTTATTCCGGTTTTTATCCCGCAAAGAAACATCGAATCTAACTGGACATTTTCCGGATACCCGGATCCGGATTAAACAAACGTTAACATTTACAAAACAGTCAGGTATATAGGCACTGTTGAGGAAAGTTTGTTCGGAACAAATCTGGTATATACGGACGCTGGTTAAATACGGGCCTCTGCGCTCTGGGTCTTTATTTTAGATACACTATTGGCTAAACACCCGTTGTGTTTAGCCAATAGTGTATCTAAAATAAAGATTCATTTTTGTTAAATGAAAAGAGCTCGTGGCTATATAAGTACAGCCGCACAGGCTGATCTGTGGATGGGTGACCATCTGTCATAGCGAGTTTCTTCTGTGCCTCGGAAAGAACGTAAAGCCCTTGGCCCCGGCTGTCATTTGTAGATCTTTGACAGTCGTACTATTAGTCAGACGCTCTAAATTCTGACAACCAGTCTTACCATGGGGTATCGTATTACCAAGTTACTGGGTTGTGGAGGTCCGACAGGCAGTCGCTCCATGTAATATACTGATATCCAGCTGCTGACGCCGAAGAAGCCGACCCCAATACACTTGGGAAAAGGCTAGGCAGATGATGATGAAAAGAGTTAATAAATGGCTTTATAAAACAAGCGCATAGGTTGATCTGCGAGGTAAAGCCATGTTTGTCGAGGTTCTCAGAATTTACAGCTTCTGACTAACATTAACGACAATTGACTTTGACTGGCCTGTTGGTCTAGTGGTAAGTGACCCTGACTGCTATGCCGGAGGTCGTGGGTTCGATTCCCACCCAGGACAAATGTTTGTGTGATGAGCACGATCATTTGTTCTGTGTCTGGGTGTAATTTACCTAAAATATGTATGTATTTAGAAATATATAAGTATGTTTATCAGTTGTCTAGTACCCATAACACAAGCTCTGCTTAGCTTGGGACTAGATGGCGTTGTGTGATAGTTGTGGAATATTGATTATTTTATTTACTACTAGCGGCCCGTCCCGGCTTCGCACGGGTGGAGTACCCGGTCTAAAACCCGGTCCCGATGGTTACAAACACAACAAAAAAATAATTATCCGAATCGGTCAAGCCGTTTTCATGTTATGTCGTGACAACGGAAAACGGCTTTCATTTTTATATATATAGATTTAATTGACAACCGTTAATGAATGACTTTACGTGCCACGTGGCCGGGTGATCAACTGTACATCTATCACAGCGTGTTTCCTTCGTGTCTTAGTAAGCACGTAAGCCATTCAGACCCGGTTGTCATTTGTCGTTAGTGTTAGTCAGAAGCTGTAAATTCTGAGAACCTGTCTTAGCAAGGGATATCACATTGCAGTTATAGGGTTGTGGATGTCAGATAGGTAGTCATGAAACACTGAAAACACAAAAAACACTAAGATAATGATTTTAGTAATGTTAAAAATTAACAATTGTTGTCTATGATTCCCATTTTGAAACTATGATAAAGATGGTTACATTCAATGAATGTACAAATTCACCGCTAGAGGCGCTAGTGTAGCTTGAGGTTTTTGAAATGTTAAACGTCAATGTATGTGGCTCGGCATTTTTTTAAGTTACATTTATTTTAAGACTATTTTGTTATACGTCAGATTAATTCAATAAACTTACATAATGATGTTTATTGACCCGTAACTCATGTGAAAAAGAAAGCTTCCCAAAGAACTAACTTTAAAAGCTTTTTTTTTAACACTAAGATACGAGAACTTCTTACGTATCAGAAGTTATAACGTCACAGTATTTGTTTACGTTTCTAATTTATCACTTACTAGCTGCGTATTTAACGGTACCTTGGTTCTCAGCTATTGTTATACTCATGTTATAGTAACAACATAGTAAACCACTAAATACAGATCAAACATTACTAACACGTTTAGACTTGTCCGTCAGCTATCACGGGAAATGCAGATAACAAGGGATTTACTGACATTTCCCTTGATACGAAGCTTGTAAACTCAGGGGTGCCACAAATGTACGGAGTATTTATTTAAAACTATATGCGCACTAATAAGGAATGAAATTCCCTGCAAAAGTTTTCCCTCAAATCGTTTATTTCAAGTAGACCAATTAAAGCCGGATTTGAATTGTCAGAAGAAACAAAATAAAACTAGTACAAAAATAAATATGGTGCTACAGTCCCAGTCACAAGACATAAAAACTGTGAAAGTACCATAGGTGCTCATTACAAAGCGTAGATCTCTATGGAGAAAAATGAGCAAGAAACTCCATGGATACTCTTTTTCAATCACCAAAATTATTACAGATTTTTCGTAAGCTTGGTCTCGTGATAACTACAATCTTAAGGTCTTTAATTTAAGAATGAATAGGCAACTTCTAGGCAAGCGTTTTTGAAAAAAACGTGTGAGGAGCTCATGGTTAAGTGCTAACAGCTGTACGGGTCGATCTTCGAGGTAAGGCCGCGTTGGCCTAGAAATGTCGGTGGATGGGTGACCATCATCAATACATGTCAATGTGACAACATAAAGGCGGCAATATTGATTATACATTCAGGAAAAACTCGGCTTAGCTAGAAATGTGCTGCGTCAACCCTTATTTGATTCAGCGATTATAAATGCCACGAAGCCCAAAAATGCCACCTTACTGAAACATTTGCTTCTATGATTTAGTCATGTGACGAGAATGCGTAAAGAGCAAATAACTAGGGCGAATTGAAGGAGAACAACATTATATAAAGACTAGATGAAAACCCAGCTTCGCTCGGGTGAAACGTGTGTCATCTTCTATACATATAATAAAACTGTAGAAAATTTATTTTTGTACATTAAATTAAAACTCAAAAAATATAGCCAGGGTATTAAAGGACAACCAATAGAACCCATTTCTAGCATTTTTAGAATTTTTGTCTGTTTGTCTGTTTATCTGTTTGTCTGTTTGTATGTTTATTTGTCCAGGTATCACGTAAAATGTACGAAATTAATGTAGATAACTTTCATACACAACGATTAAGCGTAACTTGGAGAGGAATTTAGTTTTTGTTTCATTGGAATCGGTTCAGTCTATCAAAAGATATTTGAATTAAAGTGTTTCAGAAGTAAAATCACGGGTGCACTTTGGTCTCACACATTGATTTCGTACGTCAGTCGCGCGATCTAACTTCTTATAGAACTGGAATGGACTGGAATGGACTGGAATGGACTGGAATGGACTGGAATGGACTGGAATGGACTGGAATGGACTGGAATGGACTGGAATGGACTGGAATGGACTGGAATGGACTGGAATGGACTGGAATGGACTGGAATGGACTGGAATGGACTGGAATGGACTGGAATGGACTGGAATGGACTGGAATGGACTGGAATGGACTGGAATGGACTGGAATGGACTGGAATGGACTGGAATGGACTGGAATGGACTGGAATGGACTGGAATGGACTGGAATGGACTGGAATGGACTGGAATGGACTGGAATGGACTGGAATGGACTGGAATGGACTGGAATGGACTGGAATGGACTGGAATGGACTGGAATGGACTGGAATGGACTGGAATGGACTGGAATGGACTGGAATGGACTGGAATGGACTGGAATGGACTGGAATGGACTGGAATGGACTGGAATGGACTGGAATGGACTGGAATGGACTGGAATGGACTGGAATGGACTGGAATGGACTGGAATGGACTGGAATGGACTGGAATGGACTGGAATGGACTGGAATGGACTGGAATGGACTGGAATGGACTGGAATGGACTGGAATGGACTGGAATGGACTGGAATGGACTGGAATGGACTGGAATGGACTGGAATGGACTGGAATGGACTGGAATGGACTGGAATGGACTGGAATGGACTGGAATGGACTGGAATGGACTGGAATGGACTGGAATGGACTGGAATGGACTGGAATGGACTGGAATGGACTGGAATGGACTGGAATGGACTGGAATGGACTGGAATGGACTGGAATGGACTGGAATGGACTGGAATGGACTGGAATGGACTGGAATGGACTGGAATGGACTGGAATGGACTGGAATGGACTGGAATGGACTGGAATGGACTGGAATGGACTGGAATGGACTGGAATGGACTGGAATGGACTGGAATGGACTGGAATGGACTGGAATGGACTGGAATGGACTGGAATGGACTGGAATGGACTGGAATGGACTGGAATGGACTGGAATGGACTGGAATGGACTGGAATGGACTGGAATGGACTGGAATGGACTGGAATGGACTGGAATGGACTGGAATGGACTGGAATGGACTGGAATGGACTGGAATGGACTGGAATGGACTGGAATGGACTGGAATGGACTGGAATGGACTGGAATGGACTGGAATGGACTGGAATGGACTGGAATGGACTGGAATGGGAATGGACTGGAATGGACTGGAATGGACTGGAATGGACTGGAATGGACTGGAATGGACTGGAATGGACTGGAATGGACTGGAATGGACTGGAATGGACTGGAATGGACTGGAATGGACTGGAATGGACTGGAATGGACTGGAATGGACTGGAATGGACTGGAATGGACTGGAATGGACTGGAGCGGAGGAGAGTAGAGTGCATAGAGCGGGCATTAGGAAAACAGTCCTACATAAACCTGGAATAGAAGTGTCAAATATTCTTGATAAATCTACGAAAATTCTAAATACAGGGTTTTTATGAAAAACGTGGCCTGAATTAAGCGCTTCGAACTAAAAAATACATTGTTCAATTCCGACATCCACGCGAACGAAGTCGCGGGCACAGCTAGTACATAATAATCTTGGTACTAAATGTAGGTGTCACGGTAACTCATAAGTCCCACGACGGCGGCAGGCTTTGGCCCTCAAAGGTGGGCCCCGTCATTGTGCTGACAGTGTTTGAGGCGCGCGTGGAACACACGGACGGGCCGTCGACCCGGGCATGTTCCATGATCAGAGAGCGAGCTGCCCATTACTCGCCGCCAGCATGCCCGCGCCTGTTGGCCGGAGATCGTCTTGCGACGTCCTGGGCGTCTACCACTGCGGCTGGGTCGTGAGGTGCAATCCTGCAACGTATGCTCCACTGTGTCCTCCGGGCGATCCACACAGTGGTGTTGTTTCCTCAGGTACCTCCACACCCGGAATTTCCGTGTCCGGTGAGGATCTGCGTCAGGCGGTAGGTCAAGACGGGATGCCTATCTAGCCACTCCTCAAACCTTACCGGGGGTCTTACCGCTGCCATCACGGCGTGCCCGGACCTCTGTTGCAACAGTCGCTCCCTCCATATTATCGCCCTGAGATCGCGCCGGAGCTCTTCCCGCCGCACTAAACTTGTCGAGGCAGGGGGGTTACAGTTTAGTGCAGGCCGCAGAAGGAATTTCGTTTGCAAAATATGAGGACCGCAATCTGATTAATGAAGTATGTAAATGGGTTCTAGGACTATTTAAAAATGCATGTTGCCAGTGTCTGGAGTGGTCCAGAAATTTGTAAAATAATACCGCATTACACGTAGTAAAATCCTTCCCTTAAAACTTAATCACCCCTTTTTACCAATTTAGGGGGCGATTTTTGAAAAACCCAAAAACACGTGTTTTATTATTTTTGATCTAATTTCCATATACCGGGTTTCAAAGTTATCGGATAGCGCGTTATGATTTACCTATACAAACTATAACATCGTCTAGAGTATCATTGGAGGGTAGTTTTGAAAAACTAATAATGTCCATTGTCACCTCCTTAAAGGTGAAATCCTTTCTTGGTGCTCACCTACATGATAAATTGCAACTACCATCCAAAATGCAGGTTACACTTTTAGCGCTTTAAAATCCTTCTCTTTAAACTTGAATACCCCTTTTCACTAACATTGGGGGAGATTTTTGAAAAATCCAAAAACACGTGTTTGATAATTTCTTTTTTCTTATACAAATACTGATTTTCAAAGTAATCGGATCACGCGTTATAATTTTTCCATACAAACTTTTACATCGATTAGATCACTAATGGAGGGTAGTTTAAAAAAATTAAAAGTGCCAATCTATTTTATTTACTTGTTTTCTTATTCATGACTAGTTTCAAATGTATAAACCCAAGGAATAGGATTTTTCATGCAGTAGTTTTCACCCCTTTTCACACCTTTAGAGGACGATTTTCACAAAATCCCGTCTTTATGCCCCTCTAAATGGTAGACTGCAACTATTGTCCAAAACCCAAGTTTCTACGTTTAGCGATTTCGGTTTTATGCGAGTCGTACGACCATACCCTGTTCTTTTAAATATATAGATAATTATGTATTTATATGTTCTTGTACTATATTTTCCAATCAGTCTATCAAGCTCTCTTCATAATAAAGTATAATCAGTATGTAATTCCATATCATATGAAATTTATTCAGATCAAAACCCACAAAATTATCAACGTTTTATTGATCTGAGACCAAGGTGCGTTTTTTTTTTTTTTGGACCACGATAATTGTTGGCAACATCGAAAATATATATCTTGACAATCCTAAAAATATATTAAAAAACTCAAAACTCGGTCCTCATATTTTGCATACGGATGTCTTCTACGCCGCCTGGTCTAGTTTATAGGTTTTTCTAAGGAGGTTTAGTAACTACATAATACACCACATGACACTGGCTGAAAATAGAGGAAAAAAATTTAAACTTCTCAACATGATAACCGATGTCAAAAATGGCGGCTGCGATCTGTCTTGTAAGAAATCATTACAATTTTACAAAATACTCGACGATCCGAATTTTGCGGATATGTTGTCGACTCGAAATCTCTATTTTTTTATGTTTTATTATTCAGCTTTCGATCGAGTCTACCGTAGCCCTGCACGAAATTATTAATATGGACATGAGTGCACTACGCTAGTGCGACAAAACGGTACCGCGACACACCATAGTTCGAATGCACGCATGTGCGATACACTGAAGGCCGACATCACGCTAGTGCGACAAATGATTTGTCCTGTCCCCATTAAACAAAACAAAATAATTATAAATATTATGCGATTTGAATTTACGGTAAAACAAAGGTTTTTTTTTTGCACTACTACGGCTACATTGTGACGGATGGGAACCTAACCAAAACGAACCTCGGGTTGCCCCTGACGACTACTTTTAAAGGCACCAATAATTCTTGGGCACCCCGAGGCTCGGTTTAGGTAAGTCCTTTTAAGCCTTGCGGACGCGGAAATAGAAGCGCCGGAAATCTAGGAAATGTATACAATTCCTAGATCTCATCCACTTCCGGAAAAATAGTTTCACCCACGTATTGTCCAATAATAATACTATCAAACACTTGTCTGTCGCACTACCGTTATGTCGATCTACCGTGGTGTCGCACTACAGTCGCACAATCGTTTGTCGCACCAGCGTGATGTCGCCCTTCAGTGTATCGCACATGCGTGCATTCGAACTATGGTGTGTCGCGGTACCGTTTTGTCGCACAAGCGTACATCGCACTTCCGTTTGTCGCACTAGCGTAGTGCACTCTATAGACGTAGCATTATCATAGCAAAATACCCTACAATGTTCCAAATGCTGGGACACAGCACAGCTCTCCTCCCTGTGAGAAATAGAGATCTGTAATCGTCCACGTGGGTTCATTGCTGGTTGGTAGCTGTCATAATTATGTTCATTGGTTTTAGGCTAGAACAGTTTCTTCAAGATGTCTTCCTTCACATTCATTTGAGAGCAATTTTATTGTAATTAAATAAATAACACAAAGCTGGCACAAAATATGGTTGGATTTAAACAAAAACAATCACATCGTTTATTTCGAGTAGGCCAATTATAAGGGCTTTTATTTGAATTGTCAAAAAACATAAAATAAAACGAGTACAAAAATAGTTATGGTGCTACAGTCCCAGTCACAAGACATAAAACTGTGTAAGTACCTTAGGTGCTCATTCCAAAGCTTAGATCTCTATAGAGAAGAATGAGCAAGAAAATCCATGGACACTCTTTTTCGTATACTTACCGTGACCTTTGCACTTGGACCATTAGAGTGTTAGTGACTGTTATAATAAAAAATGCCTACATAAATATCAGTTAGATTTGCGATTTTATTTTACTTTATGTACGCGTTTGACAATTATCTCACCTGATGATAAGGAATGATGTGGTCCGTCGACCACATCAGAAGCACGCTTGCCCAGAAATAACGTATCCACTCTTGACTTGAAGACCGCAAGGTTATAACTATCAGGAAACACAGACCTCTGGCACGGCATTCCACTCCTTAGCTCGTTAGTTTCTAGGTGTTAAATACCTGTGCGTCCTGTGTGGCTGCCCCTGATCACGCAGGCTGTAGCATCCTGGCTGGAGCTCACTGGAGGAGGAGTAGCCTGCTTGCACTCCGACTTCTCAGAGAAACAAGCCCTGAAACAATGAAAACCGTTGATTTATTGTCGGCGATAAAGCGAACCACAACCTGACTCGTAAAAGACGGTTCGACACCCTTCTACGAATCGCTAATGATTTGTAAAGTAATTCGGCGAATTGGAAATGTTTAAGACCGTTCTGGAATATGTTAGCGTGTTTACGGTTGAGTATTGAGCATCAGTTCAATGCATGATAAAATATTTTGAGGTATTAAGTAATAATGTACTTTTACTTAGTAATCAAACCCAGAAGTCAATATTAATGTATGAAATTGAGACCTGCATAGGAGTATCATTCTATAATGTCACATGCATCCTCTCTATGAGAGGGAGTGGGTTTTAATTCAACATGCAAGTGCGGATTCGTAAGTGTCATAATATTTTATGTGTTATAATTTTTAATTCAGCGTTTTGAGAGCAATGGACATTAAATTAATAACAAAAACTATCGACCGAGTTGTTACCACTGGATTACTTCTGCTTCCAAATGGACATGGGGTCATAACATTTGTATCGGGAAACAACATTTATATACGATTTATTTCACACCACAAAAAAAAATCACAGAACTCATGGATTGTAATAAAATCTGTTCAAGTATGTGGTAAGAATTCAGCCACTGTAAAACCTTTGTACTCAAACACACCGAGAGCTTAGCGCAGTGGCATGGCGGCAGCGGGTGCGGAGAAAATCAAACATAATTATGAAATCGCTGTTTGTGGCCATACCCACTGAAGTGACGTTGGCGGCAGCCTAGCCTAGCGCAGTAGCTAATAGTGAGACAGAGAGCCTAGGCGTTTCTAGGCAACAACAGATACAACAGACGGAAGGCAGGTGTATCAAACCATTAAGATCTTAAAGTCTTAGGTAAGATCTAGATTTTATAGTAAATCTAGATCTTACCTAAAATCTAGATCTTAGGTAAGATCTACATTTTATAGTAATGTTTTTTATCAGATCTACCGTAGTATGCACCTAAAATTGTTTAATAATTTAGTTGTATACAATCTTAAAAATAACCTGCAGTTAAAAAAAAATCATAATGGGTTTCTTTAAAAAATATTTATTGAAACTACCTCAGGAGTTGCAAACTTGGGATACCTCCCCGGTTTGCAGCTCCTGGGGTGCGTTTAAGTCAACCATCCAGTTTAAAATTTATACGGACTAAACGTTAAACACCCCGTTCAAGTACATTGAGAGGTGAAAAATTAAACTGACTAAATTTTTTTATGCTCCGTTCACGGTCGCCCGCTGGTTAAGTTTTCGCCTACTAGGATTAATCTTAGCGACCTTTTTACCTCGCTAAATTTTATCCTGCTGTAAGTTTGCTCAATTCGCTCTCTAGAAACAAATATTTGTAACAAGTACTTATTTTATCACCTCCGTGAACTTTATTTGTGTGTGACAAGTAAATAAGATTTGAAAAAAATGAGAATATATAATAACAAGCTGAGCTGTCAATTGAATTTGACAGTTAAACCTATGACTCCGTTCAGCGAACTCTCGTTAGTTTAATTTTTATCTGGATGGTTGACTTAAACGCACCCCTGAAGTCGACGCAGCAAAAAACTAATGCTTGATTGGCACTATGGACACCAACGACCATACAAACATGTGGTCGTTGATGGACGCCAATTGCGCCCACCACCGCGCCTTCACTATGGCCTCATACTTTGCGCCTGAATCGCATTCCCCGGAATAAAATAACAAGTATTTGAATTAAAAGAATCCGATTCACAAATACTTATTCCAATGAAAATGTTCAACAAAAAACTTTTTAGTACCATTTCAAAAGGTATTTTGTAAATTACTGGAATTACTCTTTACTGAGAATTGAATGTATAGAAACGTTTCTGTGACCTTTGGTGCTTTGCTTTCCTAGTAGTATAGATTTTCTCGCCTACCGGTAAAAGAATTAAATATTTTTAGTTGAATAAATACAGGTACCTATATCTATTTAAAGATTTCCTTTGAATAGGTACTTAGTTTTTAGACGACTTTCAAAATTGGAGAGAAGCAGTGGCTGAGCGATCGGCTGGTGTTCAGGGTGTCGTGGGATCGATCCCCGCACTGAACGAATATTTTATGATCTACAATTAGTTTTTTCGGGTTTGGGTGTAGTATGTGAGTTTGTATGTTTGTAAACGCCCCCACGTTACAGGAAAAGAAATCTTAATGTAATGCTAATTAAAACCGACCTCTGAAAGTCTTTCATTATTTAAAAAAAATCATACAATACAAGTCATTCAAAATAAATAATTGAATAAAATATAATCATAATGACTTAAGCCATTTATACTCACTGCCGCGACAAATTAAAAACACTTAGTCACGAAGTTTAGCATAAAATTTTAAGTCTTTTAACCTATCGCGATTTCAGTACATTGCACTCGACATGCGAAGCGTTTCGTTACTCTCATATACTCGACTGCAAATGCTTCTAAAGTGTATGAACTCCACTTTGATCTTGATAAAAATTCTCGTCAGCAAGCAAAACCGATTGAACGCTTTACGTGACAAAGAAATCTATCTATACATATAATAAAACTGTAGAAAAGTTATTTTTGTACATTAAAAAAAAACTCAAAAAATTTAGCCAGGGTATTAAAGGACAACCAATAGAACCCATTTCTAGCATTTTTAGAATTTTTGTCTGTTTGTCTGTTTGTCTGTTTGTCTGTTTGTCTGTTTGTATGTTTATTTGTCCAGGTATCACGTAAAATGTACGAAATTTATGTAGATAACTTTTATACACAACGATTAAGCGTAACTTGGAGAGGAATTTAGTTTTTGTTTCATTGGAATCGGTTCAGTCTATCAAAAGTTATTCGAATATAAAGTGTTTCAGAAGTAAAATTACGGTCAGTTCACACCAAGACGCGTAGTTCATAGCGCGATCTAGCTTCGATTCTGCTACATATTCAAATAAAAATTCATCTAATGATTATGATAGGATGGGATAGGATAGGATAGGATGGGATAGAATAGGATAGGATGGGATAGGATGGGATAGGATGGGATAGAATGGGATAGGATGGGATAGGACGGGACAGGACGGGACAGAACGGGACAGGACAGGATAGGACGGGACAGGACGGGACAGAATGGGAGAGGACGGGACAGGGCGGGACAGGACGGGACAGGACGGACAGGACGGGACAGCTCGGGACAGGACGGGACTGGACGGGACAGGACGGGACAGTACGGGACAGGACGAGACAGGACGGAACAGGACGGGATAAGATGGGATAAGATGGGATAAGATGGGATAAGATGGGATAAGATGGGATAAGATGGGATAAGATGGGATAAGATGGGATAAGATGGGATAAGATGGGATAAGATGGGATAAGATGGGATAAGATGGGATAAGATGGGATAAGATGGGATAAGATGGGATAAGATGGGATAAGATGGGATAAGATGGGATAAGATGGGATAAGATGGGATAAGATGGGATAAGATGGGATAAGATGGGATAAGATGGGATAAGATGGGATACGATGGGATACGGTGGGATTTTGGAGGGAGACCTTTTTACCCGACGCTTCGCACAAAAAAATACATTGGTAATTTCCGACATCCACGCGAACGAAGTCGCGGGCACAGCTAGTTGAAAATAAAACTCGTAAATTGTTCCAAAGAAATCGAAGTTCACAAATCCCATTGGAACAACGAAATGCTGCATTTTAAAGGTCGTTCGCGCGCCATACTGCGACAGGAGTCCGCGACAAGAGACTGCGACAGGAGACCGCGACAGGAGACCGCGACAAGACACTGCGACAAGAGACCCCGACCGAAGATTACTACCGTATCTGTCTCGCTTGCGAATTGCCGCTCATACATTGCCTAAAGGCAGATTTACACAGATCCAGTGACTGGCGCACAGCGCTGACCCGAAAATACCCATGTAAATTGATTTCAAGTCAATCCAGTGGCGGGAAGTCAGCGCTGGCTTGTAAATTCACACACAAATATTTAAAAGCCAGTCGGCATCCCCGCAACCCGCGCCCACTGGCGTCAGTGACAAAACCCCGTGTAAACCAGCTTGGTCAGTTACTGGCGCCGCTTTGTGGGGTGATATTGCGACTGACGTGTGCTCACCGTGAAAACTAGCCGCGACTACTGACACCATGTAAACAGTGGAAGGCAGTATAGGCGCGAGCGCTGGCGCCGATAAATGACTTGTGCACTGACCCTGTCTAAATTTGCCTTGTTAAGTTACGGCTAAGCGACACCTCGCGCAGCGTAACGCTGGCGCCGTCACTTCGTGTGCAATAGTTTTTATTGTTTAAAATTATGTATTAGTTAATAGTTATTATTCTTTATACTTATATATTTATTGTGTTTTTTATGGGCCTTAGTTGCCTGAAATAAATAAAAATAAGTACTGTCGCGATCTCCTGTCGCTGTCTCCTGTCGCGGTCTCCGGCGACCTTTAGTGATCACAATACTTCATGAGCAGAAATCGAGAGCTGTGAATAAAAGTAATAAAGAAAGTCTTTTCAACAGATGCACTACAACATGAGCTCAAACAGAATATTTCATACGTGTTCTGGATACTGGAATAACTTGTTTAGCTAACCAAACAATCTCAATATGTATCGACTGGATCTTCGTGACTCGTGTTAACAAGAACAGTTGATCGTGTATAAGACTGAGGCTACATTAGGCAGCGATTTGCAACGCGACACAGTGCAGCCAAATGCGGGAGCACTCATTTATTTGTTTCTACTGTCTAGCCTTTTTTACATGTAAAATGAGGCCTCCCACAGTGAGTAGGGCGAAAGGGACTGTCAGAATGATATTGACAAAAATCCACGGTGTTTCTTCAATGGCCCTTTAAGTTCCAGGGTTACAGTTACCGGATAAGACAGACCTACGACCTCAGGTACAATTTCTCAATCTCGCGATATTTGAGGCGCGCGTGGAATAAGACGTACCTATCGTTGACCCGATACATGATCCATGATCTGATGGACCCATTACGCGACGGCCAAACGCCCGCGCCTACGTTGTCTAGAAATCGCTTTATTCGCGTCCATTATCGTCGGGCATCTGGGTGGTAAGATGGAGACTATCGTCTCCTTCACCATTCGGTATCCCTCTCCACTGGCACTTCCAAATTATAACGACTAACACATCCATTGATACAGGGCTGCCACAATTACCTACCGCGAATGCAAATCGTTCAGCAGCTCAAAGCTTTAACCGATTTCAAATCTATTTGAGTAAAGTATACTGTAAACAGTAAAACAATGCAACCTGGAGCTTAGTTGTGTGTTTTATGTGCTTGTTGCGGTCAAATCGTACACACGGCTACACATCAAACTATACAAAACCAGTTTGTCTTGGTCTCGCTTCGTACGATTTTTACTCACAATGAACGGTCAGCTAATACTGGCTTTGCATAGATTGATGTGTAGCTGTGTGTAAAACAAACGAATATTCTAATGTAAATTAGGTTTTAGGAGAGCAGTTTGCATAGGTTAACCAAATTTCTCTTCAATTTCTCTTTTACGTTTGTTAAAGAAAAATGCTTTTAAAGAGCTTCAATAATTAACTGTTGTAGAAAAAATGTCTATTTGTCTATTTTTCCGTAAGATGACATAACACCGCTAGAAAGTGTTACAAGAAAATGTAGTAAAAAAAAAAACTGTATCACGGACTTCTCAGAGTATAAAGTAAATGCCAAGATTATTCAGCAATGTATTTTTAGGCTGATATTTCATAGGAACGCCTGCGAAAAAATTAAAGTAAAAAATAAATGTTTAACCACTCAATTTTCTCTCCAGATGAGAAATACTGAAACCACGTCTTGTAGCCAATAAAAATGAAATTGCCTTTCCAGTTTTCTTATTATTAGCAATAAGTAGCACCTGTTCGGTTCAAAGAAACCTTTAAATATATACCTCTCGTCAATCTTCACATTTCTTAAGTTCTAAAATAGTAAAATGAGAGTACCTGCCTAAAATTAACGTAAAATATTTTATTTTTAAATACATTTATAAACCTACATTAATTAATCTGGGGGCACGGCAGTGCCTCCCGCCAAGACGAGCCAAGCGAAGCGCAAGGGCACTACTTACCTTTTCTTGAAGTGTTTCGTCGTTAAAAATCAAAGTGTAAATTCAGAAGCTAGGTTCTACATGAGATCTGATTTCTTTTTCATAGGACAAACCTTATGTGCTCGTTTTGGCAACAGTTTACATGAAATGTTTTTGGTGGGATTAGTTATTCAAGATTACTTTGAGGTAGCGCAAACATGACACCGGATTTATTCGATCGATGTTTTTTTATTATAAACAACGAAAACACGTACACACGGCTACACATTAAGCTATTCAAAACCAGTATTAGATGACCGTTACTGTTACTGTTAGGGGTTTTGGTTTCCGCACTTAGTCCTTCATGTGGACCATTGTGCGTGGGCCATAGTGGCCTGTGGTGGCTTATTCCAACCAGCCCACCTCCCTCCAGAAGTTGATCAGGTTGTTTGGTCTGTGGAGAACATCTGTGTAAGTCCTGGGCGTCCCGAGGGTCTCTGTCCTGATCTGGGTGACACCTGTGCACTCGAAGAGCACATGCGCAACGGTTTCCTCAGTCTCCATGCAAGCCCTGCACAGGGGACTGTCCGTTATGCCTATTGTGTGGAAGTGTTTGTTTAGGGAGCAGTGTCCCGTTATGGTCCCTGTCAGCAGACGCATGCCGGTCCTGTCCAGGCGTAAAAGACGTCTGGTTAGCCTGCCATCTAAGGATGGCAGAGCTTCCTTGGATTGCCTGCAGCCTGGTGTCGAGGTCCACCATCTCTCCGCTTGTGTAAGGATGCGCTCCTGCAGCCATCTACGTATCTGGTTGAAGGGGATGGGTATAATGGGTTCAGGTCCGCAGACTGATGCGCTGGATGCTCTCCTAGCTAGTTCATCAGCCGCGTCGTTGCCCAGTGATCCGCTGTGTCCTTTAATCCATTGTAGTGTCACTTTGTTGCGTTTAGATACCGTTACACGTTCTAGTGCATTGTGACATTCTAGTATTAAGCTTGAAGTGGTATATCGTTTCTCCAACGATTGAAGAACTGAGGCGCTGTCAGAGAGTATACGTATATGGGTGTCCGTAACTCTTCTGGCCTCTATCGCATATGCTGCTTGTATAATGCCCATGCATTCCGCCTGATAGACGGTGTTGTACATTCCCAGCGGGCTGGATATATTTATGTTAAGGTCGTGTGAGAAAACTCCAGCCCCGGTTCCGGAATCATTCTTTGATCCATCTGTGTATATCCTCAGTTCTTTCGGGCCTGAGTAGTCATATTGCTCTTCTGCAAGTGTGATACTGTAGTGTTTTGCAAAGTGGTATTGTCTTGGGGCTTTGTCGCAAGGTGATGCCATCATTGGCTGTTGTTCGATCGCATCATTCTTGATTCGCGTGTGTTTAATTCTTGAGTCTTTGTTTAGGGTTCCCAAGGCATGAAGCATAAAGGCGGCTAGGGCCGCCTCTTTCTGCACGATGAGGTGTAGGGGTGGCAGTCCAAGCATTGCCTGTAGGGCAGCGGTGGGTGCAGTTCTCATACAGCTAGTAATTGCCATACAGGCGAATCGCTGCAGCTTTTCGAGGTCTTTTTGGGTTGTGCTCAGGTTTGTTCTGGGCCACCAGACCAATGAGCCGTACGTGACTGTCGGTCGTATGACAGTGGTATATAGCCAGTGAGTGGTCTTGGGGCTGATCCCCCAATTCCTGCCAAGCATTCGCTTGCACTGCCACAGGGATATGCTGGCTTTTGTAGTGATGTAGTTGATGTGTTTTGCCCAATTTAGCTGTTTATCCAAAAAGATGCCCAGGTATTTGGTTTCAGTTGATAGGCTTAGGGTGGTTCCAAAGAAACGTGGAAGCTGTAGGGTCGTCAGCTTCCTCTTTTTTGTGAAGAGAATCAGCTCGGTTTTTGAGGGATTTACTGATAATTGGTGTTTGCTGCACCAGTTCTCCACTATTTTCAATGCTTGGCGCATGAGGTTGCACAGGGTATTTTCGTGAGTGCCATTTATTATTATGGTTATATCGTCGGCATACCCTACAGTGAAGTAGCCGTTATCATTTAGTGTTTTAATGAGGTTATCTACAACCAGGTTCCATAGTAGCGGTGAGAGGACTCCCCCTTGTGGGCAGCCTTTCGCCACAATGGCCCTTGTAGTGTCATTTATTGTAACTTGTACAGCTCTTTGCTTGAGCATGTTGCTGATCCATCCGCTCAGGGTCGGGTCTATGTTGTGCCTGTCTAAGGCCATGTTGATGCTGTTGAACGTGGTTTTGTCGAAGGCGCCCTCAATGTCAATAAAGGCGGCCAGTGCTGTTTATCCAAAAAGATGCCCAGGTATTTGGTTTCAGTTGATAGGCTTAGGGTGGTTCCAAAGAAACGTGGAAGCTGTAGGGTCGTCAGCTTCCTCTTTTTTGTGAAGAGAATCAGCTCGGTTTTTGAGGGATTTACTGATAATTGGTGTTTGCTGCACCAGTTCTCCACTATTTTCAATGCTTGGCGCATGAGGTTGCACAGGGTATTTTCGTGAGTGCCATTTATTATTATGGTTATATCGTCGGCATACCCTACAGTGAAGTAGCCGTTATCATTTAGTGTTTTAATGAGGTTATCTACAACCAGGTTCCATAGTAGCGGTGAGAGGACTCCCCCTTGTGGGCAGCCTTTCGCCACAATGGCCCTTGTAGTGTCATTTATTGTAACTTGTACAGCTCTTTGCTTGAGCATGTTGCTGATCCATCCGCTCAGGGTCGGGTCTATGTTGTGCCTGTCTAAGGCCATGTTGATGCTGTTGAACGTGGTTTTGTCGAAGGCGCCCTCAATGTCAATAAAGGCGGCCAGTGCTGAGCATTTGTGGTCCACTGCACATTCAATCTTGGATACTACGCTATGTAGCGCGGATTCCGTTGATCTGCCCGTGGAGTACGCATGCTGTTGTTTGTGAAGTGGTTTTTCCCGAAGAGGTCCGTCTCGGATATACCTATCACAGAGTCTCTCGAGGGTTTTCAGTAGGAAAGATGTGAGGCTTATAGGTCGATAGGCCTTGGGTTGGGTATAGTCCGTTTTGCCAGGTTTGGGTATGAAGATGACTTTTACCTCCCGCCATGCTAGGGGTATATGTCTAAGTGATTAGATGACCGTTTATTGTGTGTAAAAATCGTACAAAGCCAGACCAAAACAAACTGGTTTAATTTGTATAGCTTGATGTGTAGCCGTGTACACGTTCTACACGTCTGAAACGCCACGAGCACAATTCCAATCTCTCTTTTGAGTGGAGATGTCGTCAATGGCCAACCTCTGTCTGAGGTCAAAGTTAATTAATATGGCTTTATACTCATATCACAGCCACTTTTTACTGTCAAAAACATGCGAAAAAGTAAATTTGTCTCAGTTACGAAGCTTAATGTGGAAATACTGTGTAAAGTACGATTTTTAATTGTAGTCAGTAAAATGACAAGTGCAACTGTCACTGATACAAGGAAATTTAGTACATTTCTATAGTGAACAAATGTCATTTTACTGTCATTTTACTGACTACAATAATTAATAGTCATACTTTAGTTGACCATTCCAAAGCGTAGATGACTACGAAGATAAACAGTCAAGAACCGTGAACACTGATTACATCAAAATATTGTTACAAAACCTTTGTTCACATCATAGATGTCGTTTGTGGAAATACATGTTCGTGTTCCATAATACAATAAAAATTGAACTAAATACGGGAAAAATTAAACCCCCAGGAGATGCATTGAAAATAGTCACATAACATCCCAGTAAATTGTGTTTGATCTCAACGAGGTTATAGAAAACTTCAATGGGCTTAGAACGAGAATTTTCTTGCTACAACTACCTAGAGCTAGCTTCACACGGCGCGTATTACGCGCCGTAGAAAGCTAACTTTAAACAGGAGGTAATTATTATTTTATACCCTAAACATATAACAATAGGGCTGTCTTTTTCTTGATCTTCTTGAAAAACATTCACCCGTGATACTCGAAGGGTTTTCTCATCAACTCTGATATATTCAATTTTCGTGGAAGACGATTATTTAGATTCCGAAAGAGCAGTTCCTGCTTCGGTGGCGCATTATTTTCCATAGGGCCAAACGCCAACACAACGAGGGCAGAAACTAGTTCATAAACTTAACTTCCGATCGCATTTTGGATGTCATTTTAGACAAGTCTTACAGACCCTTTTGTCTCGCATCTGTATCATCAAAGGGCGGTAGGACTCATTTTTACTACGTAAAAAAATACCCACACTAAGTTTTTTCTATTTCGTGTATTGACAAGAATTTCAACTCACATACACAAACATTCTTTCTCTCAGTTATTACAAACACGAAAACATTACTTGTATTTAGAAACTGGCTCTTATCCGTGACTTTACCCGCGTGGTGTTTGATTTTATCGCGCAACCCTATTACGAAAATAGAGAAGGTTCCGCTTCGAAGCGTATTTTATACTTACTTTTGTTTGATCTTAGCTCCACTAAATAAAAAATATTTCAGAATATTTCTTCGAACATAATTTCTTTTTCTTAGATTTATAACTGTAGAGGTTTAATTAAAAGATTATCTCGTTAGAATACAAAATAGCAATACTTATTCTTGTGAAATACTAAAATACTACCCTACAAACACTGTAAGTCCTCTGACTTATTTGATAACTTTATAAGCCAAAAAAAAATACTAGACTAAAGATAAATGACGTATTGTTGTGTAGCTAGATAAAAATTTAATCTGGTTAATCCGCCTTATCGTCCTCATGGATGGTCTCAAACTACAACTATTTAAAACTTTTGTAAAACACAAAGCCGCGTTAGGCACAGCTGGTGACTAAATAGACCCCTATTATAATTAAAATGTGCAATGAATCAAGACTAAAAGGATTTGGGGTTGATGAATGACAAGTCTTTTTGTAATTAAACGAAATTCTTGGTATTTTTGGCATATTTGCGTAAGCTATTCTGTCTCGGATTTGCGGGACTACCGAATTACCGTGACTCCGGAATGTAAAGGACTATTGAAGGACACCGTGGATTTTAGTGAGTACAAATCTCACAGTCCTTATGGCTCTGCCTTGGGTGGGAGGACGCATTTGATGATTTTACCTCGATAAAAAAAATGTTATTCTGCCACACATAATATTTTTCCTCATCAGTAAAATACAGACTTTATTTGATGATGTTAACAGAATGATATTAGTTTTGGTTCCATGAGACAACTGCTTCGATAAAATACAATGTATCGGTAACTCGGGACGGGAAAAAACGTTTGTCTTATTAAGCGACTAAACGCGTCACTTGGTGGAAGGTACCCAGGGTTTGAGTGGCTAGCAGCCATACGTAAGACGATCAACAAGCATGTCTACTTTTCGTCTGCAGATGCTGGTGACCTAATTCTAATTGGTGGATTATTCTGCCACGATATAAGCACATTTCAGTCAAACTACATATTAAAACAAATAAAACCAATATTTTGTTATGACCGTCAAATCAATGTTATAACAGAAGACGACTACCTGTACTAAAAGTAAAAGGTAAGAACATCGATTGTACTAAATCCGACGGTCGCTGGTTCAAATCTGTGATACCTATTTTCATGTTTATTCCAATTAACACCAGATTTGTATAACATACCGTTTCAGTAATACGAGTAACATTATTTGTTAATTTTATTGTAAGACACACCTTTTCATTATACTAAAATTAATAATCGATATTAATAATAATAATATTCCACAACTATCACACAACGCCATCTAGTCCCAAGCTAAGCAGAGCTTGTGTTATGGGTACTAGACAACTGATAAACGTACTTATATATTTCTAAATACATACATATCATAGATAAATTACACCCAGACATAGAACAAATGATCGTGCTCATCACACAAACATTTGTCCTGGGTGGGAATCGAACCCACGACCTCCGGCATAGCAGTCAGGGTCACTAACCGCTAGACCAACAGGCCAGTCTGTAATAAGTAAACCGCAAATTAATTAATTTACGGAAATAACCATTGAGCTTTAGATTAAATTTATACTGGTCGAATGTTTCCGTTATAAATGGAAAAATAAATTTAATTAATCAGTGATTTAATTTTAGCAGGAATATTGGAATTTAATTAAAATAATTGTGTTTACTACATCTTCGCTTACTATCAGGCGAGGTAGTGGTCAAACGCTAGTATAATAATATAGAAAAAAAATGTGTCAAGTTTTACCTAAGTGTAAAAAAAAGGTTTAACATTTAGAAATCTAAAACCTTCCTTATTTAAATAAAAAAGTAGGTAAAAAATTTAAAGGTGATGATAAACTTTATCATTCACTTGTAATGAGCAGTCTTGCGAATGTAACAATACAGAAAAAATAACGAGATTGTTTTAGCGAGCATTCTGCCTAGAGTCGATAAAACGACGACCATCGCCTAGAGCCTTCGCTGAAAAGATATTTGGCTCTATGCTTGGCTCTGTTCGTTGTTCAGTTCGACAAAAATCAGCAAATGCTCGATGTTCAATTACAAGTGAATGCTCAAGTCTACCAACATCTAAACGAGAACAATGGAAAGTTTAATTTCGGATGAGAACTTATCTCGGTAAAACAACTAGAAACCGCTCGCGTTCCTTTGGTGGCCTGTTGGATTCCTCATAGGTATTTCATTATTGCAACCATTCAAAGGAATGAGGTTAACCTACAAAGTTAGATGTGCTACTAAACGGCTACGACGTAGCGCAGCTTGCTACGAACTTGTGTGGTGTGTGATAGTGTGGCCTGCCGCGCGCCCCAGTTGCATCGCTTGTAAAAAATAATATAGTTTCCGCCAGATAAGTGTTAAATAAAATTCGCTGACCCCCGTGTACCAATGTGTTGCAATATATCAAAATCATTCGAAAAAATTATAAAGTGGCGTACACGTACACGATCAAAACAAACGTATCGTGGTAAGAAGCGACCTTGACCTTATAATTTATTTTTAATTTCGAACCATGGTACAGCTATGAAATTCGAACAATGCCCTTTTCAATGACGATGGATCAATGACCTTTATTCCAGACCGTTTCGGAGGTGACTGTAATAAAAACTAGAACTAGATTTAAATGGTAAAGCCTCAATTTATTTTTTTGTAAAGTACGAATATATATAATATATATTATGGGCCAAAGTAGCTTGAATAAAAATAAATAAAGAAACTAAATAATTACTTCATTCAATTCATCTTGACTTGTCTATTCACAACTTTTCTGTATCTAAGTGCTAGCATAAATTCAAACACAAAAAGCTAGTTGAAAAAAAAATGGTATAAACCTAATTTTCGTGTATAAAACCCATTTCATTAGAGCACTACGAGTAACATTAAATTTGTCTAAATCTAATTACATGGTCTGGAATTGCGTGCAAATTGCAAGTAAAATTTCGCAGTTCGATGTAATAAAATATTGGTAAGAATGTCCATTATTTTATTTTTAATACCATTCTGGCACAAAACTGGGTTTAATAACGCCAGGTAGATTGATGGTGATAAAAAAGGAAGATTTAATAAATCTTTCATTTATTTTATTATAAACCTAGGCCTTCATTATAAGGCAGTCTTTTTTCTCCAAAAATATAAAAAAAATCACAACTCCTGACAAAATTTCTTATTTTTTATAACCAGTAGCCTAGGGGGTATTGCGTTAGCAACTAAATGGGCTATTGAGGTAGTTGTTTCATTAAGGTGACGTGTTAGTGCAAATACGGTTTTGTTTCTATACTAGACTAGTGATCTAACTTGTTGATCTATTTTGGGTCTAAATTATTACAAAACTGAATACACGATTCAATGATCTGGAACGAAAAAAAAACGGAATGCGTACTACTGAGAGCTATGGAAAAGATGTTACTTTAAATTGTAGAGAATACTGGTATCTAAAATTTTAGAAGACATTTTTTCATTAAAAAAAAAACTCTGTTTTATTCATCTGTGTCCCATCCAGGATAAGTGCGCGCGCCTAGAGTACGCCACAGAGCTGTCAAACGACTGAATGAACATAGGCGCGCGCACTCATCCTGGATGGAACATAGTTTTGCTATGTGGTGTCATCTCTATACGTAGTAAAAATAACTCAATGGTTTTATTCAAATAATGTCATCAATTTTGTTCGTTCACAATCCAACAGCCAGTGTGGCTTACAAGCTGGACATATGACACTTTTTTCAGATCGGGGTCGTCAGATTTTCGTAATACGAAAAACGTAAATACAAAAAAAGATCTTAGAGATTATTCAATATTATGTTAAGGCATAGGCAATAAAATATTATGCTGAGTTTCATAAAACCTGTTTAAACGGAAATGACTGAAAAAATAGTCATGTAATTTTTGCTAGTTTCAATACCACATATTTTCACTAAAATATCAAGTAAAAATAAAGTGAACTTTTTGAATTTCATCGCAAGAAAAATTGTATCAATTCTTTCTTCTTTTTTGTTAATTTGAAGAGCCCCACACTATGAATTTCTCCTTTATCGTGGGTGCGTTTACAAACTTAGAAAACTCATGTACTCACCCAAATATTCTGAAAGACTTGATCAAGCTTATGAAAGCTTGCTTGAACTTCCTGTTCATGAAGCAGTAAGTGATGGGGTTGCAGCAAGATGAGCAGTATGCGAGCAGTTGCAGTAACACCACGCCTTTGGAGCCAATGTACTGGTAGAGCTCGTCTGGGTAGAACAGATAGATCTGGAAAAGAAAATTGGAATTAAAAGGAAGTCAAACATCGGCGAAGACTTGGGGACCCTCCGTCTGTCTGTCACCTGGTTGTAGCTCATCAACCGTGATAGTTGAACAGTTGAATTTTTTACTAAAAGATGTATTTCTGTTGCTGCTGCTCTAATAACAAATACTGATACTGTTAGCCACTGCTAGGCAAATGCCTCTGCCCATGATCTCCAGTTTTCACGATCCAGTCCAAAGTGGACCACTGGTCTTTGGTTTTATCAAGCTCGTCCCGCCATCTTCTACGAGGTCTGCCGCGACGCCTTCTGTCTGTGTCAGGGCTCCACAAAGTGGTTATTTTGGCCCACAGCTCATTGGGCATGCGGCAGACGTGGCCGGCCCAAGCCCATTTCAATGCAGCGGCCTTTTGACCAACAACAGCAATTTGTGTTTTGGAGCGCATTGTGGTGTTGCGTACGCGGTCTAATAACAAATACTACTAAAAAAATACAAAATTAAATAAATACTTAAGGGGGCCGTACAACAAACAAGATTTTTTTTGCCGCAATTTTTGTTGTAAGTCCACGTTTGATCGTTTCCTTACCCCATGGTAAGCGTTGTTGCCATCTGAGGTCTAGGTCTACCACCAAGCAAATTAACCCATATTGTAATATAAATAAGACATTATTCATACACGTTTTAAAATAAAAACAAAATAATGATTTCGTTCGGTAAACAGCGCACGAAAACCGATACTTTTAATAATTATGAGATTTTCAGCTGTTTCGTTTAAACCCAAATTATTGTTTACTCAAACGTTTCTGAGGTACATAAATGGGAAATGTTTATAGTGGCAACAGAAATACATCATCTGTAAAAAAATCATTTTTTATCATAGTTCATGAGTTACATGAGCCTGGTGACAGACAGACGGACGGACAGCGAAGTTTCAGAAATAAGGTCCCGTTTGGCCCTTTGGGTAACGGAACCCTAAAAAGGAAGCCGCTACGGTCAACTGCAGTACTGTTATAACTATGGTTAGTTGTACATTTGTCACAACGTTGATTCGTCACAAAATAGGAAAAGAATTCGCCACATTTCTATCTAGCAATTATTTGTAATTTACTAATTATCACGATAGGGAGAACACATCTATGACCTTGATTTGTTACAGAAGTTCCGTCACTTAAAATTACTATAAGATAAATAAAACTGTGTCGTTACTTTGCGGATATCCAAGGCATTAAAATGTTAGGAAAAACAATGATCTAGTTTAAATTCCGCGAGAGATGCAGGTTCCGCATGTCTCGCATTTGCATGAGGTTGGAAGCATGTTGCTGCATCCTGCATTCACCAACATGCTCATAGCTTAGAGATATGTCTCGCAGAATAAAAACTAGAATAATATTTTCCTATACTTGGTGCAAATTGATTTTCAATAATATTTACTATCGATAAATTCTTGTTAATGTGCAATAGAGAACAGTAAAATTTCACTAACACACTTCGCCTTCTGGCTCAACAACCAGTGGGTCACACTAGCCTTAGATTGAAATAGTTGGAAGTCATGGGGAGAGGCCTTTGCCCAGCAGTGGGATAATACAGGCTGACAGTAACTGTAACAGTAACACTCTTCGCCCTTACATGCTTTTCCAAAACCCGGATTAATTAGGATGCAGCCGCTACACTAGGCACCTATCAGTCTGTTCCTAGTCTAAGATCCTTCCCACAAATTAGACCAAGTGCAATAATTATGTAAATATTAAAAGTTACTCAAGTTCAGTCCATTAAAGTTCCAACAGCAATAAAAGCCCCACGGGGTAAGGTAGAACTTTTGCATTAACTTGGTCTTTGACTCAAAGTTTGCCAACGAGTAATGGAGCATAGTGTACTAACACAATACCCGGTTCCATTACAAATAAAACTGACGTTGCTCAAAATGCTGCTCAACTCTTGCAGCATTCATCATCAGCGTATATTATTCCCACAATTGGGACACAGGCCTCCTCTCTGAGAGAGGGAGTGCATAATGCACACCATAATGCACCACGCGGGCCCAGTGCGGATTGGTAGATGTCACATATCTTTTTAATTTTTGGTTCTAGGACATGCCGGTTTCCTCACGATGTTTTCCTTCAACGTTTTGAGAGCAGTGGTGATGAAATAAATTACACAAAGTAATGCGCCTGGCGGGGTTCGAACCCACGACCTACAACTCGTAAGTCGGGACCGATACCACTGGGCCACCACTGCTCATATGTTGACCGATTATTTTCAATGAACTTCTGATTGGATAAGCATTGTCATCATCATCATCATCATCATCATAATTATAGCCATAAGACGTCCACTGCGTAACGTAGACCTCTCCATAGGTTTCTAATAGGATCGGCTTGCATCCAGTCATCAATCACCTTCGCATCCTCATGATGATGATTCTACTAGATTACAGGTCTCCTCTCTGTGAGAGGGAGAGAGCTGCAATACATACGTATTGCAATACACCACGCGGACCCAGTGCAGATTGGTATATTATAAAAAAAACGAATTTTACGTTCTAAGATATGCCGGTTTCCTCACAATATTTTCTTTCAGAGTTTTAAAAGCAGTAGTGATTAAATAAGTTACACAAAGTAATGCGCCTCCCTGGGTTCAAACCTATGACTTACATCTCGTAATTCGGAGTCATTAGCACTGGCCACCTCTGCAAACCTGATAGACTGACAATAATCTTCTGATTATTGCCAGTCTATCAGCTCCTGCTGAAACACATTAATTAATCTTGATTCTGCCCAAAGTAGGACAGTTTTATTGCACATACTTTACACTATACGAGCTTCAAAAACAAAACAAAAAAGGTCATTTTAAAAGAAAAGTTCGCACGTTTCTTTCCACATAGTTTTTCTAAAACATTTATTTTCATTTCCAATAGTCCTTAATCGCTATTCAGGACTATTGATCCTTTGTAATATTCTCAATGTTTTTATCTACTCTTTCTTATCTTTATAAACTGCCTGTTTAAATATTCAATTTCGTTCTCTAATCATGATTGCCTTTAGAAAGTTTAATTAAGCCCTTAGTAGGATACCCAAAATACCTAACTAATCTAAATAACTACTTATTTAACTTTAACTTTTTGATATGTTTAAATATTCGTTACAGATCAATTTTATGATAATTCTAGGGAAAGAGGTAGTTTACTTTCTACGCAAAAGTTGAACTAGGGATTTTAATCGACGTAGAAGAAAATATCTCCGCGAGATTTTTTTATCCTAATTCGAGCATCTTCACAAAATTTTCAAGGCTATACGACTTTTATGCAGAATTCTGCGGAAAAATTGTAAGGAGCAAGGGGGCTCACTTTGCAGGTCCACCAGTCTCCGGGGCACAGGCACATGACACCTTTGATGGTAACCCTCACAAAAAAAAGTACACTTTGACGAGAATAACCTTCATAGATTAGAAACGGTGCGCGGTTCCCTTAACTTAAAATTATTTATAATGCATATAAAATTAATACGTAACTTAACTTATATCAGTTAAGAGGGAGCGCAACGCAACTTTACAATTTTGTTAGGGGTGCTCGGTACCCTAGATGTCCTCTGGCGTTTTCCTAAATATTTTGGGTCGAATTTCAGTCTAACAGGTTCTCTAAGTTTCTAACTTCTAACTACATAACCACTCTTACTTAACAATTCAGAAAGCGATACCCTTATCCTAGGATAAGGGTATCGCTTAGTCAATTTTCCCTAGTGGTAGTTGACCCTAGGGTCAACTGTATTATTCCATATTTACTAGTAACGCGATATTTTAAATATGTATGTGTTAGATAACAATTTGGTGATAGAACAAACTCAGAATCGTCGATCCAAATCCACATTTTCTTTTTATTGAAATTACTAAGAACAATCGCGTTGCGGTCTTTACAATTAAGACATTTTATTTAGAGATTTTACAAGAACTTCTAATGCCCTTTCTGAAAAGGTAACACAAATGAAAACCATTTTTTTACGGTATTTTGAGGTTTCAGTCACACGTCGAGTCACGGAACAAACATTCGTTTGAAGTACGGTAGTCCGGGTAAGAATTTTTGTGTAATGCGAGTCTTAATGTTTTTAAACGTACCCATGATATAAGAGTAAATCCTAGTGTGGGCACAGTGTGGGAAAAAAAGTAATGATCAAATATAGGTCGTATGTTTTAAATATTTATGGCATTTGTAACTGTCAGATGCCTTGATAAAGTACTTGTGAACACTTTCGTTGAAATATGGTCGAGTTTAATATTTGAACACTCTCATTCCAAGACTGACATACTTCCCTCTCAGAGGGCCAAAGCCTGCCGGGGTTGCGGGACTCATACCATCACCGTGACCCCGGAACATAAAGGGCTACTGAAGAACACCGTGGATTTTAGTCAGTACAAGTCTGACAGTACCTCTCGCCCTGCCCGGGGTGGGAGGTCTCATTTGATGATTTTACCACGTAAAAAAAAAAAAAAAAAAAAAAAAGACTGACATACTTATATTCAGTACAGCACATTCGTTTGCTAATGTGGCGTTTTCAGAACATTACAGTCATTTTGCTAAATATCCTAATTTATCATTTTGCTAATGTAACGTTATATGCCTAATCCAAATAATATACACGCAAACCGTACTGTTAATCTTTGTGGGTAAGTGTGAAAGCAGATATAAATTGTTATTTTGATCCTTTGATAAACTGGACCCAATCCAAATATTTGAGGATAATTGCGTTCTAATTATATTTATTATATACCAATCTGATAGTTTAATACAATGTATTTTTTCTAGTTTTTATCGGCGCGAACGGTGAGCGCTCGCGCTTAAAGGATCTCAAATTCACACATCGTCTACGCTGCGTGAATTTTTCAAATCAGATCTCTGAGCTCTAGCTCAGCGATGTGATTTCTTAATGAGAATAGCATAGCAATTTATCTTTAGATTATGCCAGTGACTTTGTTAATGGTTGTAGGGATTAGTGTCGGGCACGCAAAATTAGGCTTTCGCATTGTTGCAGTAATGTAAATTAAATAATGTGCGCTCAACCACTGCGTCAATCGTGCGGCTCCCATCTGCTAATAACCACCCACTGTAATTAGCCAACTGTTTGCTATTTCCCTTTGATTAATTCATTGCACCAGAATTTGGAAAGCCAATGCTCAATACGATTGCATTGTGATATTGATTTTAGTTTGTAAACTGTGTAGTAGAACTATGGATCAGTTTGTACAAAATATACCTGTAAGTAAAACTTACGAAACTGTACGGACTGGGTAAAACTGGAAACTTTTTCAAACCTAGTGCAGGTTTGAAAAAAGTTTTTTTTAAACGTAGCCTCACCTAGGACTGGACTGGACAAGGAAGCGTTTTCAAACGTCTTTTATAATGCAAACAGGGAAGGAGTGGGAGTGCCACACTTCACTTTCTTCCTTCAGCGAAGCAGTCATGCTAACAAAGCAGGAGGCCCTCCTCCTCCTTCGTTAGCATGACATAGGTGACTGCTTTCCGTGTCACCTCGCCTCTGGCCTCCACCAATGACAAGCGCGAGAGGTGGTAATGTTCGGATTCTGATAGCATTTTCCAAAACGCGGCGCGTACGGGGCGGATAAGCGTGCTATGATTTCTAACAACGAATACTGAAATTCTGGTGTGCCCGGTGCCTACGACCCGTGCGGTACTCATATTATGACATGTGCGACCACGTCTAGGTTAATTAAAAAGATAGGCAGGATACAAACGTACGAGAATGTAGGCTGTGTCTCGTCCGGCGGTAATCGAAATAGTGTAGCCACAGAGTAACTTTTTACAGGGAATCAACAAGTATTTTTATAGCGAATTGGCAAACACGTGGCGGAGCGTCATTGTATTATTGTGAAAATATTTATTCACACAAAGAGTTTTGTTGTAACTGTATATTTTACCATGAACGGAATACATTTTCGTCGAAAATCATTAACAACAATAAATGCAACCATTTGTTGGTATATTTATGTATACGTTCATCAGAAATTCAATAAGTCTCTTTAATATACTCTCGAAGTGACTGTCAGTAGTGTCCCAATTCCCATAAAAATATTAATAGAACAGAATAAAATAAAAAGCTGACAAGCCCAGTTCCATACCTACCATTCCCATTTTAAAAAACGGCGAAAAACATGTCTGTTTTAATCCCTTAAAATATTCATTTGATTCTGTTTTTAGTATTAATTTGTTGTTAAAGCGGCAATAGAAATACATTATTTCTGTCTTTTTTAAATTCTATTTTCTGTCACAGTTCATGAAATACGGTCAAACGGGGTGAATAGGGACGCAGGGGTGAATCACGACAAAACTTTGAAGTGGATTTTAACAAAAAAATATGATGATAATTATGTTGGCAGCAAGGTTTCAAATTAATGTAGTATTAATCAATTAATAAAATTGAGTAGTTGTTGGTAACCTATCACATTAATTCAACATTTAAATCCCTGTTAAAGTTTTGTCCCGATTCACCCCTGCGTCCCTATTCACCCGGTACATCCTGGTAACAGACGGACAGACAGACAGACGAACAACGGATATTTAGTATTAGAGTCTGTCCCTTGTCTTTTGGGAACGAATCCCTAAAAAATTAACCATGAACAAACTGTTAGTTGTTACACTGTGCTAAAGGGATGTTTTACGAAAAAGAAACAGTAACGAGGCCGTATTTTGGTCAAAGCCGTCGTAGTTTTATTTACTAGACCCACATACTGCTTGATTAGGTTCTGCAACCTAATCAATACTGCAACTACTTACATTAATTGAATTCGGCGAAATATGGCACCATCTACCATCAAAGGAACATTATTGATTCCTTAACTATGACGACACTGTTGGCGCAGTGACGCAGCGATCGACTACTACGCATAGAGTGTCGTGGAATTGATCCCCGCATGGAACAAATATTTATATGAACTACAAGTAATTGTTCCGGGTCTTGAAATGAGTAGCCCAAGTGAGAAGTATCCCAAGAGAGAAGTAGCCCAAATGCGAAGTAGCCCTAATCAGAAGTAGCCAAAATGAGAAGTGGCCATAATGGGAAGTAGTTCACTAAGGAGTCGGTTGCCAAATTGAGAATTAGGCCTAATGCGCCTAAACTGTGTTTGTGCATGAGAGTTTCTAAATGCACCTGTTTATAAATGCACCCACGATACAGGACATAATTAAAATCAGTCCCGCCAAACGCGAAATAATCGCAGACAAACATACATAAATTATAAACAAAACTTGTAGGCGAACTGATATCCTACGATTTTTTTTAATTCAGTTAAAAAGTAAAATATTTCGTCACGAATTTATTGGATTAATTGAAGTCAATCATAAAGTATCTACTATTACACTCGAGAGCAATGAATCCGGGTCACTTAACCCGCGAGCACTCGCGCTATGAGCATTTCCCTCACGGTAAATTTAAAAATCGTGTTATTTTGTCAATAATGTGCATTGGTGCCTCATTCACGCTATAGCTGACTTTGAGTCCTTTCTCGTCCCCACAAACCGGTTTCATGTGATCCAGTGCTCCTTGGATAGTAGAGGGAGAGTATTTGTTTAGCAGGGCCGCAGCCTGCGGCGTTTTGCTCATCACGCGAGTATCAGCGTTAGTATGTTTTAAATTATTTTTTTTACTTGGAATGAATAAATATAATCATTTATTGCTATTTTTATGTTAAATAATAGTCAGATATCATCATCATCATCATCATCTCAGCCATAGGACGTCCACTGCTGAACATAGGCCTCCCCTTTTGATCGCCACAAGTACCGGTTGGACGCAAGACGATCTCCGGCCACCGTAGGCGCGGGCATGCGGACAGCGAGTAAAGGGCAACTCGCTGTCCGACCATGGACCATGCCCGGGTCGACGGCGCGTCGTGTTCCACGCGCGCCTCAAAGAGCTGTCAGCAAAAAATGACGGGGCCCCCTCTCAGAGGGCCAAAGCCTGCCGGGGTCGCGGGATTTATTTCTATTACCGTGACCCCGGAACATAAAGGGCTACTGAAGGACACCGTGGATTTTAGTCAGTACAAGTCTGACAGTACCTCCCGCCCTGCCCGGGGTTGGAGGTCTCATTTGATGATTTTACCACGATAAAAAAAAAAAAAAAAAAAAAAGTACCGGTTGGAAGCGACCTGCATCCAGCGTCTTCCGGCGACCTTCATAAGGTCGTCTGTCCACCTTGTTGGTGGACGTCCTACGCTGCGCTTGCTAGTCCGTGGTCTCCACTCTAGCACTTTTCGACCCCATCTGCCATCCGCTCTGCGAGCAATATGGCCTGCCCATTGCCACTTCAGCTTGCTAATCCGGTGGGCTATATCGGTGACTTTAGTTCGTCTACGGATCTCCTCATTTCGGATTCGATCACGCAGAGAAACACCGAGCATAGCCCTCTCCATAGCTCGCTGAGCGACTTTGAGCTTTGAGATGAGGCCGATAGTGAAAGACCACGTTTCGGTGCCGTAACTCATCACTGGTAACACACATTGGTTGAAGACTTTCGTCTTGAGGCACTGAGGTATATCGGATGAAAAGACACTGCGTAGTTTCCCGAACGCTGCCCAACCGAGTTGGATTCGGCGGCTGACCTCTTTCTCGAAGTTGGATCTACCTAATTGGACTACTTGTCCTAAGTAGATATATGAGTCAACAACTTCGAGTACCGAGTTTCCAACAGAGACTGGGGTGGGCACAACATTGGCATTTGACATAATTTTCGTCTTGTCCATGTTCATTTTCAAGCCCACCCGTTGCGAAACTAGGTCGAGGCCATCGAGCATCATGCTGAGTTCCTCCATCGACTTTGCCATGACTACGATGTCGTCGGCAAACCGAAGGTGAGTGATGTACTCGCCATTGATGTTGATGCCAAGTCCTTGCCATTCCAGGAGCTTGAAGGCGTCTTCCATTGCGGCAGTAAACAGTTTAGGGGAGATAACATCCCCCTGTCTGACGCCTCTTCTCAATGGAATCGCCTTCGTACTCTGCTCCTGTACTCGGACCGACATGGTGGCGTTATTATACAAACACTTCAACACCTCGATGTACCGACAGTCAATACGGCATCGCTGGAGTGACTCAAGCACCGCCCATGTTTCCACCGAATCGAAGGCTTTCTCATAGTCCACAAACGCTAAGCATAATGGCAAGTTATACTCCTCGGTCTTCTGTATAACTTGCCGCAGCGTATGGATGTGGTCTATGGTACTATAGCCTCTTCGGAAACCGGCTTGTTCGGGAGGCTGGAAGTCATCAAGTCTGTGTTCGAGACGGTTCGTGATAACCCTTGAAAACAGCTTATAAACATGACTCAGAAGCGTGATGGGTCTGTAGTTCTTCAATAGGCTGTTATCACCTTTTTTGAAGAACAGCACCACCTCACCTCTGCTCCATGCTTCGGGCGTTTTGCCCTCGAACAGGACGGTATTAAAGAGCTTCTGGAGGACTTTAAGTACCGGTGTTCCACCCGCTCTCAGAAGCTCTGAGGTGATTCCGTCCTCGCCCGGCGCCTTGTTGTTCTTAAGCTGTTTCAGGGCCATCCTAATCTCGTACAGACTGATGTCCGGGATATCTTCGGTATAATGACAGGACAGCTTGGCTCTTGGATCTCCTACCAAGCTGTCAACGGGCTTTGCGACCGAAGTGTATAACTGTCCATAGAACCTCTCGATCTCGCCTAAAACCTCTGCTTTGGTCGACGCTATGCTGCCATCCTCCCGTTTCAGCTTTGTCATCTGGCTTTGCCCAATAGACTTGCCCTTCGCGAACACTTTGGAGCCTTGGTTTCGCTGTATGGTCTCTTTAACACGATTCGTATTAAAGAGACGCAGGTCGTGCCGCAAGGACTTAGATATACGTCTATTGAGCTGCCTATATGACTTCGCGTCATCGGAAGACTGCAACTGTAGCAAACGTCGTTCAGCCATGAGGTTTAAGGTTTGATCGGTAAATTTCTGAGGTCTATCTTTACGGCCGGGTCTAAAAAACTTAGACCCTACCGTGCGGACAGTTTCCACTAGCCCGTCGTTGATCTCGTCCACTGAAACTAAGTTCTCAAGGCAAGCAAAGCGATTAGAGAGCTCGAGTTGAAAGCTTTCGGGGTTTTGAATATGGGACCGAGTAGGTCGGAGCGTAGACTTCATCAGGTTGGACCTTTCAAGTTTAACATTGATATTCAGCGAGCCTCTTACGATTCGGTGATCGCTACCGGTTTTCACCCTGTTGATCACAGAGACATCACTGAATATCCGTTTCTTGTCGGTCATGAAGAAGTCTATCTCGTTTCTCGTGGAACCATCGGGACTCAGCCAGGTCCATTTCCTGTGAGGCGGCTTCTGGAAGAAAGAGTTCATCATGAAGAGTTCTTCTTTCTCCAGAAAGTCGGCCAGCCTCTGTCCCCTAGGGTTCCGTTGCCCATACCCAAATTGCCCCACTCTCAACTCATCACCGCTTTTCTTGCCCAACTTTGCGTTAAAGTCCCCCATAACAACAGTGAAGTGAGTTTTTGAGCTATGTATGGCCCTACTTACGTCCTCATACATAGTCTCTACTTCCTCATCGGAGTGTGACGAGGTCGGTGCGTATACCTGAATGACCTTCAGCGAATATCTTTTGGATATTCTGAGTATTAGGTATACCACCCTGCTCGACACACTGTCGATGGTTATTATGTTGTTAACGAGGGACTTGTGAACGAGAAACCCGACACCACCTTGGGACTGTTGGTCGCCCTCCCGGTAGTAGAGCAAGTTACCAGACTTCAGGGTTACGGTGTCCTCCCCCTCTCTACGGACTTCGCATAACCCCATAATGTCCCAGTGTAACTTGCTCAGCTCCTCTTCCAGCTCGCAGATCTTTTCGTCAGTCCTCAATGTGCGTACGTTGTGTGTTACCAGGGCCAGTCGTCGTGGGGGTGGGTAGCCGGATCTCTTCCGGAGATTCTTAGCACCCCCTGCTCCGCCGTTACCTTGACCGCTACCCGCGCCAGGGATAGCGGAGCTGCCGGGGACTGGGGGCCTGGTTTCTGTGGTTCTCATTATAGGGGGTAATTTGCCTTAATCGCCACGCTTGGCAGGCGGGTTGGCGATCGCAGTGAGGATGTGCAGTACACGGAGGACGCTGCTGCCCGACCTCCGGTTTGTCCCTTAGTCGCCTCTTACGACACCCACGGGATGATTTGGGGGAGCGCAATTCTAAGCCGGCGCCCCACGGCGGATATACGGAGTCAGATATGATTACCTTATAATTAAAAAAACATGAAAATACATAAATGAATCTAAGTTAATATATTTATAGATGGTTGGTCAACAGCAACACGTTTTGGCGAAAAAATTGGCACCCGGAGACAATATTTGAAATAATTAGCTCTACATTTACACAACCCTAAATACAACGCAGATCTATCATGTACAACTTGTCACTTATTCTTCAGCAAATTTTCCTTTGAACCTGGGGTTCGTGGGACTGAGAAAACTAATGGAATCTGCGCGATTTTCTGTGAAATCACAAATAAAAAAAGACATATTTTCCTGCAATTTTTTTTTTGTGTTCCGGACATGCTTTTATTTTATGTAATATATGTATAGCTTAAACACATAATGAGGATTAATACTGTGCCATATTTATATGTTTTTTTTGTTTAAGTAATTTTTTAATCGATTAATACCAAAAGTCGGTGCAAAAAATGGCAATTAAGCTATTATATTTGTTACTGAAAATTAAAAGTATAACAAAAATTGTATAATTATAAAAAACATTTGATTTGATTAAATATGATTGTTTTAATACATTTTAGTCTTAAAATATGTCATGTCATATGTCCTATACTACAATTTGACTGCTTATAAAGTGTGAGCAAAATGCTCTATACGCGAGTGTCTATGTAACTTTCGAGGGCGCGAGTGCTGCCGGGTTAAAGAATGTTAAAAATCTCGGAAACTAAAAATGATAGGTTAATGCAATAAACATAAAGAAAAAAACTGGTGATCTCTCCTTTTTTTTTTTTTTTTTTTTAGGTAAAATCATCAAATGAGTCCTCCCGCCCTGGGTGGGGCGGAACGGACTGTCAGACTCTTACTGACTAAAATCCACCCGTGTTCCTTCGGATGCCCTGTACGTTCCGGGGCCGCGGTAACCTGGGTTAAGAAAAAACCCGCGACCCCAGCAGGCATTTGGCGCGAAACACGACGCGCCACCAACCCGGGCTTGGTCCTCGGTCGGACGGCGAGCCACCCATTACTCACCGTCCGCAAGCCCGCTCCGCCGCTGTGCCCTCTGCTGATCAGAGGGACACGCGTTGGAGCGTCCACACGACAGGCTATTCGCATACGGACAAAGAGACTCCTTAAAGAAGAGTTTTTGCCCGCATCCCAGGGTGCACCGGCCTGAAAAACTGGTCTTCCCCCCGGACGTATCCGAGAGGGAACTCCAGTCCACGGGCGCACGTGGAGGTTTCCTGCCTTAGCACCCCTTTCCTGCCTTAGCACCCCTTTCCTGCCTTAGCACCCCTTTCCTGACTTAGCACCCCTGCTGATCTCCTTAAAACAAAAATAGGAAACATGAAATTTTTGAACTTTATTACGATTTTCTTGAATTTTAATACTTCGTATTGCCTCCTCGTGCTTCCATTACTGCGTTTACGCGGTTAGGCATGCTGTACACCAAGTTCCTCATACGATTTTGGGGAATATTCTCCCATTCCTCTGTGAGAGCAATTTTGAGGTCACGAAGCATGATTGGGGGAGGGTTTCGTTGTTTTACGCATCTGCCTAGCTCGTCCCAAGCATGCTCGATCGGGTTGATATCCGGTCTGCGCGTTGGCCACTCCAAACGAGTAATGTTCATCTCTTGAAGGTAGTCATTCACAATCCTACCTGTATGAGGTCGGGCATTGTCATGCATAAATACAGCATCCTCACCTAAATTGACCATAAATGGACCAACGTGATCATTGAGGATTTCTTCCACATATCTTACGCTAGTTAAAGACCCGTTTTCTATGATCAACAGCTCTGTGCGACTTTCAGAAGAAATTCCGGCCCACACAAGTACAGACCCACCACCGTAGGCTACTTTTTCTTCGATGCACTCTGTGTCTTCCATCGTGCTTGTAGAGCATAAATTTTGATTCGTCGGAGAACATAACTTTTGACCAATCTTCAATACTCCAATTTACGTGGCTCTGGGAATATCTTAGTCTTGAAATACGATGCCCACGCTCCAGTTTAGGGCCGTTTGCAGGTCTAAGGGGTTTTAAGTTAGATTCAGCAAGCCGACGTCTTACACCTGGTTCTGCCCGTTCCTGGTCTGCGTAGGTTAGAACCAGTTTCTTCGTAACGTCGGAGAACTCTTTGTACTGTTGACAGCGACACACCGACAGTCCTGGCTGTATCGCGCTGACTCCGGCCGGTTTCCAGCATTGTAAGTATTCTGGTACATTCTTAAGGCGTAAGCGACATAATTGCAGCTTGAATAATGAATATAGAGTACTATCAACATGGTTTATGTACCCACATAAATGACAGATTACAAACAAAAGCAAAACCAAATGCTGTAATTTCGTAGTTCCATCTTCGAAAGTGGCCCTTTTTCTAATTTGTTTTTTTTTTTAAGATATAACTTTACAATAACTAAGAAGTTTTAATACCTTCATTTAAGGAGTATTACATTGTCTATTAAATACAATTTATTGCATTAACCTAGCATTTTTAGTTTCCGAGATTTTTAGGATTCTTTAAGTGACCCGGATTCATTGCTCTCGAGTGTATTATATCCGTGAATGACTTGAAAGTATCAAAAACTTATAAGAAATATAGGTTTCGATTGTCCGCTCTCAACTGTCAAGTTAGTCGTAATTTGATAGAACTTATCAAAGGGAAAAGAGGAAGTAGAACATGTCTTCATTTTTAGATCTTTTATCTATTTCAATATTTAATATTTGAATAAAAGAACCGTTTGTCGGACTGAAGTTTCTAGGTTACAATATTTCCATAAATAAGGAGAACATTTGAAAAAGGTATCTCACGAGATACCCTTCTCAATTGTTACCAATAAAGTACATCAAACAACAATAGCTTTTTACTAAACGCTTATAACAAAATAGTGTAGATGTATGTTTGTTCACGTATAATAGAGTAATTTAACGAAAAACAGTTTTGCAATAATTTTTTTTCTCTTGCTTTGCTTCCTCTAGGTCGAAGGAGTAGCAAAGGTAGAAGCAGATAAGCAGTTCATTTGAAAAATAAACATGTTTATCTATGATGTTCTATTTATGAACACAATTTTATTCAAAAACTAAATACTCTAAAGACGCCTTGAAAATTTAGAAATAAAAAAAAAACTATCAATTAAAAATTGAACTTAGTTATCTGTGGAAATGTTTATTTCCTCACAGAGGGCCAAAGCCTGCCGGGGTCGCGGGACTTATTTCCATCACCGTGTCCCCGGAACATAAAGGGCTATTGAAGGACACTGTGGATTTTAGTCAGTACAAGTCTGACAGTCCCTCCCGCCCTGCCCGGGGCAGTAAAAAAAAAGTGCTACAAAGAAAAGAAAAGAGCTCGAGTGTGAAATACACCCCATATTGAACCTAATCGTAGTGCCAGTTTTCGAGGAAGAGTATTGAATGACTATTAGACCCTTAATACCTGCGTATTTAGGGTATGTGTGTCTGTTAGAGCTATTACAAAATTGCTGAAACCTATTTTGTTGCATTTTAATTTATGTCACGTGGAATAGCTTAGGTTTTTTATACATGATGATAAATTATTACATATTACAGAATGCAATCTAGTTCTCCGGAGATTAACGAGATTGCACACGAGCATAAAAACGTCCCACTCTAGGTTGGTGCACGACACATTTACAATCATATTTTAGTTTATTATTAGTAGTACCTAGTCTTTTTGCTCTGTGGTCTAAAATTAATTTAAAACTTCATTCTATTTTCGAAATGGCTTTAACGTGACTGGGCATAAAGGTTTTGAATATTGTCTTTAAAATAAACCCCAAGAGATCATTGTTTTAACGCGCTAATCTCAGGAACTGTTGGTTCAATTTGAAAAAAAATATTTTGTGTCACTCTCATAGATGGAAAGGAAGAGGAAAGCCAAAGAAAAGATGGATGGATTGTGTAAGGAATGATATGAATGAAAAAGGAGTAAATGATTCAGTGACGTTTGATAGGGTGGAATGGAAGAAAATAACGTGTTGTGCCGACCACAAGTAGAATGGGATAAGGGCAGGAAGATGATGATGATGATGAATCTATTTATTATGTAACATCACGCTATGACGTATAAGAGCGGAACAGCGAGTGAACCAGCGGGAAAAACTAGTTTAACCCTAAAATTTGTTGAGCCTTACTGAATTTAAATGAAATTCAATTCGATACACGTTTCAATAAAGTCTAAAATTAAATACCTATATTTAGTCTATGTTTTATCGAAAAGGTCCATGTATATGATCTTAGGTCTCAAACCCACGTAAATGTTTCACGTGTCTTTCTATTTACATACGGATGGTAGCAAGTTAAGTCAACCCACAAAATCAATCTAACTGGACGGCTGGTATTTACCTTTAGACCAGCCTCATTTACAAAGTAACGGTTGCGTTATTTTGAACTCTAATGCTAAAAGAATAGAATGGACATAGATACTAGGGTGGAGTGAAATTGAGATTTTTTTTTTTTTTTTTGGAATTTCACTTTTCCTGTATGATTAACCGATGACCATACCTATAAGCTTTATTCATGCTAAAAATCAAAACCCTACGACTTCATTTTGAGGTGGCGCGCTATGAGCGTAATTTGAAAAAAATAACAATTTTTAGGTCTGTTGTGTGTGTACCTGCACGACAATGTTATTGTGCATCTATATGTAATAAATCTCATATTTAACGTTACTTTATAGAGTAATTTTGTTCGTTTTTGCATAATATTCATGTGTGTCCAATAAATCTCTTTTCTTTCTTTCTTTCTTTCTTTCATATATTTTATCATTTAAGTGGTAACAACAAGTGTCAAGAAATTATGATTATTCGTCAATAAAATGCCAATAGCTCAAAAAGAATTACGATATGCCTTGTTTGGCGATCCAATAAACCTAAGTGATAATGTGTTACTAGTTTATTGTGATAGTATAAAAAATTACTTGTGGTTAAAAAATAACTTACTGGAACTGAATAATGGTAAAAGTCCTGCAGTGAAGGATTTGTGTGAAAAGATAGCCGTTGATATTGAAAAAAAATTATAACAAGACGATAATTCTCATTATAATCCATCAAAAATAGTTGCCAGATTGATTTCCTATTATAATAAATACAAGAATGTGAAGAAATTGCGCAATGAAAAGAAAAAGCATATGTTTTATGAAAAATCTGAATCAAAATTATTTGACATCGCCACTTGTAAATGTGAATCCAGAGAAGTTTGTAAGTGTGTGATTAAAGTCCCTATTGTGGAAGAAATCTTTTTGAAAGACCAAAGATATGAACGAAAAACATATATATTGGGTCTGTTGATAAAGTGTCTACTAAATCTTTCTGACGTAAAGAGACAAGAAAGACAAAGTATGATGAGTTTAAAAGAAGAGCCAGTAGTATCCAGAGTACTTCTTCTGATCCAGTTTTTTTTGGTCTTCTAGTAGTTCGTTCGTTGCAGCATCAGACGAGGATGAAAATGCGATTCTTAGAATAAAAATAACGACTCCAAGAACTATGAAATATAGTGTTACAGAAATTTCAAGCGTGATTTCCTCAGGTGGCAAAACATTTAAAATTGAAAGTACCTTGCCACACTCAGGCGGTAGAACAGTGCGTCAAATTCGTTACTGAGGCTTCTTTATCTGTTTGTGGTCCAGAGGCAAGAGATGGATTCATTTGCACGAGGATAAAGGCCAGGCAAGACATACCAGTATTTGACAAAAAAACACAATTTTTTAAGCAATAACGAAGAGTCTGTAGCTTCAGCTTCCATGTGTTAAAATACTTTTATTTAATATATTTTGTATATTTATAAGTACAATACTTAATTTCAACCTTTAATATTTTCATTTTGATGAGTAGTTTGTCTGAAGTAAAAACTTTATTAAAACAAATAAAATGTCATTTTCTTTAACTTTTAAATTCGATGCGCCACCTCAAGATGTTAACGTAGGACCTTGAAATTTTATTTTTATATCTCTTATAATGTCGATCATCCATTGGTGATACAGGAGTAACAAAGTTGTAAAAAAATTTTTTTCACTCCACCCTAATAGATACGTAATGTTGCTTTTGTGCTGATAGAGCGAGAGCCGGCTGCAGAAGTACCTACGTCATCGGCTACCCCAATGGGCTATATTCAGATCGTTAACCGACACTTAAACACGTAAAAAAAATCAGGTCTGCCAGAGCCGATCCTGCCGGGTCATAGAAATAATCGATATTTTTTGACATAATTTTTTAATAAAAATTACCTCATAAGATACCCGAATGAAAGTGCTGGCAGCAGTTAACCATTGATTAGTTATGTAAAAAAAAGTTGGTCTGCCATTGCGCAGCCTGCCGGAAGTACTTGGCAGACACCTAAATATATACCCTTCTGACTCACTAAACCTACCTCATCGAGTACCCGGATGGAACCAACGCTAAATAATAGCCAAGATGCCCCTGATAGTGGATCAAAAGGTCTGCCAGGTCTAAGCCTGCCGAAACTTAGTGTTCAAAGCATTTGAAGTTGATAGGGAGCGTAATTTCACCTGAAGTCAAAATAACATTTAACATTTAAAATAACATTTTTTATCATTGTTTTGTTTCTAAAGTTATACAAATTCATGAATATTAAATATTTTTTATCGAAACATTAAATAAAAAAACACGTGTAGGGATAAAAGATGTAAATTCAAAATTTTGCAATAATCACTACGAGTTTAATAACATGCTTACAATTTATATACATACTATATATGTACATACAACTGTCAAAACTTAGTTTAAGTTGGCATTAGAATTACCTGAATTCTGTAAACATATTTGTAAGTTTAGGGAACTACATAAGTAGGCTTTCGAGTGGAGAACCTGTTATTGAGTAAATCAAGTCAACGCCTAATTAACTTGACCACCACCAGGATCTCTCTCATCATCTGAGCCGTAGGACGTCCACTGCTGAACATAGGTCTTCCCTTTAGATTTCCACGTATACTGGTTGGAAGCGACCTGCATCCAGCGTTCTCCGGCGAACTTTATAAGGTCGTCTATCTATCTTGTTGGTGGCCCAAGTAACACAAACTTCTGAATAAGAGCTGAGTATGTGCAGTCATCAAGATTATAATCTGAATACCATACTACGTAACGTCTGAGTAAACACCTATTCAGACTTTATTCAAGAAAAAAAGGCCCCAAAATTAAATGCATAAAGCTTAATAACTTCTGAGTAACATCTGAGCAGGAGCTTTACAATGGTGAAATCATCTTAGTAACTTCTGGATAACAGCTGATATTCCTTTTATTAAGCTCTTACTCATACAATATTCAATTTATGTCGATTTGGTACATGGATTCCGTATTAATTCAGCATTACTTTCATGTTAACAATAATGTAGATTTTATTCATACAAATTGTAAAATAGGACAATCAGAAATTTTTAATGTCGGTGATCGAGTCATTGCTTGACATTATATATGGAGAATTTATTAAAACAAATAATAAGTTTATGTGTTATATGGTTTGCTACATGTTAATTCTTAGTGCGAAAATTATTTTGTCGTAAATAGTTTATGATTTTTCCGATTATTTTTAACGCGCCGCTTGAATAGTCAAGATAAGCGATTGTAAATATTATTTTCACACCACTTGCTCGTAAATGTCAAATTATATGTCATGCAAACAAGGAATAAAGCAGGTCAATGTTCCCTCTCGCTCGAGCCGGGCAATAATATATGTACTGAATTTCATTATTCCCGTGGGAATAATGTGATTTGAATTTGGAACCTCAAATAAAACCATATGAAAACTTTCACCAAGGAGTTGCATCAGTAATGGCGGCCGTTGGCTGCAACAGCTGATCGCTTACAGTGGTGCCAACTTCACGTTCGAAGGTTGTCGTACCACATCAAATTTCAAAAATCGAATTGATTTCCTCGCTACAGTAGGTGTGAAAAGCAGAGTACGCTCCTCGGGAGTAAAGCTGCCTTGTCTTGGGCTAACTTGAATCCCTCACTACACTAAGGATTCTTAACTTAATTCCCTCGTTTCACTCGGGAATTAACACATGAACCTCCTCGCTGCGCTACGGAGGTTCACCCCCAGAATCCTTAGTGTAGCTTTGGGATTCAATACGCCCGTGACGTAAGGCAATGCTTTACTCCCTTGTTGCGTAATCTACTATTTCGTAAATGCATGCTTGGTCTGACTAAAATACTTATGGCGAAATTTCTAATTTTAGCAATTCCAATGGAACAATTATGATAAACAGAGTTGAAAATGTGGTAGTTGTAAGGTTAATCGTTCAAATAATCTTGATGAATTCCTTGTAATTATAATTATTCACAAAACAAAAATGGCGATCGCTTGTTTTGCTTCCATTACTGAATAAAAGTCCACAAGATTCTAGTTACTAAGATTTCCCTTGAATGAGCTAATATTAAGTTATTTGCGCTATTATACATACTTGTGGTGCGTTAAATTGAATAAGTTAGTTTAAAACACACTGATAAGCAAGTGAAAACTTAATAAAAGCCGAAATGATCTTTTCTATTCAGCAGCTGAATAACTGGTGAAACATGAAAATAATTACCCAGTTTTAAGCATAAAATAATCACACACCTTACAATTATTCAGTATCAAGATGTAAGACAGCATTATCTAATATCTTTATTCAGATTGTTGTACATTATGCAGCAATCAGCTTAATCAAACGCTACTAGCTTTATTGAATAATAGCAAAACTGAATATGATTATTCAGATAAATGCTTCTATAGGGACTAATAAAGTACACTTTACAATTATTCAGTATCAAGCTGTAAAACAGCATTATCTAATACCTTTATTCAGATTTTTGTACATTATGCAGCAATCAGTTTAATGAAACGCTACTAGCTTAATAATTATTGAATAATAGCAAAACTGATTATGATTATTCAGATAAATGCTTCCATAGGGACTTATTTTTAGCTTAATAATACATAGAAAGCGTAATACTTAATAATGTTTGTATAATTGTCTAACATATCTTAGTTATTAAGTTTAAAGGAATAGAGTACAAATATACAGAACCTATTATGCATTAAGAATTTCACGAGTCCGAACTCAACTTAATACAACATTTAGCTATTTCTAAGGCTCTTAATCAAAGAACATCCATGATTAAACCGTATAGTTTTACAAATGTGTACTGTTATATTGCTTGTGTGTTACTTGGGGGACGTCCTACGCTGCGCTTGCTAGTCTGTGGTCTCGACTCTAGTTCTTTTCGACCCAATCGCCACCCATTGACCATCTTCTCTGCGAGAAATATGGCCTGCTCATTGCCACTTCAGCTTACTGCACCCGCTCTCAGAAGCTCTGAAGTGATTCCGTCACCGTATATCACTTCAGAGCTTCTGAGAGCCGGTGGAAAACCGGCCTAAAGTCCTCCAGAACTGTTTTACACCGTCCTGTTCAACGGCAAACGGCTGAAGCACGGAGCATTGGTGAGGTGGTGCTGTTCTTCAAAACGAGGTGATAACACACATACCTCAGTGCCTCAAGACAGAAGTCTTGAACCAATGTGTTTTAGTGATGACTTATGGCACCGAAACGTGGCCTTTCACTATCGGCCTCATCTCAAAGCTCAACGTCGCTCAAATATAGCCCACAACAACATATAATATAGCCCTCCGGATTAGCAAGCTGAAGTGGCAATGAGCAGGCCATAATTCTCGCAGAGAAGATGGTCAATGGATGGCGATTGGGTCAAAAAGCACTACAGTGGAGACCACGGACTAGCAAGCGCAGCGTAGGACGTCCACCAACAAGATAGATAGATGACTTTATGAAGTTCGCCGGAGAACGCTGGATGCAGGTCGCTTCCAATCAGTATATGTGGAAATCTAAAGGGGAGACCTATGTTCAGCAGTGGACGTCCTACGGCTCAGATGATGAGAGAGATCCTGGTGGTGGTCAAGTTAATTAGGCGTTGACTTGATTTACTCAATAACAGGTTCTCCACTCGAAAGCCTACTTAGTTCCCTAAACTTACAAATATGTATACAGAGTTCAGGTAATTCTAAGGCCCTTCGTACACAAGGCGACTCCAGTATCCGATACCTTGCGACTTCGGTATCCAAGCGACTATCGGAATACAAACCATAGAGGTTCGGACACAGGCACGCGTCAATGTATACCAATATCGTAAAGTATCGGAGACTTGCGTCGCCTAGTGTACGAAGGGGCTAATGCCAACTTAAACTAAGTTTTGACAGTTGTATGTACATATATAGTATGTATATAAATTGTAAGCATGTTATTAAACTCGTAGTGATTATTGCAAAATTTTGAATTTACATCTTTTATGCCTACACGTGTTTTTTTATTTAATGTTTCGATAAAAAATATTTAATATTCATGAATTTGTATAACTTTAGAAACAAAACAATGATAAAAAATGTTATTTTAAATGTTAAATGTTATTTTGACTTCAGGTGAAATTACGCTCCCTATCAACTTCAAATGCTTTGAACACTAAGTTTCGGCAGGCTTAGACCTGGCAGACCTTTTGATCCACTATCAGGGGCATCTTGGCTATTATTTAGCGTTGGTTCCATCCGGGTATTCGATGAGGTAGGTTTAGTGAGTCAGAAGGGCATATATTTAGGTGTCTGCCAAGTACTTCCGGCAGGCTGCGCAATGGCAGACTAACTTTTTTTTACATAACTAATCAATGGTTAACTGCTGCCAGCACTTTCATTCGGGTATCTTATGAGGTAATTTTTATTAAAAAATTATGTCAAAAAATATCGATTATTTCTATGACCCGGCAGGATCGGCTCTGGCAGACCTGATTTTTTTTACGTGTTTAAGTGTCGGTTAACGATCTAAATATAGCCCATTGGGGTAGCCGATGACGTAGGTACTTCTGCAGCCGGCTATCGCACCATGAAGGTTATTTGTTTATTTATTTTCGTGTGAGGATGTGGCCACCTTTTGGTGTTAGAGTTAATTAAGCCATCACCTTTGGGAAAACTTCTGGACATGGTTTTGGACTTACATTTATTAATTATATAGATAATTATGTCAAAAATCCGTTTGGACGGCTTCAAACAACATAAAAATAAACTTCATAAAAAAGTATCTATTGAATTCACGAGGACAAAAAGGACATTAGATTTGCCTTTTACAGGCTGTGAACTGGCTAAAAAGTTTCGAAAATCAAATTCTAGAACTGCATAACATATCGTTTGCGGAACTGTAAAAAATACGCTTTTCAACAATGAAAAAGGATTTTTCAAAAGAAACATCTTGTATATATAAAAATGAAACCCGTTTTCCGTTGTCACGACATAACATGAAAACGGCTTGACAGATTTGGCAGATTTTTTTTTTGTTGTGTTTGTAACCATCGGGACCGGGTTTTAGACCGGGACTTCCACCCGTGCAAAGCCGGGACGGGCCGCTAGTGCATAAATAAAAATTGAAATGACGGTTAAAAATGAAGACAACTCTCGATCTGACCTTAAAGCAGAAATCCACGGGTGCCTAGACTGAAAATATCTAGCATATAAATGATAGGTTTCAGATTAGAACTTAATCCTTTCAGTCTTGTTTGATCAAAGCCGACCTCAATAAATATTTCTTTATCATTCTAAACACTCACATTCACTGCTCAACTTTCATAATATGCGAAGGCGCATGATCAAACAAATTTTATATTTTATATTTGAAAGATATATCAAATATAAAATATAAAATTTGTTTGATCATTAATATCTTCATTATAATGTGCTTTTTACAGAAAGGAAAGTATATAAATATTTGAGAGAGAAAACACTTTAGAGAGGCCATGGTAACCAGTATAAAAAAAGGTTTGCAAAAAGGCCGATTTTTTTTCTTTTCTTCTTCTTCCTGCCCTTATCCCATTTTACTTGGGGTCGGCACAACACGTTTTTTTTTTCTTTTAATGAAAACTGTGCCCATGTTACCATGCTAACAAACAAAACAAAAAATTGATGGTTCTTAATGAATCAAGTGCCATCATATTTTTTGCGATACTACTTAAATGAAAGCTACGTGGATTGATAATTATTTTATTTAGAAGTTCTTGTTCATCTCTGATCACTTGAAATAAATATTTAGTGTATGTTTTTCACCAATCCGATGTACAGTAGAATCCGTTTATTATGACTCCGCTTATAATGACCAACCGCTTATTATGACGTATTACACAGGGAAGTTTGGTTTTCATACAAAACTCTTTACATAAAGTCGGATATAATGACTTCGCATTTAGAGACATGCCGCTTATTATGACCCATTTATAATAAATTGTGTCCAGTTTATGTAGTTACCGACGTGATTATAACACCTTCGACAAGTGTTCGGAAACGTCACGACCGTCGTGATACCCGATGATGTTCGGCGCTATGGTTATTTTGAGTCTCAGTGGGTAATTCAATTATTGACTTAGTTCTTTATTGTCTCTCTAATAAAATAAATACATACTGACAAAGCAGGAGGTTGTTTATTTTGTACAAAATGCTTTGTATGACGTCCGCTTAGAATGACGTGTTTATTATTTAATAATAAACGGATTTAACTGTAGTTATTTGTGCTCTTAATATCTTCTCCTAACATGATAACACAGTAGTTATTCATGTTATACTCCAATAATTAATACTAGTAAATATAGGTAATATTTATGAAAAATCAATAACTATGCAGGAGAAACTGCGAACACAAATTAGTTCCATTATGCAAGCCAGCAGTGTAGTCATAATTCTAGGTAATGAGAACAAAGAGGCTTAGGTGTGGTTCCCTTAAGCTGTAAGTTTTGCATTTATAATAATTTCATGTCAATTAGTAAATAATGTAAGAAATGAGTTTTATAATTAAACCTGATTGCGATGATATATATGGGGTTTTCTCCATTTTCATTCGGATAATGGGTTTTTCTATTTTACTTGCCTCATTTCAAAATGAATACTCCACTGTCTTATCGTAATTATTATCGCTCATAATATGAGTGATAATAATTATGATTAGACAACTTAGAAAATAATATTTTCAATAATGGTTTTGGAGTTTTGATTGAAATGCACACACACACACAAAATCGACGAAAAATAAAGCATAAGTTCCAGTGATCAAGGTTCATTCTTCAATTTTCCGGTTACAATTATAATGACTTTAGAGAAATTCTTACCGTATTTATAACGTGCAGGGGTGTCCAACACACAAAGAACTCCATTATGATGACAAACAGCATTCGTATTACCTGAAACAATGATCTAGTTAGAATTTTTGTAAGCTAGGGTATCTAAGTTGTTCCAATAAACATCAACTTTAATAAACTGAAATTAATGTTCATTTTAGAATGGTGTACTGTATGGTTTAAACTGGTATTTTCCGTAGTATCAGAAAAAGTTAAACATCTGTTGAACACTTGTCAAAAACAAGTGTAACTTCAAAACGACCCTTATTTCAACGTCAAATTTGTTGACAGTTTTTAGCGAGTGTTCAACAGATGTTCAATTTTATGTTTACTTTGTGTTAAGACGGTTTAAGCTACATTCACCCTGAGTTACATACATAAGAAAGAAAGAAAGAAAAACGTTTATTGACACATACCATAAGTACACACAACATATACATAAAGAAAATGTATAAAAAAGAAAAACAACACTAAACTATTGTGTGACTCACGGCTGCGCCAAACAGACCCAGTTCAGCAAATGTCGGACCACTAGTGCCCGACGCTGGTTTTTAACTGAGCCTACGTTGTGAGTTCACGGACGAAAATCAGCTTGAATACAGGAAATATACTTATGCTACCGTTATACTACTACGTTATACTGGACACCCTGTATATGTATAAATATAGTGTACTATATTAATAAAACTGTGTATAAAATGAAATAGTATGTAAAATACAACATAGGCATAGTACGATATAACAAATGTATATTTCATGTTGTATCGTGCTATGCCTTTTTTTTTTTTTTTTTTTTTTTTTATCGTGGTAAAATCATCAAATGAGACCTCCAACCCCGGGCAGGGCGGGAGGTACTGTCAGACTTGTACTGACTAAAATCCACGGTGTCCTTCAGTAGCCCTTTATGTTCCGGGGTCGCGGTAATAGAAATAAGTCCCGCGACCCCGGCAGGCTTTGGCCCTCTGAGAGGGGGCCCCGTCATTTTGCTGACAGCTCTTTGAGGCGCGCGTGGAACACGACGCGCCGTCGACCCGGGCATGGTCCATGGTCGGACAGCGAGTTGCCCTTTACTCGCTGTCCGCATGCCCGCGCATCGTGCTATGCCTATGTGTAATTGTCCACCCGTGCGAAGCCGAGAGAGGCCGCTAGTAATAATACACATCTATGGATTAAATTGGCCATAAAGTCTTGGAAGTCGATTCGGAAGGCAACAAACCAAAAATCGTTGCGTGTAAAGTTCCATAAAAGCAGTCAGTACAATTACTGTTAAGCCATGCGATCTGAACCGAATAATACACAGTTTTCCAGTTCATTCGGTTAACACGATTTCAGATTACGTATCTACTGAATCTCGTATTACTATGATGGAATTTTTGACCGATTTCTAAGAAAGGAGGTTCTCAGTTTGTCGGTATTTTTTTCTTTCCGAATTCTCGGCTGTCATTAGCCGATATTCGCCTGTGGTTTGAAAGTCTTAGGCAATCTTTTTATTTACAATGGATTTATTCTTGGACTGAAAGAAGAGATCTAAAGCCCGCTGTACACATTGGGCCAACGCATTGGGCCAGCGTATTGAGTCAACGTGTAAAGACCTACTCTGCGGTATGTTGGTAGTTGGCGGGAATACTGGCCGGCCAACCGAAAGTTGTCGGTTTTTCGTGCACCAATAAAGGATCTTGGCGAGCTTCGCATACAGTGTTCACACGTTGGCCCAATGTGTAAACAGCGACATTTGGAATTCATTATTTGGCGCAACATGCTGGCCCAATGCCTTGCCCAATGTGTACAGCGGGCTTAAGATGGACCGAGCTCATCAAGAAGGACTTTCCTACGCAAAGTAAAAATGTAATTTACGGAAGTTGTTCAATCTCTCTGGCTTATGACAGTCGCCTAAGAAATGTCTGTGATGCGGCGCGTGATTTCTTCCGCACGAGGTATTTTGTTATGGCGGAAAATAACGAGTGAAATATCTGAAAGCAAAGCGTAAACAACATCAGCTGTATTGTGTATATTTTTTTTTTTTTTTTATTAAATCTAGATAAATTTCGATGAAAAATTAAACAGCTTTATTTATAGCTTAATAATGAATACCATATTCAATCAACTATTTTAGAATACACAGTCATTATAAAGATGTTTGGTCAGCATCCCTTTTTTATCAAAGTAAAATTTGTTTTACGTTAGTCTGAAAGTAGATTATGTCTGGTTAGCGGATTGAAAATGCAGCCCTAGGGAGAATATTGTTCAACTGACAGCTGCCAAAATAAAAAAATCTAGTTTTATTTTGACATTTATATTGAACCATGTCCTAACTTGTTGTTTAGCCACTAAATAACAGCGTGATTTAAAAAGAAAATAACACAAAAAGTAAAATTTTAAGAATAATTTATTTTCAATAATTTCTTTAAAAATAACACCAGGTTTCGACTAAATCTTTGTCATTTTTTATAATAATTAACAGGAATATACTGGCTGTAGAGCTAGATGACAACATTACAGAAAAAAAAACAAAATCAGCGGGAAAGCGACACTTCATTCATCTCTTATTTTTTTTAGCTAATAATTTATGTTCCCGTGACCAGAGGGCTGGTTCCTTTTTTGGTCAAAGAATAAGCATTGCCATCCAACGTGGCAATGATGCCAGTCTTCTGGGCACGTTTCCGGATGACAGGGATACGGAGGAGTACTTTGACGCCTAAGTGTCTCTGCCTTTTTGTGTTTTGTTAAATTAGGTTTTATTTTTTTTTTAAATTTTAGTTTAGGTTTAGTTGTAAATGTGTAGTTTTATTTTTTTATTTTTATATTTCTAGCTTTAGTTACCTTTGCACTTAATAAAAATAAAATGTATTACTTAGTAATACACTTATATTTATGTTTTTATTTTTACTTCCTCGTATTCTTAATGAAAAACACTGTATTATACTTATCTAGTCCCTCGAACTATTAGCACCCTAACTATGTTACGGGCACAAAACCCCTTCTCGAGACTAAATAAGTAACTTTCACCTATTTTATCCAATTTTCTGTCGGACAATAACATTATCCCATAGTTACGATAAAAGCACGTCCAATCCGTTTTAGTCAATTATTTTTCAGGGAAAAGTAAAAATGGTAAACCTAAGAGCAAAATCTAATTTATCTGGGTATATTATATCTACATCTTTTTACACGTGCAGCCTGTGGGCTGACTACACTCAAAAGTCTTACAGTGCCCTCGAGTCCAATTTAATAATGCGTTCAGGGTGCTGATGGGGCTGCGACGATTCTGCAGTGCATCAGGGGTGTTTGCTGATAATCGTGTAGACTGCTTTTATGCTACAATGCGGAAAAGATGCGCTTCCCTGGTGCATAGAATACGTGGCAGTGGCAATAGCATCCTTAGCATGATTGCCTGTCGACTGAACTGCAGTTACATCAATCACTGCTGCTCCATTTGTCATGGGATGGCGAAGCAGTAATTATTGTGTTCACATTCTTTTTTATGTCTTTTTTTGGGTAGCTTAACTTTTACTAACACTAGTCTATAAGAACATTGTTACTAACAAAATGGACACCATTGTCTGAAAATAAATAAATAATAATAATATTTTTATGAAGGAAGTTGGCATTTAAAAAAATACACGAAAGAAAAAATATAACAAAGTAGGAAAGAATAACAAAAAGTATGCGGGCAGCATATTCAATCAAATGCAGGGAATGATATTTTTAATTGTACTAGCCAAACAGAAAAGTAATAAAAATTTTAAGTGCATTCATTTCTCCGACCATTTTTTTCTTTGCAACTGCAAATACAGTGTTGCAGTTGTGTTATTAAAATTTGTTTTGTACTTCTTTGAACAGACTTATTCAACTTATGGATCTTTTTTCAAGGCAACGGGACCCAATTTTCTATATTTTCAATTTGTTGGTATTTAAAAGGTATTATTGCTAATAGAATAGAATAGAATTATCTTTATTCAAGTAACATGACTCAATATGTTAGTAAAACTTAAAACTATATTAGTAACAAAAACACAAATAAACTTAATAGTGGATCACTGCGGTGGCAAACCATGAGAGATCGCACAACAGTGACTCACGAAAACACAATCTAGACTCGAGATCATGTCCAGGATACTGTTGGAGCCGCCCCACACCCTGCGCACCATGGAACCACACCTTTTGCGCATAGTCGTGTAGAAACAATCTACATGCGCATCCGCGAACATACCTGATGCGCTACAGAAGCGGGGCAGGCCTACCAGCATCCTGAACGCGTTATTATACTGAACGCGGAGAGCGTTGTACGATCTTTGAGTATATCTAGCCCACAGGGAGCACGTGTAAAAAGATGTACAGTAGGCTCGAAAGAGCGTTATCTTAACAGGAAGTGAGCATCGTGCAAACCTGCGAGCCAGCATATTCGCTCTGATCGACAACGCTCTCCGCTCCCGTTCAATGTTGTCATCATCGTTGAGGCCGGGGGTTAGTATATGACCTAGATACTTAAACTTGTATACTCTTTTTAAAGGCGTGCCATAAAGTAAAACTGGTGGTACCTTGTTCGGGCTCCTACCCCCAGCCTCAAAAACCATGACCTCTGACTTTTTGACATTATACGCTAGGCCATGTATCGTAGCATACGCCTCACACTGAGCAACGAGTTTTCGTAGTCCACAGATTGACGCACTCAGCAGCACCATATCATCGGCGTAACTAATAGTTTTAACGCAGACACCGTCTACGTAACATCCAACCCTGGTGCTGCTAAGCTCGGCAATCAGTTCGTTCACATAAAAGTTAAGGAGCGTAGGCAGTTGCTCTAAGCATTAGTTGCTCTAATGCTTAGAGCAACTGTTATATTCCTGATTCATTCATTTCTTATACTACAACTAGCTGTTGACTACAACTTTATTTTTTTTTACCGTGGTAAGATCATCAAATGAGTCTGTTGAGGATCAGAAGGTTTTCTCAACGAAACAGCGTAACTTTTGATCAATAGTTATAATACAATTTTTTACATGTCACAAATTTTTTAACTGTCAACGTTATTCTTATTTTATATTTTTTCTTTTTTTGTGTGGAAAAGAGTCCCACAAGTCCTCCCATCAAGGACAGAGCGGGACGGACTGTAAGACTCGTACTGACTAAAATCCACAGCCCATAGCTTTGCTTGCGTTAATTTATAATATATTAATTAATACGGCTCGTACATCATAGCCCTAATGTCCGTTTATATACACCAAAATTTCAGGATGATTCGTTCCGTGGTTTAGGCATTACCTTTTAATGCAACCAGCATTACTAGGCAGTTAGGATAAGCCGCCAATTCACTGATTTTTGTAGACATTTATCATTATTATGATAAACTTAGTAGTGATTACGGTATGAGTTTAAATATTGACCACTAAGACGGTCGCTCTCTCTAAAGCATTTTGCTGTAATGCTCCCAAAGCAAATCGTCTTTAATGAGCTTAACGTTACAAGACGTTACGAACATACCAATTATGTGAGAAAGTACATCTATTTGTAACTTAATGTTCAAAATAGGAACATGAATTTATGTCATTACAGTCGAATGTACCTATCGAGGTGGCGGCTTTAAGCTAGGCGCAATCGACCGAATATTCTAACTGAGCGCATGCTAATCTATATTGCTAACACAAAACACAAGTGTTCTATCTACGTCTAGACTACGTAGCTAAGTATGCAGTCTAGTAACACAGTCTGTAAAGGCATTTCAATTCGTCCGGTAGCATGCATTTCGTAATTGGAATGTTTGGTCCTCTGCAAAGGCTACATTCTATGTCACAATAGACATTTAGAACTTTCCCGGCTTTCTCTGCTAAAGGCGACATTCTCCACATTTTATATACAAAGCAAGAGGTACCTTTACTTGTATATTGTTGAAGAAAATCTTGCACATACCTTACCAATAAATATCGAACTTCATTATCTGCCTAGCTTTTTCCCTACTATATTGGGGTCGGCTTCTAGTCAAACCAGATTTAACTGGATATCAGTATTTTACATGGAGCTACTGCCTGTCGGTCCTCCACAACCCAGTAACTCGGTAATTATCTGACAACCAGTCTAACCCATGGTAAGACAGGTTGTCACATAATCAATAAATATCGAACTTAATAATAAAATTTAACGTCGCCAGATAGTTCGCAATACTAAATGAATGAAAAATAAACCGGGCAAGTACGAATTCTGCTAGGTTCTGTACAGTTGTCTTTATATCATCGGCCAAGTGCGATCCAGGCTCACCCGCAACGGGTTCCGATTCATCAATATTCAATGTAATTAAATAATTTATAAATCAATACCACTTTTCGTTGTAATTTTATAACTCAAGAAAGGGCTACCTACCTATACCAGGCAAACCAAATGCGCTTTGTTCGGACTATAATACGTAGCTTAACATTTTTGGATTAAGTTTATTACAATCACACAAATACCATTTTCACACAATACAGAGTCAAACTGGCGAACTTGGATCAACAAAACGTTTTCCCTCTTGTCCAAAACTTTTTTTGTCACAAAAGGTTTTTAAAAAGGTTGTCAAATCAAACTTTAGTCCCAAGTTAAGACTTTTCTCTCTTCATTCATATTTCTTTGAAAAGTATTGAAAGTTTCCTTTATTTTAAGGAAGTTTTATTACGTGGAGGCGATAAGGTATAGCCACCGCGGCCCTGCCATTTTGAATGCAAAGTTGATAAATCAATCACATTTCTATTCAACTCAGTAAAAGGATATCCGGGCTTTCAAGCCATTAAACGCGGAATAAAATAAAATAAATTTGATTGATTAAATAGGTACCTGTGGCATTTATGTGATCCAAATTTCAGGTTACGATTTGAAGTTGTGTAATTGACTCTCGCTAGCCCAGGTTAGTGTGAAAATGTCTCGGCCGAGGGCCAAGGCAAGCGAGCGCGCTGCCGCTGGCGAGCGAACGCCCGGCGCCCGAGCCATCCGGTGTCGGCTTTTTGTTTTGCTCGTGTATATTGTTTCGTGACTCGGTCGAAAAACAATAGGCGCGTCCACTCATGCTCCGTGAGGCTGCTCTGCGCTCTGTGTGGACGCACCTAAAGGATCTGCCCGAGGCCAGCCTAGATAAATGGGTCGTGATGAACTTGAGTGAATAGTTCCTGGAATAAATTGGGAGACCCATGCCCACTGTTGGAACAAAGGCTAAGTTAGGATTTTCATATTATGCCACGTTGAGATGCAAGGTTAAGAAGAGTTACTGAAAGAACTTAAAGACGACTTGCCCAAAATGGAAGAACAATTGTTAATTTAAGCTACACTTCGTTGAAAACCCTTTTATAAGAAATAAAAACCTTGAATTATTACTATAGGTGGGAATTATTAGGTAGAGTTATTCATGTATGTACTTACACTGATTTCGAGCGAAATAATAAAGTGGATATGCAACAAACCCCGGAATTACTTTTAAAAAGCAGAAAAATCCGGTGATTTATTAACTAAAAAAGTTATTTTCTTTTACACAATTTTCTAATTTTATCTCTGATGTTTTTATTTGTAACTAGCTGACCCGGCAAACTTCGTACCGCCTCTTTTTCTCACCTTTTAAACCTTCCCTGGACTTCAAAATAATTCAAAACCAAAATCAGCCCATACGGTCCAGCCGTTTTAGCGAGACTAACGAACAGCAATTGATGTTTTTTTATAATAGAGAAGATGCATTGAATTTGTAGGAAAACGGTACTACAAATACAATAATTTCTAATAGATAAATGCCGTGGCATATTATCTAATAAATATCCCGGGAACATCCATATAAATATCAAAATTTCGATGCAAGTATCAAAATAACTCAACCTAATTCCGCCCTCTGGTTATTACGTTATTTTTATACGCACAGTTCCCGTACGAAACATTGGAACGTATAATAAAGCGCTTCAACGCGTTAAATTAATTTCGTTTTATTCTGATCATGTAGGGCCATAAAAAACACGAGTGGCCTCGTTCATCAAATTAAGTCAGGAAGCAATTTTGATTGCAAAGTTGTTTGAGTTAGTAATTTTATCGTGTTAATTTCATGCTTTTTTATCGTGGCGAAATCATATTCTGTCTGTCTGAAACTGTTTGTTTTCTAAAACATTTTATTCCTCTTCAATAATGATTGATAAGAATTACACGAGTACGCTGTCAATAAAAGTTGTCCTCCCCAGAAAATATTGTTTTTACAATAGCAAAATATTGGTTTATATTTTTCACGTGTCATGTAGCAGATTTATATTTTTTACGCACAAAATGAAGTGACGGCTTTAAGCTGGAATTGCACACGCTATAAGCTCCCAGATTGATGTTCTGTCCTCGTATTAAAATGCGAACGTTTAATTGGGGTTGACCACGTAAGAGGCTTTTGTTTTGTTTTTGTCGTGGTATAATCATCAAAAATGAGAGGGTGAGATCGATTGACGATTTATACTGATGATTCATGGTGTCCTATAACAGCCCTTTGCGTCCCGCGGTCACTGTAATCCGTTAGTCCCGCTGCACTAATGGACAGACCCCGGCAGGCTTTGCCCCTCTACCAATTAAGCTAAACTCCACCGTGTCCTCCGGGCGATCCTTATCCGACACAGGTACCTCCCGAAACAACCGTGTCCGGTGAGGACCTGCATCAGGCGGTAAGTCATGAAGCTGTGATGCCATCCAGCTACACCTCAAAGAGGGTTCTACCGCCGATCTCGTGATCGCCTTAATTTCATAAAATTAAAATTAAATTCATGTTTTTTTTTCCACTAGTATGCATCCATGATGACAAATCAAAACACAAAACATATAGGACGCCATATTGAAGGTTATTTCAACTAGAAAGTTATTGTAGAAATACTTAAGTTGGGCACTGATTGTTGACTTAAATGATTTTGTCGAAGTTACTGTCACCCAGTCGAATCCTATGCAGTTAAACCGGCTGAGAACTATTTGTTACCACAATCGGAGAACTCCCATGTACATTCATAGCACAACACGATGGGTAAAGTCAATGCGAGAAATAGGTCATTTGTGTGCTATTTATCGCGTTGACTTTTTTGTTTACAGCGAGCAGCGAGCCTTTTTTTTTATCGTGGTAAAATCATCAAATGAGTCCTCCCACCCCGGGCAGGGCGGGTGGGACTGTCCGACTTGTACTGACTAAAATCCACGGTGTCCTTCGATAGCCCTTTATGTTCCGGGGTCACGGTGATGGAAATAAGTCCCGCGACCGAGCAGCGAGCCTTACGAAAAGTTTCGAATGACAGTTGTCACTTCTAATCTGTGTGTCATTTTCTTGGAACAATTATTATTACATAGCAATAATTTTTAAGGCACAAGTTTTGTTAAGAATCACATAATTTAGAGCTTGAAAAATTGTTTTAATAAGTACCTAATTTGTTTCCATTACTAATCAAGATTATTTTACAAACATTTTTATTGAACGTACAGACGCCAGCAGGTCAACCTACCCCAGTCTGTAAAATTTTACCAATTTTTGACAACCTTCCACTAATGTGATAAGGTTCAAAATCTTTTAAAGAAATTTGACAGATTTAGATAAGTTGATGCGCTGGGTCTGTAAAAACGTACAATAAAAACTATCGCGGATTTAACAGCTGTATAGTCAGATAACGGTTACTCGGTGCTACAACATAATACTTTCTAAACTGAAATAGCAATTGGATTTCAATTTTAGCTTTGTTTTTTTATCATTTCACCCGCATAGATTGCTGTACTGTTTTATTTGATATGAAAATCGTGTTTTGACAGCTTCTAAAAGTTTTGTCACACTGTAGATTAATAGTGCTATTCATCATCTGCCTAGCCTTTTCTCAATTATATTGGGGTCGGCTTCCAGTCAAACCAGATGCAGCTGGATATCAGTATTTTACAAGGAGCGACTGCCTGTCGGACCTCCACAACCCAGTAACTGGGCAATACCATACCTCATGGTAAGACTGGTTGTCAGACTTTAGAGCTTTTGACTAATAGTAACGACTGTCAAAGATCTACAAATGTCAGCCGGGACCAAAAGCTTTACGTGCTTTCCGAGGCACGGAGGAAACTCACTATGACAGATAGTCACCAATCCACAGACCAACCTCGGCAAGGACGGCTTAACCCGGAAGATCGGCCTGTGCGTCTGTAATTATTTATTTTACTATTAGAATTATTATTTTATACTCTGTCACTCCAAGAACCGATGAAATATGCAAAACAAGTCATTACCTTCAAACTTAATGTAAGCAATGGGAAAATACATAAACAATATTAAAACGACCCATTTACCTAGAATTAGCATAAAACATTTAACGGAAACGAACGATTATTATGTTTTATTTCCTCAGGAAAATGTTATTTTGTTTACAATGTCTCTTCCCGTTTAGTAATGGTTGTTAATGGTAATGGAGTTTCTGAAACCTTTAGGGTCTTTCATAACTGCGTATTCTACGTAGGTACTCAGACGCCAGCTACATCAAGCTACCCTTGTCAAAATAAATTCTCAACTTTATTACTATTCTATAAGATTCATTTTCGATTCTCGACTTTTCAAAAAACAAGGGGAAAAGAAATGCGGGCGGCGAGTAAAGGGCAACTCGCTGTCCGACCATGGATCATGCCCGGTTCCACGACGCGTTGGGTTCCACCCCCCCTCTCAGAGGGCCAATGCCTGCCGGGGTCGCGGGACTTATTCCATCATCGTGACCCCGGAACATAAAGGGCTATTCAAGGACACCGTGGATTTTAGTCAGTACAAGTCTGACAGTCCCTTCCGCCCGTCGTAAAAAAAAGGGGTAAAGGAACAGATTGGTTTTTAGTCAGTAAGAGTCTGAGAGTCTTTTTTTATGAGATATGGGTTTGCTCTTGACCTTAGTCTAGGTCAGGAATGACTAAGACAATGTCGACGATGGAGCGAGCTTACCCAGAAGAAGCCTGTTCACTCTAACTTTGAAGAGATTAGTGTTGTACGCGTTCGGAAACACAGACGCAGGCAGAGAGTTCCACTCTTTCGCTGTCCGAATTATTTAAGACATTTATAAACGCTTAGTGCGAATTGGTGGTATAGCAATAAGATGAGGATGGTAATTTGCCGTGCAAAAACATTTTCCGATCCCAGTGTTTTTCCGTTACTACAGTAAAAAACAAACAATTAAAATACCAAATCCCAGATAACGCTCTGGGCTATTAATAGTGGATCAAATAAGGAAAATCAGATTACGGATTTTAATGAAAAAAATGTTTACAACGCGATAAACGTATTATAAGATTTTTTTTTGGAGTACCATAATGTAATCGCTTTTCCCAGTTTTTATCTTTCAGGACACTATTTTTAGGGAGAGTAAGACAGTCAGAGTCATCATCATCTGCTGAGCTATTTCCCCAAAACTTTGGGCTTGGGATCGACTGCTAGTAGAACTAGATGCAGCTGAATATCAGTATTTTACATGGAACGACGGCCTCCGACCTCCACAACCCAGTAACTGAGTACAACAATACTCTCAAGTAAGACTAGATGTCAGAATTTTGAACTTCTGACTAAAAGTAATGACTGTCAAAGATCTATACATCAAAGTCAAGAACGGCTTAACGTGCTTTCTGAGACAAGGAAGAAATTCGTCATGATAGATATTCACACATCCATACGACAGATAAAATACAGACAAAAATTATGAAATGCATACAACGTGTAACGTTAAAAGCGCATAACCTCTCGTGAGGTAACTCAGCCCATGTTACTGAACAATGTTTGAGCTAAGACTTTTGAAAATTCGCAAAAAAAAATGGTTTTTCATACAAAATGAGGAATTGATCGAGCCCATCAGTATGAAAAATCAGTTTTTTATGCAAAATGGCAAATAGCAACCGCAGGAACAGTGGTGATCTATATAATTATATATCAGTATAACTAATATAACATCTATCAGGGGCCTTAGTCAAACAGCATTCGACAGTTAACGATAACCGTTATCGTTCATCAGTCACCAATACATTTTCAACTTTATACCCCAGCGCGTAAAGTTGAAAATCTATTAAAAACTGCTAATTGATAACGAACGAAACAAACGAAAACGATCTGTGAACTTCAATAGATTTTAAACTTTACGCGGAGGGGTATAAAGTTGAAAATGTATTGGTGACTGATGAACGATAACGATTGTCGTTTACTGTCGAATGCTGTTTGACTAAGGCCCCTGTATGACTTTGAAAGTTCCTTTTCCACTCAAAAATATTAAATATAAACGATTATACGGCCCGCCCATAGTGCTCAGTTGCCAATACTTTTCAATAACCCTTTTATGAATTCTAATATTAGCCTGAAAGGTTTTTGTACATTTATGTAAAAAACGATATCGCTACGACCCCATTTCAGTCACGGTGGCTGACCTGAATATAAAATAGTCACATACATAAACACCTTACTACACATAATTTTCAATACTGTTTAAACTTGAAATTAGTTAGTAAAATATATAGAATTTTTAAAGACGAATGATGTTTTCCAGACAAACAGCGCCAGCGCCACAAAATTAAGGCACGTTTTCATTAGGCAAGTCTTGCACAGAGGGTATGCAAATTGCATGTAGGTTTAACTTGATAGTTCCCAATTGAGTAGCTTAACAGATACTAGAAGCAAATTGTACAAGTTCAAACTTGCAACATGTTCCTTGTAATGCAAGACAAGTGTGTTCAAGTTATCCCGGGCCACCAACCAAAGGTACTTAAAGGAATAGTGGGTTAAGTCGGTTTGAGTCCGACATAATCCTCCGCTCGCCCCAGTCGGAGGGTATCCATGAGGATTATATCATCATCATCATCATCATCATATCAGCCGTAAGACGTCCACTGCTGAACATAGCCCACCCCCTCAGACTTCCAGTAAGACTGGTTGAAAGCGATTGTATATATGTAACTTGACAGGCCTGTTGGTCTAGTGGTTAGTGACCCTGACTGCTATGCCGGGGGTCGTGGGTTCGATTCCCACCCAGGACAAAAATGTTTGTGTGATGAACACAATCATTTGTTCTGTGTCTGGGTGTAATTTATCTATTAAATGTATGTATTTAGAAATATATAAGTATGTTTATCAGTAGTCAAGTACCCATAACACAAGCTCTGCTTAGGTTGGGACTAGATGGCGTTGTGTGATAGTTGTAACTTAACACTTAAGTTCGCAACGAAAAGCTGGCTACTTTATGCCTCGATTTCAAGTGAAAGCTTCTAATCTATTTATTTCGATTAAAAAAGTGTAGAAAAAGAATAGTACTCACTTTCCTCTTAGCTTCTATGCTTTTGTCGATGTGCGTGGACCTGACGACGTGCCTAAACTCCATGTCCACTGTGTGCATACAATACGACTGTGTGCTGGTATTGTCCACGTCAAGCCTTTGTTCCGAGTCGTCCTGTGGACAAAAGAATAAATTATGGATTACTTTGTGCTCATCATAACAGAGTGTATTTTTGTTTCTCTGAAAGAGTTTGTATTGTAATATTATTTTAACTAAATGCAACCTACGTAACAGTACAGAAGAAGACTTAAACAGTGCTGAAAAACTTGAAAATTCCTTTGTAATCGTTAGGAAGTAGAAGTAGGTATTAAGCAAACCAATCGCTGAGTAAAAACAAACAAGTTATTTTAACGCTAATTACTTTGAAGAATAAAAGTCTATGTATTTTTTTTTTTTAATATTTGACATGTTAGGCTTTATTACCTCATCCGTTTTAGTTTGTTATTTTAGTCTTGTTATGAAATAGTACAAAATATTTTTCTACCATGCTGCTCAGGGCCATCTCAAATCTATTTTTATTTATGAACAAATGATATAGACAGCATAGTTAGCAAAAAATATATCTAAAAAAATATATCTACCGTGGCACAGTGTTAAATTCTCAAAATTGATTTATTGAAACCTTGTTACTAAAACACAACCATTTCGATGTCAACAAAGTAGTGTCGGCGACGAGACCCCTTCTGGGAAAAGGGGTGCAAGTAGTGGCAGGACCTTTGACGTTGTACAATATAGTTTGTAAGAATCTTGTAAGTTAAGTTTTCTAATTAGAATTTATGTTTGTTATATTAACTGTATAGTTACATTTCTTATTAGAATATCTTTGTTATTTGTATTAGATTCTAGTTATATAAGTTTCTTATTTGAAAATTATGTAAGGTTTAAAAATTCTTGTATAATTACGTAACTTGAAAAATCACTTTTTTGTTTATGTATATTTTTGAATTAAAATATTACTAATGGTTGTGTTTTAATGTAAAAACTACTATATATATATATAAGTTGTTTGAAAAGAATCGGACAAGTAGTTTCCAAGTTATCTCAATTTTTGTATAAGCAAAGTTTTGTTTCAAGACAACTTTTAGTGTTTATGTTCTAGGAATTTTTTTGTTTTTTAATATATGATTAAAATAATTATTCTAGCTTAAAATAGATATAAAAACGAATCAAACAATGTATAATACATAGCAATAAGATTTTATTTAATTCATAAATAAAGGCAGCGAAGGTTTCGGTCAAAGTAAAAATGAACGGAAAAAATGGCTCAAAACACAAGTGCCTCTATAAGGTAAGAACGGGCGGTATAAAAGGCGATACGACCGCCGGCACTGCGTCAGTCGCAGCCGGGCCACCAAAGAAGAAACAACTAATAGGAAGACCGAAGCCTTCAAAAATTGAACTCTGCAAGATAGTGTTTTATTTCTGGTAGCCTGTGGTCCCGCTCCTAGCTCTTCAAGAAAAATACGCATTCAGGGGTGCGTGGGTGCATACGTCACCAGCAAAAGCAAGTGTACAACAAAAAGGCATAGTGGGCGCACCGTCGGTCAACCCGGTCCGTCCATTATAGGTAGCTATCCAATATTTGTACTACAACGTACTGGGAATAATTTTAATTGCTTTAAATAACAGTGTCAACGTGGTAATTAATTGTGTTCTATCATCCGGTAAACGATTTTGATTAATTATAAGCATTTTTTCATTTAAAATGTTTCACCAGAGAAAACTGTTAATTGGAAGGAATGGTAGGTTGTGGGGGACACTCTTCAGCTTAAAAAATATAATGGCGTTCTATGGTTCCCATCCAGCCCCATGTAATACGTAAATTAATCATATAGTAATAAGCAAAAAATACTCAAAAATTTCGGAGTAATCGGTGTAATACATAAAGTATCCACCTAATTAAGAGCCTCTCTCTTTTAAAGATGGTTGCAAATAACACAGTCTTTAGAAATCAAAATATTTTTTTTTAATTAATTTTCTTCTTCTTTGAATAACTTTATCCTTATATCAAAACGTGGGTGTCATGACACCACTTGACTGTAAATCTCTCAGGCTCAGATCAAAGAAATAGGCAGATAGAGCGCTCAGAAAACGCGTGTGGGTCCACCAAAGCAAATACAAAATCAAAAACGAATATCAACTCGCGACAATACTAGTAATCTGTGACATTACTAAGCTACGCATCGTACCAATATACGCGTTGTTGTTGTTGTTTGCCAAAATATGCCGTCTCGTGTCTTTAAACATTGTAAAAGTTGTTCTCAAAAACAAAGAAAACAATATGAAATGTAATTCGATTTGATTTTGTATTTGCTTTGGTGGACACACTCGCGTGTTCGGAGCGTTCTATCTGCCTATTTCTTTGATCTGTGCCCTCAGGAAACAAAAAAACGTGACTTCAGCGTTAATAACATACGTCGAAAAATATCTAAGTGTTATCAAAGTAAACCATTGGATTTTTATGGCATCGAGGGGTATTTTTACGTCACTGGCCGACCATCGTAAAATGTTATAGCCTATAATCGTAAAGAAAACGGCGCAAAGCTATGGCTGTACATTATAATTAAGTTAAGTATTTTTGATGTTTGCCGTATAAATAATGAATTATGGGTAAATTAACCAAAGTGTGAGGCAGGTTCTAGGCACTTTGCCACGTTTGTACTTTGCTGAAGTTCATTAGCATTTTTACACATTATTTTTAAGAGTAGTGGTGGTTCATTTAGCCCTGATTTATAGTAGGTTGTGGGTTTCGAAATCAGCCAGACGCAAATCTTTGTGTAATTTAGTTTGTCACCACTGCTCTCAAAATGAAGAACGAAAACGTCGCGAGGAAACCGGCATATATCCTAGAATCAAAAATTTAAAGAAGTATGACATCTACCATCCTGTATTGGTCCGTGTGGTGGATAATGTTCTACTCGCTCATACAGAGAGAAGGCCAACGTCCCTGTAGTGGAAAAATTATAAGCAGTTGATGACCATTGTCATTTTTATCAGCTAAAATTCGAATTTATTTGTGGCATCATATAGTATTTGATTATTATTATTATTATTTCTCACTTTAACTCGTTCTCTCAGCTGCAGTCACCGCCTTTTAAGCCATCACCTTTCATGTTCTTTGGCCCCTTTTTAGTTTTATACCGTGGTGTTCAAAACTATTCAACAAGTTAGTACAAAGTCTTAGAGCCGTGCTAGTGAAGTGTTACTAACAGTTTAAGCTTTATTTAATAGCACACTAAAGCCTTTACCAAACAGCGAACACGGTGGGGCGTGTTTTTGGCGTGGTTACTTTCTATTAAAGTATACGTTTATGAAGTACTCCCACTAAACTTCCGTGCTAGGTACGTGGCGTGTTTTGAGTGACGAGCTATATTTGGCAAAGCCACACCGCCTTTTTTTTATCACCGCTCTTTCAGGCGCGCGTGGAACACGACGCGCCGTCGTCGACCCGGGCATGGTCCGTGGTCGGACAGCGAGTTGCCCTTTACTCGCTGTCCGCATGCCCGCGCCTACGGTGGCCGGAGATTATCTGCCGAGCCACACCGCCTTACTACTAAACTTTGGTTGAAAACTTCTAGTCTAAAAAAATGTCAACTACAAAAATTAATTTGATGTTGATATGAGGTTCGTTCTGCAGTTACAGTTTTTAGGGTTCCGTAGCCAAATGGTAGAAACGGAACAATGTCTGTCTGTCTGCCCATCCGTATGTCATAACTTTTTTTCCAGATCTATAAGAAATACCCGTGTGGTGACATACCACATAATTATTGTACATACTTACTTAATCTAATTATTACAATTATAAAACTAACCTAACTTAATATTATATAATTACAAATTAAATAAACAAACAATAGTATTATATAAAATCAATACTAACATTTAAATTATTTACAATTAATTATAATCACCACCAAATTTATCTAATATGTACAAACAAACGTACACGGACGAAATTTGTCATATTAGATAAATCATTAGCAGCGGGCGACGAAGCTCGTGACGTAGTCTTTTGTTCTGGCTCCGGCGTCCGAGACTCGGCGGGCCACGCACTGCGTGCGTGCCTAGCTCGCGATGGGCGATCGTCCGTCTCGCTTGCTCGCGCCGCTCGCGCAGCCCGCCGATCCCGCGCCGGGTGACTACAGTGAGCCCTCAACTCTTGTTTTGCGAGCTAGCTATTCCTTCTGCTATAGATCACCTAGCTTTCGCCGCGCTTTTATATGTCTATGTGCTTATCTGCTATCGCTTAACTGTATGTGCTATCTGTCTGACTCTTACCCTTCTGTCTTGTGAATTCTTTTGTGTGTGTGTGATTCGTGTGGAAATAAACTGTCTTTCCATCCTTCCACTGTGAGTAGACTTCTCATTTACGACACCCACACTTCCTACATTGGTGACCCCGACAGAACACCATGAGTCAGCAGCTTCAGTCGGAAGTGAAAAGTGCAAGTCACGATGACCGCTTGGGATTCGACGTATATCGCGTCGGAGTGAGGGTACCTCCTTTTTACCCCGAAAAACCGGCACTTTGGTTCGCGCAGCTGGAGAGCCAGTTTGCCTTGGCGAACATAACGGCCGACGCGACCAAGTACCACCACGTAATGGGGGGCCTAGACCCTATATACGCAGCACACGTCGAAGACATAATCGAGGCTCCAGCTGCCCCCGATAAATATGAGCGGCTGAAGACGGAGCTAGTGAGGAGGTTATCCACGTCAAGGGAGAAGAAGGTGCAGCAGCTTTTAACGCACGAGGAGCTCGGTGACCGCAAGCCCTCGCAGTTCCTGCGACACCTACGCCACCTGGCGGGGCCGACCGTACCAGAAGACTTCCTGCGGACGATCTGGACCAGCCGCCTGCCCAGCAGTACGCAGAGCATCATCGCATCGCAGGCCAAGGCGAGTCTGGAGGAAGTGGCTGAGCTGGCTGACCGCATACTGGACCTGGTGCCAGCCAGTCCTCAAGTGGCAGCGACGGCATCACCGGCAGCGACGTCATCACCGGCAGCGATCCCCGGCAGCAGCGTGGACCAGATGCACTGCCAGATCGCCGAACTCACGCGACAGGTGCAAGCCTTGACCTCGCAAGTCGACAGACTGTCGAGACCGAGGCACAGATCCAGCAGGAGTAGCAGCCGGGGGCGATCACCATCGACGAGGTCGCACTCTCATTACCGCAGGTGGCCGAACTGCTGGTACCATTTCAAGTTCGGCGAGAAGGCAACCAGGTGCGTGAAACCGTGCGACTACGCGGGAAAAGCCGCGGGCAGTCGGTAATGGCGACCGGCGACTGTCACAGCACAGGTCGCTTATTCGTGACCGACCACCACACGAAGATGCAGTTCCTTGTCGACACCGGTAGTGACGTGTGTGTTTACCCTCGGTCGGCCATGAAAGAGCGCCGTACAAAAACAAAGTTTGAACTCTGTGCGGCTAACGGTAGTGCTATTAACACTTATGGTTATATTAATTTAAAATTAAATATAGGTTTACGCCGTGACTTGGTTTGGCAATTTATTGTGGCAGATGTTACCAAGCCAATTATAGGTGTAGATTTTTTGTCGTATTATGGTTTAATTGTTGATATTAGAAGGCAGCGACTAATCGACGCGTGCACTACATTAGCAGCCCCTGCTTTGCCTGCCCGTCCTTCTGATGCTGTCTCATCGGTGAAAGTAAGTCTTGGTGATTCCGCGTACATTCACATACTACGGGAATTTCCCGACATCACCCGTCCACCTGGCATACATCGCACTCCCAAACACAACACGGTACACCACATCCGCACTACACCTGGGCCACCAGTATCTTGTTCTCCTCGTCGACTGGCCCCGGATAAATTAAAAATTGCAAGGGAAGAATTTGACGCCATGCTCAAGTGTGGTACTTGTCGTCAGTCCGAGTCACCTTGGTCATCGCCCCTGCACCTAGCGCCGAAGAAGGACAATGGTTGGCGCCCCTGTGGCGATTACAGGATGCTGAACGCACGGACTATCGCAGACCAGTACCCCATCCGGCACATCCAGGACTTTGCACACAGTCTGTCTGGCTGTACCGTATTCTCGCAAATTGACCTGGTGAAAGCCTACAACCAGATCCCGGTTCATCCAGAGGACATCCCGAAGACCGCTATCACCACGCCGTTCGGTCTTTTCGAATTTCCCTACATGACCTTCGGTCTTCGAAATGCCGGACAGACGTTCCAGCGCTTCGTGGATGAAATGCTCCGGGGTCTGGACTTCACCTACGCGTACCTCGATGATTTCTTGGTCTTTTCAAAAGACCAGAAGACCCACGAGCTCCACCTGCGTCAGTTATTCACCAGGCTCAAGGAATACGGTATGGTCATCAACAGCTCAAAGTGTGTGTTCGGGGTGCCGGAGGTTAACTTTCTAGGCTACCACATCTCAGCCGAGGGTACGAAGCCACTGGCTTCCAAAGTCGAAGCCGTGCAAAATTTTCCCGCTCCCACTACCGTAAGAGAGCTGCGGAGATTTCTTGGGATGCTCAACTTTTATCGTAGGTTCATTCCTAAGGCAGCTACTCTTCAAGCGCCCCTAAACGCTCTCCTTACAGGTTCAGTCAAGGGTTCACACCCTGTTAACTTTTCAGCGCAGGAACAGGAGGCTTTCCAGAACTGCAAAAACAGTCTATGTCAGGCAGCACTACTGGCCCATCCTGACTGCAACGCTAAGATGGCGTTGGTCACGGATGCGTCAGACAAAGCTGTCGGTGCAGTTCTGCAGCAGCTGAACGAAGGAGCATGGCAACCACTGGCGTTCTTCTCACGCAAGTTGACACCAGCACAGGTCAAATACTCTCCCTACGATCGCGAGTTGCTGGCTATTTACGAGAGTGTCAAATATTTTAGGCACATGTTGGAGGCTCGTCATTTTGTCATTTACACTGACCACAAGCCTATCACATATGCCTATCACTCTCGTAAAGAGAACAGTTCGCCTCGACAGTTCCGTCATTTAGACTTCATAGCCCAGTTTACGACGGACATCCGACACATATCGGGCAAAGACAATGTCGTGGCGGACACCCTCTCGCGCGTAGAAGAGATTGCTCAACCAGTGCATGCTGAGAAGATCGCCGCTGCTCAAGTCGAGGACCCTGAACTGAAGCAGCTTCTAACTGGAGACACATCGATGCACCTGCAGCAGGTGCGTATTCCAGGCTCCAGCTGTCAACTGTACTGCGACACCAGCACCTCCACACCAAGACCTTTCGTACCCAAGGAGCTGCGCAGGTCAATTTTTACAAGCCTGCACTCCTTGAGTCACCCAGGTACTAAAGCATCCGCAAGGTTGGTCGCAGACAGGTACGTCTGGCCTGGAGTTAGGAAAGACTGTCGTGAGTGGGTACGTTCTTGCATAAGTTGCCAACGTGCAAAAACCACACGACACGTCTCTTCTCCAATAGGCAACTACAAACTACCTTCGTCAAGGTTTGCCTTCATACACATTGACCTAGTAGGTCCTTTGCCTCTGTGCCAAGGATTTCGGTATTGTCTCACCGCCGTCGATCGCTTTACGCGATGGCCTGAGGCAATACCGTTAGCAGACATTACTGCTGAGACAGTGGCAAAGGCTCTGCTGAGCGGTTGGATTGCTCGTTTCGGCTGCCCATCGGATATCGTAACCGATAGAGGTGGACAGTTCGAGTCAGCACTTTTTAAATGTTTGGCCAATATCGCTGGCTTTCAACACCGCCGAACAACGGCCTACCATCCAGCCTGTAACGGTTTGGTGGAGAGATTCCACCGCCAACTCAAAGCCGCAATAACCTGCCACGCTAATTCCAGTTGGGTGGAATCTCTTCCACTAGTCTTATTAGGTGTTCGCAGCGCGTACAAAGAAGACGCACAAGCCTCTGCCGCTGAATTGGTTTACGGCCAGCCATTGCGTCTACCAGGAGAATTTTTTGACCCTCAGGCTGATGAGACTATGGACACAACAGATTACTTGACCAGGATCAAGAATTTAGTCTGCAAAATGCACCCATCACCGGCAGCCAGACATAACAATAATAAAGTATTTATTTTTAAAGAGTTAGCAACTTCCTCTCATGTTTTCCTTAAGGACTGCACTGTCGGTGGTGGTTTCAAACCGGCATATTCTGGTCCACACAAGGTAATTGAACGAGGGGATAAGGTGTTTAAGATCGTGGTTAACGGTAAACAGGTGACCGTATCGATAGACCGAATTAAGCCGGCCTTCATACTGTGTGACCCAGCTACACCATACTCACCACCTACTGCAAACATTCAACACAATACACCACACATACCATCTTACAGTAACACTCAACAGGACACACCAAGCGCGGAAAAACGGGACTTACCTGATGCCGATGATGACGTCATCAGAAAGACGCGGTCAGGACGCCGCGTCAGATTTCCTGACTACTATCGCCCTTGACGGTCTCTGGAGGGGAGTGATGTGGTGACATACCACATAATTATTGTACATACTTACTTAATCTAATTATTACAATTATAAAACTAACCTAACTTAATATTATATAATTACAAATTAAATAAACAAACAATAGTATTATATAAAATCAATACTAACATTTAAATTATTTACAATTAATTATAATCACCACCAAATTTATCTAATATGTACAAACAAACGTACACGGACGAAATTTGTCATATTAGATAAATCATTAGCAGCGGGCGACGAAGCTCGTGACGTAGTCTTTTGTTCTGGCTCCGGCGTCCGAGACTCGGCGGGCCACGCACTGCGTGCGTGCCTAGCTCGCGATGGGCGATCGTCCGTCTCGCTTGCTCGCGCCGCTCGCGCAGCCCGCCGATCCCGCGCCGGGTGACTACAGTGAGCCCTCAACTCTTGTTTTGCGAGCTAGCTATTTCTTCTGCTATAGATCACCTAGCTTTCGCCGCGCTTTTATATGTCTATGTGCTTATCTGCTATCGCTTAACTGTATGTGCTATCTGTCTGACTCTTACCCTTCTGTCTTGTGAATTCTTTTGTGTGTGTGTGATTCGTGTGGAAATAAACTGTCTTTCCATCCTTCCACTGTGAGTAGACTTCTCATTTACGACACCCACACTTCCTACACCCGTAAATAACTATTGAAAATTGGTAGGTAGTTGTAGTTTTTGAGAATCACATTAAGATTTTCACACAAAAATAGAAAAAAATAACAATACATTTTGGGGTTTCCCCCTACTCAGAAGTGCAACTTAAAAAAAAAACATCAAACCTATATGTGTGTGTTATCTATGAGACTTTAAAAATGATATGAGGTTTCTAATCTCATTTTTTCCTAAACTGAAATACTACCCATACAAAACAAAGTTTGACCAAATACATCCATAGTGGTCAAAAATGTGTGTCCCTCCTGTAAAATATATGCTTCAACTATACAACAATTGCATAAAATAACTTGCCTGGATCCATAAAATTATGCACACAAGAGCTAATTACCGAACACGATATTATTATACCAACACTAATTAAACAGACATGGAATATTCAGGTTCAAATAATCAGATATTACATTCGATCCCAGTCAAGCATCGTTTAAATTTCATTTGGGAGGCGCGGTATTGCAGTACGTGGTGTACGGCTAAAGTATAAACTTGAGTCGAGGGTTGAGTGAGGCGGACCGTGCAGCGTATCGTATTAGAAACACGCAAACACTCGAGTCCTGAGGGCCTAGAAAAGTTAACGGGCTCCCTTTTTTATCGTCGTAAAATCACCAAATTAGTACTCCCATCCAGGGCAGCGAGAGGAGAGAGGAGCGAGAGGAACTGTCAGACAGCGAGAGGAGCGAGAAGAACTGTCAGACTCGTACTGACTAAAATCCACGGTGTCCTACAGTAGTCCTTTACTTTCCGGGGTCACGGTAATGGAAAAAGTCCCGCGACCCCAGGGGCCTCGTCATAATGCTGACACTCTTTGAGGCACGCGTGGAACACAACGCGCTGTCGACCCAGGCATGGTCCATGGTCGGACAGCGAGTCGCCCATTACTCGCTGCCCACATGTCCGAAGCTGAGGAGGGATATAGAGGGCCAAACGCCTGCGGGGTTGTGGGACTGTCCTAACAGGTAACCGTTACCCTCGAACGTTCAGGGTTATTGATGGACCACAGTGGTTTTTAGTCAGTAAGAGTCTGACAGTCCCTTCCGTGGACTAGAAGGGTCTCTGAGACTCTAGGGGCCGCATAAGGAATCATTTGTATATCATGTAAAAAAGGGCCTAAAAAGTGGCAAAGGTTATGTAGTTTTTTTTTTAATAGGTTTTCAGCTTTATGCTGTAAACCATAAGGTTTACGGTTACTTTCGCAGCTGGCACGCTCCGCTATACGCCCCGCTAAACGCTTCCCACCCAGTTCGTTCACTAAAACATGATTAGTTGGGAAATGTTTAATGCAAGTATATCAGCTATAGTCCTTTTCGTTATTACTTTGCTGCAATAAGGTTTAATTTCGCTTGCATATTACAAAATACCAACTTTGTGTGCCATAAGATTGACGTCAGTTACTATGATACACCTTAGTGAAGTTTTAATTTATTGGGAGACTTTGTCAATAGGTGCGTCTTCACAGAACGAGCAGCCTCGCGAGGCATTTGCCGCGCGTAGCAACTCGGAGTGTGAACGTGACTCGGCCGCAAGCAGAGTCGCGAGGCAGTTTCCTCGTGCGGCAAAATTCTCGCGAGGCTGCTCGCTCTGTGTGGACGCACCTAATGGTTATGACGCAATACAATTGCAAATTGTGAAGTCACTAATAAATTAATCCAATACCCTTACTATTTATTGGTTTCAGAGTAGCAAATTTTTTTTTTTAAGTAAATCAAGATTTCGGGCCTATATTTATGGTATCTTTAGCAGAGAGAGGTCGTCTTTTTTGTCTGTTGAAATCATGTTTCATACATATTGCTTTTTTTTTTTTTTTTACGTGGTAAAATCATCAAATGAGACCTCCCACCCCGGGCAGGGCGAGAGGTACTGTCAGACTTGTACTGACTAAAATCCACGGTGTCCTTCAATAGCCCTTTATGTTCCGGGGTCACGGTGATGGTATAAGACCCGCGACCCCGGCAGGCTTTAGCCCTCTGAGAGGGGGCCTCGTCATTATGCTGACGCTCTTTGAGGCGCGCGTGGAACACGACGCGCCGTCGACCCGGGCATGGTCCATGGTCGGGCGGCGAGTTGCCCTTTACTCGCCGCCCGCATGCCCGCGCCTACGGTGGCCGGAGATCGTCTTGCGACGTCCGACGCCGTGGGCGTCCACCACCGCGGGTGGGGCGGAGGGAGGACCTTGTCCTCTCTCTCACGTGGCCCGCCTCCTCCTTCGCGAGCATGACTGCTTCGCAGAAGGAGGCGACCGCATCCCACTCCGTCTCGCCCCGCAGCATGGCCGCGACCAGTGCTGGGCGCGAGAGGTCTCCGCCTATCATACATATTGCTTACATCGAATTTGTATGGTCAAAATTAATGGAGCAAATTGATTGCATTATTGTCAAAATTGCAAAATTAGAATTGATTTGAATACCTACGTTCTTTTGCATAAGCATGCTTTCTAGCGGTGATTCAGTCTTATAAAAATCGGTTTTTCTGTTTCGAACAATGATATTATATGTAAAAAGGTAAAAAAAGGATACGTTATACGCGCTCAGAAAGTGACGCGCTCAAATGTGGTCAATTGACAAACCTTGATTATATTTGTCTCTTTTTCACTTGCGATGCCATCCTGCTTTAGCGACTAATCGTGATGTAGTGTGCTATTGCAATATTAAGTTATTTATGTGTGCGTTAGTGTGCCTTTTTTGAAGATAGAATGTCGTGCAGGTAACGTATCTATTCATTTATGATATCATTGGTTTCGAAGTCATAAATTAAGTTCTTTTATTTACGCGGTTAATTTGTCTATCGAAATGTTTGCTTACCTTCTGTAGTTTCTTCGTGTACCATTTCTTGCAGCATATTTCCGCTGAATTGCTTTTTATGATCGGAGTTGTTGGTATCAGGTGGTTGCTCTTGCAACTGGTTACTGTGGACAAAGAAATAAAAACATGATTAAGACTGGCTAGATTTTCCGTCCTTAGTTCTGCGGGCCTAAAAACGCCACTTATTAACATTGCTAATAGGAATGTTGCTAACAGCAATGTTGCTAATAGCAATGTGTATTTTTTTTATCTTTATTCTATTTTAGTTCCAAAGCAATAACACTATTGTGATTGTTCAATAATTTACCAAAATATCGCTTGTTATTCATTATTAGCATTTACAAACACGTAAGCAGGTATAACTAAACGAAAATATTGTTTTACGATAAAGGCACGGAATATTACCGTGATAAAGGTGCCAAAGGCCAAACACCCGGCCTTGTAATTTGATGCCAAATTGATTGCGAATTTAATCAAGGGTTTGTTTATTTTATTGTGTAATAAATACTTTGAGAATTCCAAGTAATGAGTTAGAGGTGTCAAAAAAGGTTATTTAATTTAGTTTAATTATTCATCAAATATTTTTAGATCAAACAACATACTCGTACTTTTGGGAAAATCTTAATCAGAACAAATAATGCGTTGATTTTTTATCCAAAAGCGCAGGTTTAACCTGTTTTCGATGAATAAAAATCAGATTTTAGCAATTCAGTTTTCACATACAGATAGCGCGCGAGTTGAATGCAGTCGGGGTCTGAGGTGAAGAGCCCCCGCTACCCGCACGCCCCACCTCACGCGCCTGCAGTGTAGTACTTTGCCATCCTTGTCAACGGCACTACCGCATTTCTAAGCTTTGCATTCTACTCGCGCGCTTAGTGTAGGTATCTCCTTCGATTCAGTTTATATTCAACTATTGACTTACATACGTATTTTTATTTTGATGTAGCTCCAGTAGTTTACTAAGCACATAGTGAGATTTTAATTGGAAATGGGAGGAAATTGCATGAGTCACTTTAGTCACATTGAAGTGTCTTTTTTTTATCGTGGTAAAATCATCAAATGAGTCCTCCCACCCCCTTACTGTCAGACTCGTACTGACTAAACTCCACGATGTCCATCAATAGCCCTTAATATTCCGGGTTCACTGTAATGACATTGAAGTGCTATACGGAATTTTTCGATACCGTAGGGATAGTAAAGTTAAATTTTGAGTCGATTATTAAAATGCGTGTGGAACGTCAGGTCTCGACCTTCTATTCTTCTATTCTTGGATCTATTTCGATTAGATCGTTATCTATTCTCTAGGCTTTCAGCGATTACGATTTTCAATCATTAAAGCTATTTTGTTTTGCCTCTAGTGTTTAATATAGCCTGTCTATAACGAATCTGCAAAGATTCACCGACGACCGGTTCATCATTGGACGTTTCGTCGACAGAACGATTCACTTATGCCCGGTTCATCGATAGAACCTTTCACCTAAGGACTATTCGCCAACAGGATGATTCGTTTCATCAATAGACTCTTTCAACAACGGACGTTTTGCCAACACGACTGTTAACCTATAACTCTTTAAACTCTTTTAAACTTTGACAGGCCTGTTGGTCTAGTGGTTAGTGACCCTGACTGCTATGCCGGAGGTCGTGGGTTCGATTTCCACCCAGGACAAATGTTTATGTGATGAGCATGATCATTTGTTCTGTGTAATTTATCTCTAATTTGTATGTATTTAGAAATATATAAGCATGTTTATCAGTTGTCTAGTACCCATAAAACAAGCTCTGCTTAGCTTGGGACTAGATGGCGTTGTGTGATAGTTGTGGAATATTATTATTATTATGTATTTATCATCTTCCTCATCGAAAAGTTGCTGTTGAAAAAGAACATAAATAATGCATATCCGTCCTTTGACATTGTTAGATTTAAATTTCTAAGAATTGAAACACACCGACGCAAAAATGCTTCTATTTATCTTAAAAATTACCAGCTCTATGTATTACACGGACAGTTGAAATGGACACCTACTCGTTGTGTGGGACTTTAATGTTGATATAATGGGAAAAGTTAGCATAATATTGTGTTAGGGGGGTAATGGCGTAGGTAGAACATCTGTTTGGGTTAGGATTGTTTCTCATCAACGAGGAAACATTGAAATGGATTATTATTATACATTCCGAGTCAACATAACCTGAATATATAATAATAATAATATATCATAATTATTACTTATTATTATTTATCACACAACGCCATCTGTCCCAAGCTAAGCAGAGCTTCTGCTATGGGTACTAGACAACTGATACATATTATAGATAAATTACAACCAGACACAGAACAATTGATCGTGCTCATCACATAAACATTTGGCATAGCAGTCAGGGTCACTAACCACTAGACCAATAGGCCAGTCAAACAAAATACAACATGGTGTAAAAATTTAAACACCAGTTGGGCGCAGTAGTCTTAGGCAGACAGGTTTTTTTTCTTTTTTTATCGTTGTTTAGATGTAACTTTCTATCTTTTTGCAATCATTAAAATATTTTTCATTTTTTTTATGTTTATGTTGTATGCTCCTGTTAGCGTCATGCAACGTTTTCTTTCTTTCGTTTGCCAAATTACTATCAATGAGTGGACACAGGTGTATCGGGTATCGCATAAACAAAAAATATGTTGTATCTGTTACGTACATCTACGCCTTATGTACCACAATTGTACGTGAAAGTTTAAATAAATAAATACGTTCTGAGACGGTCAACCATCAAGGATCGAAATTGGCAATAACAGCTTAGACTTGAAGATCATCGCTGATTACATTAATTTTGAGATACAAGCTCAGCCACAAAAGTTACCTGCAGTAACATTTAAGATAAGATAAAGACTTCCTTTCATTGGATAATCTATCAATTAGTGAATAACAGTTTAAATTAATACGGAATAGATACGTCTGAGTGTCTGACTGAGTCTGACTTCTGTTACAAGACAGAGATAAGACGTTTCAACGAAATGTCTGCAATTTAGGACAAAGCTATACATCTCAATTATATTGCTGTAATACTGTTATCGAATTAAGTTTCAAATAAAACAGATAAGGAAAAAAAACAGCTAAGGAGACTGAAAAACCAGGTCAAGACTAGGTACACGGTGAAGTCTGAGAAATCCCTAACCCTATTCTAATTTCGCGCCCGGCATTGGTCGCGGCCATGCTGCGGAGCGAGACGGAGTGGGAAGCGGGCGCCTCCTTATGCGAAGCAGTCATGCTCGTGAAGGAGGAGGCGGGCCGCGAGAGGGAGAGGATAGCGTCCTCCCTCCAACCCAGCCGCAGTGGTGAACGCCCGCGGCGTCGGACGTCGTGGGGCGATCTCCGGCCACCGTAGGCGCGGGCATGTAGGCGGCGAGTAAAGGACAACACGCTGTCCGACCATGGACCATGCCCGGGTCGACGGCGCGTTGTGCTCCACGCGTGCCTCAAAGAGCGTCAGCATGATGGCAGGCAGGCTTTGGCCCTCTAGAGGCCAGAGCCTACCGGGGTCGCCGGACTTATTTCATTACCGTGACCCCGGAACATAAAGGGCTATTGAAGGACACCGTGGATTTTAGTCAGTACAAGTCTGACAGTACGGGGTGGAAGGACTCATTTGATGATTTTACCACATAATAAAAACCCTATTCTAATTAGAAGAATTAAGTTATAATATCTGAAGTTACACTACGTTGAGTACCTAAGCATTACATGCAGCTATGTATACTCTCATGAACGTAAACCGTAAAATAAGAACAAATTCGAGTCGGAGGCTTAAATAAAATTGTAAGCCGGCTCATGCCTTAATAAATTTTCGTTCAATGAACACGTAATGTAATTTGGTTGACGAAACGCATGGAAATGTAAAAGAGCACGTAATACTGAATTATTTATCAATTCTGAGGCACCAGAATGTTTAATATTCTGTATTGTTCGGCAGTTCTTTCGTGGCATTTGTAAAAGTACTTATGAACTCGAGTATTCACTTGTAATGAGCATTTTTACGAATGTAAAATTACAGAAGAACAGACGAAGGCGTATTAGCGAGCATTCTAACGAGTGTTCTAGCGAGCTTTTTGCCGAGCATTTGTAATCTGTCATTTATGTGGGTACATAAACCATGTTGATAGTACTCTATATTCATTATTCAAGCTGCAATTATGTCGCTTACGCCTGAAGAATGCACCAGAATACTTACAATGTTGGAACCGGCCGGAGTCAGCGCGATACAGCCAGGACTGCCGGTGTGTCGCTGTCAACAGTACAAAGAGTTCTCCGACGTTACGAAGAAATTGGTTCTAACCTACGCAGACCAGGAACGGGCAGAACCAGGTGTACCACAGCACTAGAAGACCGATACTTGGTGAACACCATGCTTCGAAATCGCTTTCTCACAGGAACTGAACTCACCAATCAGTTTTGACGCCTCGGAGGAAGTAACCCAAGTGCATGGACAGTAAGACGTCGGCTTGCTGAATCTAACTTAAAACCCCTTAGACCTGCAAACGGCCCTAAACTGGAGCGTGGGCATCGTATTTCAAGACTAAGATATGCCCAGAGCCACGTAAATTGGAGTATTTAAGATTGGTCAAAAGTTATGTTCTCCGACGAATCAAAATTTATGCTCTACAAGCACGATGGAAGACACAGAGTGTATCGAAGACCAGGGGAAAGATTCAAGCAAGCATGCATCGAAGAAAAAGTAGCCTACGGTGGTGGGTCTGTATTTGTGTGGGCCGGAATTTCTTCTGAAAGTCGCACAGAGCTGGTGATCATAGAAAACGGCTCTTTAACTAGCGTAAGATATGTGGAAGAAATCCTCAATGATCACGTTGGTCCATTTATGGTCAATTTAGGTGAGGATGCTATATTTATGCATGAAAATGCCCGACCTCATACAGGTAGGATTGTGAATGACTACCTTCAAGAGATGAACATTACTCGTATGGAGTGGCCAGCACGCAGCCCGAATATCAACCCGATCGAGCATGCTTGGAACGAGCTAGGCAGATGCGTAAAACAACGAAACCCTCCTCCAATCACGCTTCGTGAGCTCAAAATTGCTCTCACAGAGGAATGGGAGAATATTAACGCAGTAATGGAAGCACGAGGAGACAATACGAAGTATTAAAATTCAAGAAAATCGTAATAAAGATCAAAAATTTCATGTTTCCTATTTTTGTTTTAAGGAGAGATCAGCAGTTTTTTTCTTTATGTAATTTTGTGTTAATAAAATGTATGGTGACTCATATTTTTTACTTTCATTTAAGGAGTATTACATTGTCTATTAAATACAATTTATTGCATTAACCTATCATTTTTAGTTTCCGAGATTTTTAACATTCTTTAAGTGACCCGGATTCATTGCTCTCGAGTGTAGTTATGGTATTACAGTCCCAGTCACAAGACATAATAGCAATGAAAGTAGCGTAGATGCCCATTCCAAACGTAGATCTCTATGCGAAAAACGGGCAAGAAACGAATGATACTTCTTTGACGTGTTTGATTATCTACCCTGTAGGATATGGGTCATGGAGTGAATTGCCGACAGATGTTTAGGTATATAGCAGGGATGGCCAACCGGCTAAACTATTATTCCAGTTGATCGTGGACCTATACAAGTATACATGTTGCTTAATTATCATCAATACAGACTTCCATTCCAAATTATTAAGTTTTAAGGAAACAATCTCACATTTGATATGAAAAGGAACTCCTAAAACCGGTCAATAAAAATACTACATGATTTTGTACTAAACTATGCTGTTTCATTTGAGATTTCAAGAAGTATGTAGATGGTAGGTCGTACAAGGTTTCGTTAGTAAACAGTAGAGCTTTCGTCTAATCAAGGTGACCACCCCTGGTTTATAGTGCGGTCGCCATATGCAAAAGCCATTAAGGCAATGTTGATTACTTCGAAGCTACCCGTCACACGTGTCCTGTTACAGTATTGATAGGTAACCAGTAGGTAAACCAAACACAGTCCTTTCACAACTTATCGTTCTTCTGAAATAAACTTTATGACCAAGTCAATAAAGTACAATGACAGTACGCTTCCTAAAAAATTAAAATTCAATACCGATAATTATTATTTTTTAGGGTTCCGGATAAAATGGAACCCTATTAGGTACTAGGATTTCGCTGTCCGTCTGTCTGTCTGTCTATTTGTCTGACACCGGCTGTATGTATGAAAATATATATATCCACTTCACGTATCTAAATAATATTATATTTACAGAAGCTCCCTTTTAAATCTTTGTTTACATAACACCCATACAAAAACCCTGATTTATTGACATTTTTATAGATCGTGGTACGGAAGCCTTCTTGCACGAGTAGGACTCGAACTTTTTACCGGTTTTTATATCATGTAGCTGAAGCATAAAATCGCCAACATCTACTTAAATTACATCGGTTACTTGAGGCCCTAACACGAACTCTATAGTAACATAAAAGTATACGAGTACATAAACTTCAAATAAGTTTTGTGTTATGGGCTCAAAGTTAGCGCTGTCAATATTAGTTCCAATTAAATACGGTAGAGGCGCTTTTTGAATTCTAGATTACCTACATCAAAGTCGATTACGGTACAGTACTACAGAATACGATAAAATTCCTGCTTATTTAGAATTTTTATAAACATTTTCTCGTATGTGTTAATCAATTCGCCCTTTGAAATTCGTTCATGTTTGAAATACTGTATGTCCATACCAATTTGTCCACTGTACCGCAATGTATTCAGAGCCCTGAATTCCAGGAAAGTATGAATGCATTCAGATTAGTTAATATTCAGCATTGATAGATAGAGAGAGTCATCAATGCTGTATACATGAGCTCGTAGAATGGAAGCTGTGATTGCAATTTGGCTCCACTAATTTTCGTGCCAGACTTAGTATCGGTATTTGCAGGGAAATTTGCAGTTGAGAACTAGTCAATGTCTACTTATGATGGTTAGTACTCATCAAGCGTTATTAGATGTTATTAGATGACCGTTATTAGATGACCGTTCACTTTGCGAAAAGATAAACTGGTTTTGTCTACTTGCTGGTTCAGCCTTTGGTTCTCTATGTGCCGTAAAATTGCTAAGAGCTTTCGGACGGCTTAAAAAAAGCACTACGAAGTTAAGAACTTGTCAAAGCCTTACTTTCAACCTCCGGGCGGCGAGTAAAGGGCAACTCGCTGTCCGACCATGGACCATGCCCGGGTCGACGGCTCGTTGTGTTCCACGCGCGCCTCAAAAAGCGTCAGCAAGATAAAGAAGCCCCTCTATAGAGGGCCATAGCCTTGCCGGGGTGGCGGGACATACGTATACCGCGACTCCGGTACTCAAAGGGCTACCGAAGTACACCGTGGATTTTAGTCAGTACAAGTCTGACAGCAGTGGTGGCCCAGTGGTATCAGCCACGACTTACGAGTTGTAGGTCGTGGGTTTGAACCCAGCCTGGCGCATTACTTTGTGTAATTTGTTTCATCACCACTGCTCTCAAAACGGTGAAGGAAAACATCGTGAGGAAACCGGCATGTTCTAGAACCATCAAATTCGAAGACATGTGACATCTGCCAACCCGCACTGGGCCCGCGTGGTGGATTATGGCCCACTCCCTCTCACAAGGAAGGAGGCCTGTGTCCCAGCAGTAGGAACGTAATAGGCTGATGATGATGAAGTCTGACAGTCCCTACCACCCTGCCCAGGTTGGGAGGACTCATTGATGACTTGACCGCGAAAAAAAAAACTTTCAACCTCAGGATATTCGGTCTACGAACAATGGCTATTAGAAATTACATAAAGCCTTAACTAGCTAGGGTGACAACTCGCTACTTATTTTTTTAAAGTCTGTTATATTTCTCAAATAATATAATTTTACTAGCTGTTGACAGTGAGACGCACAATGCCATCAACCGTAACGTTCTGTAGTGATTTATTATATCAGCCGTAAGAGGTCCACTACTGAACATAGGCCTGTAGTGATTAAGTAAGTATTTAGGGGGTAGGAGGAACAGAGTGGAAAGTTCCTCGCTACCTGTTGAAAAGGAAGGTACCTTCCAACCAGACGGGTGTTGTGTCTGGTGGGCTTTCTGCCCGACATTCATAGTCGGTATATCCTATGTGTTCTAATGTCGAGGATAACTTTGATTGCTCGATGTAGACTTTTAGTTACTCGGTCTTTTTGCATAGATGGCGCTGATGTTCTTTTTGTAGTAGATTATTACCGCTACAAGTAAGTAATAAAAAATCATTTGCATAAAATAAAATAATTTGAAATTCATGAAAAGTTTAAGTAGGTAGGTATTTCGGTTTGTTATTTCCATTTATTTTCGTTCTATTCCATTTATAAAGCCCCTCTTTACTGAGGCAATGTTGAAAAGCTAATTCAGTGATGCCAGATACTAGGAACAACATTCCGAGCTCGGGAACTGAATGCAAGTTATTTAGGTTAGTTTCACTCCGGTTACTTTGATCTTCTTTTAATTTTGTGGCCAATTTATGAAGTCTCCAACCAGAAAAAAGGCTTTTTTGCCGAAAAGGCATGATGGCGGAAGATAAAGCTAAATTCAGCATTTTAGGTCTCTAAGAATATTTTTAAACCCCGACACAAAAAGTGTCGGTGTTTTATTTTTACCCCATTTTTTTTCAAATTCTTGTCTAATACGTAACCTGTAGGGTATTGATACCGATCGATTTGATTGTAATAACATTATCGAAGTACACAATTAGCGAAAAATGCTCATAAAATAAAAACTTATGAAATCAATTTGAATTAAGGTGATTGCATCAACCAGCCCGCGAAAATTCAAAACGTCTTGCGTTTTTTGCAATTTGCAGGCTATTGCTAGGTTTTATGCCTGCAATATGCAAAAAACGCAAGAAATTTTGAATTTTCGCGGGCTGGTTGATGCATTCCCCTTAATATTTTTAATGACAAATTAGTGTCAGCTGCAGCGAACAAAAAATAATCATCATATCGGTTTTCCCAGTCGTAAGTTAATAGTTATAGTTAACAAATATTAAAAAAATAGTCCATTTGAGAACCTCCTCCTCTTTGATGTCGGTTAAAAAGGTACTGAAACTCGTATTAATATTCTAGTTCATTTTATTAAATAAAGGAAACGTACCTACTTTTATATTTGAAATTCGAAATATAAAACACGTTAGATATCTGTGTTACATGGCACTCGATTTCTAGATTAAATATTTAGTGCGCAGCAACCGAATTCTAGAAGAGATTGACTATCTGAGTTCTAAATCAGAAACAATTTATTGGACTAGAAGTCAATTCTTTTTTTTAAGGCGTTATTTCACGTATCATTTGAACATGATTTTGACGAAGGATTCTGCAACGATTCGCCGACGAATCGTTGCAGAATCTAAATGAAGGAAAGTTATCTCGTGTGAGTTTTTCTTTTACAAAAAATTTAAAACCCTGCAAAAATGTTTTATTCATCAAACTTAAGTCTAAGTTGATATAACTTCAGTTCCTTTAGTAATTTAGGTCCAGTTTATCGCGAAGAGAACAATTAGAGAGAACCAATTATTCATAGACTTAATTAAATCCTTAGTGAATAAATTCATCAATTTATCTTTCACCTTTTTGTGACGTACAAACTAGTGATGTGACGAATTTTAGGTTTTTCACATTCGCGAATGTTCGATTTCAATATTCGCGAACGCGAATGCGAATATTGACTTTCAAATAAAAGGCACGCAAAAAGTTAGATAGGTTAGACATTTTTTCATGTCAGATATATTTAAACCGAACATTGCAAAATCGATATACTTGAATGATACATTCATTCAACACGAAATTTATTCAACACGTTTAAACTAGATCTGGAATTCTTTATACACTTCATCGGAACAGGCCAACGAACCATTTTTTTTCTGAAAAAATAAATTGATGCAATGTATATTATTATGGTGTATACGTATAATTGTACACCCACATTACGCCAGTAATGTTTATACATACCATGTGATATGGGGCGAGCCTATTGTCATCAACTGAACATAATTATATTATGTCCAGCGTCGTTACTATTACTAAACAAATACTGAAAGAAACCCAAAGACTTGTTTTTTTTTTAAATATAATAAAAGCGAATATAAAATAGTAACAGTATTTCAACTCTTTACTCACCGGCCCATTAGCTCAGTTGGTTAGAGCGTCGTGTAATAAAGTGCGTGCGAAGGTCGCGGGTTCGATCCCCTCATGGGCCACAATATTCGTTTTGTATATTAATTACGTGTTTTTTAATAGTACTATTGAATATACCATAGTTATGTTATGTACCTTTTATTTAATCCAACACAGTCACTCTTTTAAGTAAGCCAACAGAAAGAAATCCAAATCCGTATGAGGATGTCCATTTTCAAAGTCCGTGAAAAAAGACACGGGAACGGATAGAGATTACAAACGTAACTAACGCGAAAATCAAATTGCGGACGAATAATCCAGGCACGACTGAAGTCATATTGTCCCGGCGCTAGTGTCTTTGTTATGATATCAAATTGCTTTAAAAATGTAGTTCCACGAATTTTCCGCAGGTCATGAATGGTTGGTCGCTGGGTAATCGGTTAGATTACCAAGAAGGAAAATAAAAGGCTATTGAAAGACACCGTGGATTCTAGGCAGTACAAGTCTGACAGTCTCTCCCGCTCTGCTGACTTTACCACGTTTCTTTTTTGTTTTATTTGTATAGTACAGGGTTATAATACTATGCACAAACTCTTTGAAATATATGATTTTGTTTTTTTTTTCAGTTTGCAGTTTTTAGTTAAATAATTGTATGCAAAAACGTTTATGCAAAGGCTAATTTCAATCTAAGGGAAATAAAATATACCTACGGGCAGCAGAAATACAAATGTATTTTTATCTCACTTTTGCCATACACCCCATGGGATAAAACAGCGGGTTGTTGTTTTGCCACAATGTTAATTCGCCACGAAAAAAGTATGTGTAAATTAGCCACAATTTTTGTTTTTTTCAATTTAGTTTAGCGTAAATTCGCCCCATTTCTGTATTCCGCACGGTTAGCAGAATAATTTAATAATAAAATCCAACAGAAAAGTACAGAAAACGAAGATACAATGAGGAATCTGAACAGAAAGTACTAGGAGAACAGGATCATGGAAGTGTTGGTGCCGCCGTATTCAGTAAAAATTATGTGAAATGAAGGCGATTTACAATAGCAAAATCTAGCTGTGCCGAATTAACTTTCAATGTATGCGGTTTAAAAACTGTAGCAAATGAACTTTGTGGCAAATATTATGACCCAAAACAGCGATGGATATAAATGCTTTTTGGACCGTATAACTGATTAATGGTTGTGGTCAGCTACATTTGCTCGCTTATATCAAACGCATGTGTATGACAGGCGATGTGTTTTGAGCAGTATTCGGTACTTATGTGTAAATCTGTATGACTCTGTAATGAAGAGTTTGGTTGTACTCGCTAATTTCAGAAACTAGTCATGACATTTTTTTGTTTTCAACAGCCTATTTATTGAGAAAGGCTAGGTAATGCTACGACCAAGAATATCCAAGCAGCAAATGGAATTGCGAGGACCAGCTAGATATTTTTTAGATCAACACGTTTAGGTATGAACCATTGGACCTACGTTCTTCCTAATAGTTCTGTTGAAAACTATTGGAATTCGTACTAAAAGCTTGTGCCACAGCAGAAAAAAGCTTCGTACGTTTTACCGACGTTTACATTGAATTACAAACCAAACGCCGGATGGAATTTCCCATCGGCATGAATGACGAACTTTCAAAGGCTCTTACAACACCTTTCAATTTGAGAATGAATTAATTTTGACTACGTAACCCTTTCTGAGTGCTTTTCATCGAAAGCTTTTTTATGTGGTAAATGATCCATGGAGTCCTCCCACCCAGTGTCCTTCAATACCTTTAAATTCTGGGACCACGGCTACCTGATAAGATGGTCCCGCGACCCCGGCAGGCATAAGCCCTCTAAGGGGGCCTCGTCAGATTGCTAACAGACCTGTAAATACCAATCTAAGTATAATCTAGTCTTTTAAGTAGTCTGATTATTGGATTGGTAGATTATTGCATAAAACCCAACGACGATTTATTACTAGACTCCTAATAACAGGCAACCGATGTCTGTCAACACATTAGGCAAAAAAGTCTTACATCCGTCTTATTCGACCACTCCTGTGAGCCGTAAACATACCTTGAGACAGAACAGACCTTGAGTTAGCCAATCACAACGCGTACCCCGTCCCGTTCGCTTACGTAGTACCTCAGCGAGTTGACAGAATAGTTTTTGTTCCTTAGATCGTGTTTGCGGAGTCTAGTAATATATCGTCAGATAAAACCACTACTGTATAAAATTCCTGAAATATTTGATAGAAAAATTAAATATTCGTGGTATTAATTAAACTAAATAACGACCATAATTGCTTACACGTGTCTGAAGGCATATTTCGTGGGAGGAATGAAAAATATTGGCTAATTTATTGTACCTGTTTTTATCATCAAAGTGTTGGGTTCATCAAAGTTGATAACGACCAGTGAAACAGAGGTAGTTTTCAAAGTAATTACGTGACTTAGGTTTTTGGCAGTTTTATAGTCAAACTAGCTTTTTCTGACGGCTTCGCTTCTTCGCGTTAATTTAGAATTAGACAATCATTTTGACGACAATGTAGCGCTAGCAATTTTATTATCCTCGGTATCAGTTATTTTTATTATGATGAAAAGTACCTACTTCATGTTCATTTCTGTTCTAAATTTCAGGATGATTGGCTCAGGGCGTGAAAAGCTAGCAAACTTATTTTAGCTTTTACAATATTAAGTTACGATTCGGATTAGATAAGATATCAGTTAGGATAAGTTAGGTCAGTATAATCCTAATCCTAACTAATATGTCAAGATTCGTACGCTTAACTACAAAATTTCGGGCTTATTACTCTTTCGCTGCGAAAAAACGGACATTAGTGTTTGAAGAAATCAATAAACTTTGTTATTACCACGTCTGCAGTTTTAATTTAGATCTAATTGTGTCTAATAGTAATTTATACGATGTGCTTAGAATCTTAGCCTAAAGCCCGCTGCACACATTGGGCCAGCATATTGGTCTGGCTTCAAATGTCGCTGTTTACACATTGAGCCAACGTGTGAACACTGTATGCGAAGCACAAGAATACTTTGATTGGTGCACGAAAAACCGACAACTTTCGGTTGACCGGCCAGTATTCCCGCCAACTACCAACATACCGCCAATTAGGTCTGTACACGTTGGCCCAATACGCTGGCCCAATGCGTTGGCCCAACGTGTACAGTGCGGTTTAGATGCACACGGAGACTAACATTGGTATTAACACGTTCATTAATTAACTGGATAGCTCTGGAGAAATCTGAGATAATATGGCGTCGGGTTAGAAGATGAATGGTTTTGTTTGCTGGGCTCTTAACAAGGTCTATAAGTGGAAAATTACTTCTTTGAAGAAATATTATGGAATGAAGTTAATCTACATACCTACTTACTGTTGCATTTTAGAAGTAATAAGCGTTTCGATTTTTGAATTTATCGTTGCTGGATCTATAGCGCCGTATTCACGTTCCATCTGCTGTACGTCCCGCCAAGGCCATGCACGATGCACGACGCAAAAACACCGTGAATAGGCTTGACTTACGTCAATATATTTTTTTAATTGTTTGCTGGACGTGCACGACCCATTTTTCATCCAGCGAGCACCCCCACCACCGCGAACGTCGTGCAGATGGACAGTGAATAACGCGGACGTACGTCAGAGCAGTCCAGCATCGTGCATGCTGGACCGTGTATAGGCTTGCTGTACAGCAGATTTAACATTTAGAGCTTGTCTCGAGAGAAGACTGCACGTGAAAATGTATAGTGAAACACTTTCAAGATTTATTGAAAAATATAAGTTCCGCACTTGCGTGTATTCTGTACGTTTATGATATTTTTTTTAATCCAAAATCTTTTCCTTTTTCTTTTCCTCTTTTCTGTTGCTGCTGACAACATCAGAAGAAGTCCCATTTTTTGTCGTTTTGTTAAAACTGCTGGCAATTTCTAAAACACGTCTTTATTAGTTCTATTGATTCTGCTCGCTGGATGCGTGCACGATGGTGTGTATGCTACATCCATCACAGCGACCTTGAGCTGACGTACAGCCGTGACAGATGGTGAATACGGCGCTTAAGTAAAGCGCCATATTCACGTTCCATCTTGCTGTACGTCCCGCCAAGGTCATACACGATGCACGACGCAAAAACACCGTGAATAGGCTTGACGTACGTCATAATAATAATAATTACTGACGTACGTCAAGCCTATTCACGGTGTTTTTGCGTCATGCATCGTGTATGACCTTGGCGGGATGTACAGCAAGATGGAACGTGAATACGGCGCTTTACCTGAAAATGCTTTAATTTTTTTAAGGCCCGCTATGTTTAAAAAGTAATAAAAAGTTCTGTTTTTGAAAAAAACATTTCCACTTTAGGCATTTTCCTGTATCGTGAGAGCATTTACAAACATTTAAACACATCAAAAATCTTAAAACCAAAGATTCTACTTACAATGTCGTTGCCACTTGAAGTTATGCTGGATCTCATGCCGCATTCCCCTCCACAGCTTGGTGACGATCAGGGAGTATGCAAACGACATGATGAAGATGGGTATCAGAAGAAGTCCAGCATCTATGCCGAGATTGAAAGCCCGCTCTAACTCCAGGCTGGTCCAAACTTCTCTGCATTTGTAGGCTGTGAAAGAAAAATGAGAGTAAGATTTTGATACTTTGAGAGTCCTCTAAAAGCCCCTTTAGGAGTTTGGTTTAAGAGTTGCGCGGTGCGGTGGAACATGATCTGCGCCACGTATCCACAGTAGCGTTTGCCGGCAGCTGTCCCTACTCTCGCACCGCGTCCGTATTGCCGTTGCTGTAGACGGCAATATGACCGCGGGGCGACTGCTGAACATAAGCCCCCCAAAGAGCGCCAAACTTCCCGGTTCTGGCAGAACACGCCTAGGACCAGGAAACCTCTCAAGAAAATATCTGCTCCAGCGAACATCTGCCCAACTGCAGAAATGGCCGCCCTACTTCCACTTCAGCGTGCTGATTCACGCGTAATGTCGTTTTAAAACTTTAGTTTTACTTCCAGTTCCTGCAGAGACTCAGGCATGATGACAACGTCAATCGGAGGTGCCCGATTTACTTTAGCGTCGCCGTGAGACACAAGATTTTAATGTTAAGTTGTAAGTTTTCTTTTAAATATTTTTCTTTCTTGCTATATTGACTGCTTATATTTATGCCCCGTTTTTCTAATCAAGCGACCCGCATAGATATCAAACCAAGTGGTTTCCAATTCCAAGCAAAAACAGTTCTATCATAGAACGATGAATTTTTTTTCAAAACCTTAGGTCACTAGGTCGAGAAGACAATAGTGAAAGCTTTTGACTTTAATTGGGTATCTTACTGAACTGCCGATAGCAATCGCGTTCGCGTTGGCGCTTTTAATGCCTTTCCACCAGAGATGTGGATGTAGCTGTGCTGCGAGGATGTGACAGCTGAGCTACGAAACTGTGTAACCGTTTCCACGGATGCTACGCTACGTAGCGGTGCTCGGAAGATGCGACGCCACAACGTAGCTGTGCCGAATATGCGCAGCTCGAGCTATGCGAAGTATCGATAGTAGAGACGACAAAACATAACACGCATCCATAGCACGCATCCCTTCATATAAAAAACACATCCGAGTTGAATCCGTTTCCACTAGACTAGTGCTGTGCTATGTAAAACAATGAATATGATTGGGGGATATCAAACGCATCGACAGCAACGTAGCATAGCGCATCTCTGGTGGAAATGCAGCCTTACAGAGATAGATTATTAACTCCCTAGCTAGTTGAACCGAAGAACTTAAGAAGGTGGCTGGAAAAGACTTCTTTTGGTCCACACAAGGAACTTCTCCTGCATTGTGGCTTTATACAGAAGACGAAGATCAGGGTGATGTGAGGCAGCCTTGGAGAGGCCTATATCTAGCAGTAGATTGTGAAAGGCTAAGTTGATTAATTCAACATCTGTAGGCACGTAAAATTCAAGATTGATGACCTGAAACTGTAACAAGGAGACGCGACAGACGACAAAGAACATAGTGGAACTAGATTTGATGAAGGAAAGTTGAATGAAAAGACGCACAATTCAAATCAAATCGTTTATTTCAACTAAGCCAAATATAGGCACTTTTGAAATGTCAAGACAAAAAATAAAACTAGTGCTAAAAATAGTTATGGTGCTACAGTCCCAGACACAGACATAAAAACTGTGAAAGTACCGTAGGTGCTCATTCCAAATCGTAGATCTATGGAGAAGAATGAGCAAGAAACTCCATGGACACTCTTTTTCAATCGCCAAAATTATTACAGATCTTTGGTTACATCATTCATCATCAGATGGTGGGTACATTATGTGAGAACGATGTGGCAATTTATTAGTGTTCATAGTAAATATAAAATAGACAATTCAAATAAAGTAATTAATTATTAAAATAGACCATGGCAGCTAAGAGATGACCAGTCCCAACTGATAGCGCCCGTTCACGAACATGACACATGTATCAGCACCATTCAGCTCAACCATTTTGAAGGGAGCTAAACGATCCGACACACGCGCCACCATCAGCGAGACATTTGAGTGAGCATGACATACTCTCAACCGCCAGGGTATTCAAGTCAATAAGAGACGTAGGTACTCAGTGAATGATAGCTCCGAGATACATAGTACTCACACAATGCCGGCTATGAAACTATATAATACTAGGAAGATTGAGTCTATACAATGCAAATACAGTTTTACAATCTTCAGCAGCTGCAACTAGAATATTAAATAACGCTATCAATATTTATCCTACATTGTCAAGTGGAGCAGGACCAGCATGGAGCCAAGCATTATTATCAGCGATATAATCGTCTAGTTCATAATAAGCCAGCTTGCATAGTGTGCGTTTAATACATGATTTAAATTTAGTCTCATTCATTTCAAGAACATTTTGTGGTATTTTATTATAGCACTTTAAACAGAACCCCATGAAAGAATTGTCCACTTTGGCGAGTCTGAATTTATTACGATCGTTGAAAGGAATTAAGGGAGGTCTTGTTGTGTTTTGATGTGATTCCCGAGGATATTGACACTTGGGATGTGAATACCGCTGTTATTGTATCGATAGATGTGTCGGATAATTACTCAATTGCTAAGAGCCTCGATCAACATCTGAAGAGGCTCTCCCTTGGCAGTTAGAACAAGCCTTTGATTCCGAAAGCAGTCCTTTGGACAGGTTTATTTATTCAGCAAATTGGTTTTTACAAACTCTTTTACACGTCAAAAAAACACTATTTTTAGACTAGATGGGTCTGGTGTTTCGTACCTGACTACTCTGAGAAGAAACATCCGAAACAAACTCGTCAGAGGTCACAGTCTCTTTTAAAGTCCAGACAATTTTGTATTGGTAAAGTACTATGAGAACCATGCAGGTGTCTGAGGTGGTCAATAAATAGGTTTCATTCTCAAGAGTTCTGGCCACTAGAAATGGCTTTGTTCCTGATGCTGGAGGGCTAGCTATTTTGTTTATTGTTTTAAAAAAACTTCTTTTCAAGTTTTGTTATTCGAAATAATGATTAAAATGTTATTTTGGTATAGGTCAAAAATGGATAAAGAGAATTGATAAGCTTTCTGAGAATGTTAATCATTGAGATAAATTTTGAATAGAGTAAGTTGCTGGGTAATTTGATGAAGATCAAATTAATGAGTCAAAGCAACTTTTAATTAACTTTGGCATGTTTTAATATAATAAGCAAACCTAAATACGAGTAGGTGTACTAGAGGTCGTCCAAAATTCGATCTTACTTCATTTCAACAAATTGGAACATTAATAAGGTTTTACTGTCAAAAACCTTTTTATTCGATGTTTGACTTTAGTTAATGGTGCCTTCACACGCCGCGTCTTATCACATCGACATATAAATCGTCAACGTTGATATGACTGTTACACGCACGCACTACAGTATTTTTTTTCAATAATAATTCTTGCTAAACTCAAATAAAGAAAGAAACATTGTCATATTTTTCTTTTTGTTCACAAAAGCTTTTCACAACCCGCGAACTGTATTTTTCAACTATCGCTCTGGGACAGACGACGCTGTCTAAAAAAATAATGGCTGTATGTGTGCTAAGGAATTTCGAAAAAATGGGCAGTTTACATTGCCAGCGTATCATAACTGCACCATTTCAGTCGGTATTTTGCCGCGCGCGGTACAAAAATTTCAAATCAAAACTTGCTACGAGAATTTTAAATTGCATGTGTAACGTTTTCAATTGCAGAAAAATATTTGCCTTTTAAACATTCACTTTTTGGTGCAACTGAAACGGCAAATAAACTGAACGTTATGGAGGTAAAAATAATTATCTTTGAATGCTTCGCTACTCTGATGTTAAAAAAAAATACAATAATAACTTCTCGTTGAGGACAACGAGAAGTCCCCTAGGTTATTAAGCCTAGGGGATGCAAGTGCGACTGCTGGTCATGTAGTCCTCAGCTCGATTCGCAGGTTGGGCATAGTTTTATGAGGTTAACTAAATCATTTCATATGAATTTCTCATCGAAGAAGTAGTTCTCAGAATCTACTAAACAATGAATAATTAAAAAGGAAACTTCCACGGACAAGCCTATAAGTACTGCATTGCATAAATCACAGCGTTTAAAAATATTAACTTCTTTTTTCAAATCCTGCTTGCATGCAAGCTTAACTTTATTTATCTATTCCTCGGGAAAATGCTCGCATACGGCAGCACTGAGCCGGCGAGTTTAAGAAAATATGGCTGCCCGTCAGGGTTTCATAATACACCTACATTTAACCGTTGCTTTTCCAAGAGCTTAAATTTCATGTGGAAACCAGAAAATTTCATGTGAAATATTACATAACTAGCGGCCCGGAACGTGCTTCGTTACGACAAAAAATGTGATAAATGAAAAACAGCTCGACCGATTTTATGAAAACTCACATAAACCATCTACTAAATAGTCCAAACACAGCCTTAACATTTGGTTCGCCCGTTTTCTATACATATAATAAAACTGTAGAAAAATCGTTTTTGTACATCAAAATAAAATAAATAAAAAATAGCTAGGGTGTTAAAGGACGTCCTCACGGCGGCGATAGGCGGAGACCTCTCGCGCCCAGCACTGGTCGCGGCCATGCTGCGGGGCGAGACGGAGTGGGAAGCGGTCGCCTCCTTCTGTCAGTCATGCTCGCGAAGGAGGAGGCGGGCCGCGTGAGAGAGAGGACAAGGTCCTCCCTCCGCCCCACCCGCGGTGGTGGACGCCCACGGCGTCGGACGTCGCAAGACGATCTCCGGCCACCGTAGGCGCGGGCATGCGGGCGGCGAGTAAAGGGCAACTCGCCGCCCGATCATGGACCATGCCCGGGTCGACGGCGCGTCGTGTTCCACGCGCGCCTCAAAGAGCTGTCAGCAAAATGACGGGGCCCCCTCTCAGAGGGCCAAAGCCTGCCGGGGTTGCGGGACTCATACCATCACCGTGACCCCGGAACATAAAGGGCTACCGAAGAACACCGTGGATTTTAGTCAGTACAAGTCTGACAGTACCTCTCGCCCTGCCCGGGGTGGGAGGTCTCATTTGATGATTTTACCACGGTAAAAAAAAAAAAAAAAAAAAAAAAAAAAGGGTGTTAAAGGACCAATAGGACCCATTTCTAGCATTTTTAGAATTTTTGTCTGTTTGTCTGTTTGTATGTTTATATGTCCGGGCATCACGTAAAATGTACGAGATAAATGTAAATAACTTAGATACACAACGATTTAGCGTAACTTGAGGTAACATTTAGTTTTTGTTTCATTGCAATCGGTTCAGTCTATCAAAAGTTATTCGAATTTAAAGTGTTTCAGAAGTAAAATTACGGTCAGTTCAAGACGCAAGACGCGTAGTTCAGTAGCGCGATCTAGCTTCGAATAGAAAAACTACATATTCAATCAAATAAATAATATAACGATGATGATAGGATGGGACAGGATGGGGCAGGATGGGAAGAATGGGACAGCATAGGACAGGGCGGGACAGGACGGGACAGGACGGGACAGGACGGGACAGGACGGGACAGGACGGGACAGGACGGGACGGGACGGGACAGGATGGAGAATCATTTATTTACTTTTATATTTGTTTTGGAGTTCTAACTTTTTTTACCCGACTACGGCAAAGCCAAAAGGAGGGTTATGATTTTGTTTTCGTATTTTAGAACATGTTTACGTACACGCGAAAAAATTTGATGGAAACTTGAACTTAAAATCCTATTATCGATATTTTTTGATCAATTATATGATTTTTTTTCATAAATAACTTCATTTCTTTGATTTAACATATCGATAATGCAAACCGATAAACAAACTACTCTCTAATCCAGTAGCAATTGATTGGTTCTGCCTATGAACAACAGAGGGCGTTTATAACAATTACGTCAAATATTCTACTAAAATTCTAAATACAGGGCTTAGGAAAACTTGGCGTGGTGATTTACGTACGCATATTTGTGTACGCTCCAGAATGATCGTTCACAGCAAATGCTGTTAATAAAGAAGAACTAGCTTATATAAATTACCTAATAAAATAATAATATAATATTTTTGTGTCGGTTTTGGAGGATTCAACAGCGCTTCGCACAAAAAAATACATTGGTAAGTTCCGACTTCCACGCGAACGAAGTCGCGGGCACAGCTAGTTGAGTTATAAAATTACAACGAAAAGTGGCATTGATTTTTACATAATATAATATATTTACTAACTCTTAGTCCCCGAAACAGTGTCATGGGTTCGCAGTAGACCGCGATAGATACCGTGAGAATAATTTGATGTCTTCCTTAAAAATTGGAAAGAAATAGGATACCATCGCGATCGTTGGAAGTAATTGTGGGATATGTCTATTATGGAAAAACTCAGTTGTCGTTTTCAGACCTGTTATGGTATCCTTTAAAAGAAAATTTCTAAGCTGTAGTTACTAAGGTAGGAAACTAGGAAACCTTGAGTAACCCTGTATATACAAAATATATACATGTCATATTCGCATTGGCGAAAAATCTCTATAAGTGAAGATTTTTTAAAAAAAACCTTGTGATAGTGTGGCGATACGTCGCTGTCACTAGAAAGAAAAGAAAGAAAGAAAGAAAGAAAAGAGATTTATTGTGACACACACAAGACAAAATAAACAAAATTACACGAAAAGAAACAACATAGAAAAACAAAAATCAATAAAAGAAAAACAAAGGTAAAATAAAAAAACATAAACAATTTAGTCCTGTGCGAGGCCAAAAGGCTCCTACCTCAGCATGTGCTGTGACAATTAACTGTCACAGCGCTGGTTTTCTGGTAGGGCCCAAAGTGAAGTCACGGTCAGATACGTACCTACATAAATAATAAAACAAAAAACAATAATAATTAAACTAAAAAATAAATAAATAAAAAATACCAAATCGACACCCGACGTAACAGTTTGTCCATGCCATGAGTGTCTAAGGGATGGCAACACTGAAACAGACGCGGGCGCAGACTATTATTTCATTCATTAGGTGAAGAGAAAAACCAAAACATTAATATTACAAGTGAGTGTTAAATTATAAAATAGTGTGTGATAAAGATTTTAAATAATTATAATGATTACTGTGCTGGGAGTAAAACAAACAAGAAGAAAAGACGAATATTCAGTAACTGTCGCTAGATTGTACGAATATATTAATTAATACGGACGTAATTGTGCACTAGCTTAGTGAATATAAAATTGTAACTTCGACGCAAGGACAACGCTGTACACCTCCTAAAGAATAACACTATTACTATACTGGCTCAATCCCACGTTCATCGTGCCCAGGATTATCCCTTTGTGTAAAGAGATATTGTTGGCAACTTACATGCCTTGTTACACCCACTGGTAAACTCTACATGCCATTAAAATGAAACTCTAGGAACCAAGACTAACGGTAGCTATTCCTCTAATAGAATTTTATTCAACGCTATTTTTAGTTTATGCGAAACCCGAATGTTCTTTTTTCGGAATTAGGAACTGATTCGATAGGTAGCATTAATTTTTGCATCATGTTATATTCTGTCCCAGAAATATGGTTAGGTTTCTATTGCTAAACTATTATTAATGAGTGTACGATTCAGGAAGCGCGGGTTGCGCGGAAGTAACACCAGCCACCGCGAATTGAGTATGTTTTTAATGGACAACATAATACATAACCTTATAACTTTATACCAAAAAACTATTCGGGCGTATTTGGGTTTCGCATAAATTTTAAAAACAATACTGTGTAAGTGATCTCCAAGAATATGAAGTAGTTTGGTTAAAGTTATTTCGTATTTCATCCCCCGATTTACAATGAAAGCCAATTTATCAAGTTAAAATGTCAATAGCGTTGAAATGAAAATAAGTGAACCAACCAAAAGTTTTTAATGTTATCGACATCTGAATTTCGCATCATGATTTATTCATGAATTCCTGCGTAAGTTTAAGCGCTTGTAAATGCGAATTATGTAACAGCAGAAGTTCGTAATTTTTCTTTGGTATTTATTTTATTAATTGACAGTGTGTTTACGAGTACAGTCTTCGACCATACTTTTTTTTTTTTATTTGTTCGTCAAAGAAAGAAAGAAAGAAAAAAATTCTAGTGCACATGTAAGAAAATGATGTATTTGTACATGTGCACTAGAATTTTGTAATCCGTAGCACCGGTATTAACATCGCCCATGTTGTGTACATAAAAGAAAGTTCTAATAAAATTCCCTATCTCAAAAAATGCTGAACAGAGTTCGATGAAACTTGCAGTATTCCATAAGGTGAACGATCCCTAGTACAACAAAAAACATTTTTGAAAATCGGTCCACAATTGGCGAAGTAATCGCGTAACAAACACGCAAAAAGTAAAGATCATCATGTCATCCAAGTAGGCGAAATTAATAAAAATGCTCACAAAATAAAAAGTACTGAACCAAATTTGATGAAATTTTTATGGGACCACACTGCAAGTATCCTGCATCGAACAAAAAAAGAATCACACTAATCGGACTAGAAACCTCGGAGTAATCGATGTACATACATAAAAAAAAAAAAACATACCGACCGAATTGAGAACCTCCTCCTTTTTTTGAAGTCGGTTAAAAAGATTTATTGACACTTACACAGGACAACAGTAATTATACATAGATACAATAAAAAGAAAAATAAAAAAAAACAAAAAGTAAATTAAGTATACCTACATAAAAAAAAAAGATTAAAAAAAAAAGATAAACAGAATAAAAATAACATGAATAGTCCTGTAAGAGGCCAAAAGGCAGCAGCATATCTCAGCATGTGCTGCGACATTTACTAAAATGTCACAGCGCTGGTTTTCTGTTAGGGCCCAAAGTGATTAACATCTTCATCCTTCCAAATTTTCCAACTATTGGGTGTTTGTGCCTGTGAGTTTTCATATTTATAAACACATCCACGGCACTAGAAAATACTAAAGTAGAAATTTCTATGTGTGGTGCAACTTTTTTCAAAGGTATACCCTAAATAAATGTTGGTAACACTATCGTGCATAAGTTTACTATATTTCCGTTCCCTTGAGGGAAATTGGACGATAGCTGACCCATATTCTCCGCTTTCAGTTTGTTACTAGACTTCCGCTGGGAGAGCATGCGATGTATGAACATTTTGGAAGTACCGGTTGCATAATATGTGGGCTATGTGCGGTCTTCTTGTCATCAAAATCAACAATGACTCGGTACACTTCAGTTTCGAAGGTAACAATGTTGATGGAGAACGTTAGCAACTCTATCAATGTTATTTTATGCTGCTGCGACCAGTACCGTCAGCACGAGTTTTCAGTATTTGAGACGTAAAGTAAACTGGAACTTTGACTACTTCAAATTGACAATTTTCGAAAAAATTGGTTCCGTCTTCACACCAGAGGCGCTGTTCCATATTTTCATACAAGAAACGCTGTAAATACTGGAAGAACTCTGTAAAGTAAAATAGTGAAAACTCGTGCTAGGGGTACAGAGGCTTTCCCGTGTTTGTGATGTTTGTAAACTGGAACTTTAACGGGAAAACTAGTTCCTCGGTCGTTCACTATTAGAGGGTTTTTTTTTTATTTTCTTCATATAATACACACAGTAATAATGCTTAAAGAATGCTGTAAAAAAATACAAGAAAGCTTGGGATAAGTGCCCTGTGTACTTCAATTACTTACTGTGGTCAAACGGCCACGTTAAGTAATTGAAGTAAACGGTCTTTACAACACTGTCAATTTCAATCGGTCGCTGAAAAAAATAACTGGGTGAAAAGTGGTTTATAAACTACATAAATAAAGAAAAACTTAGAAGGTTTGGATTTGAGATTCGGGGCTTATTTTCGCAACTGCTTTCGATAGTTAAATCTATCGCTAACAGGGAACTACAATATCATTTTCATAAAATATTTAAACGGTTTGTTTATATAATTTTGCCCACATAACGCGAGCAAAACTGCGTGCAAAATCTTGTACAAAACAGTTTGAAAATCCTAGAATTTTACGTCAAAAATAATTCAATTCTATATCGAAATAAAACACTCCACACAAGTATTGTTATTTCGGTAGAAAAGCCACAATAATGACGTGTATAATATTTGACCAACTAACTTGCCTGAAACAATCTAAACAGAACACAGTGATTTTGAACTAAGCATCAAAGGAGTAGAGACTACAACGGCGCTTCATTACACAATTTTGCAATAATGTTTGCTGTAGTTAGTAAATTGTATTACAGCATCGTATGTTATCCCTGAGTAGCTCGTGGCTAAATAATACATTAAGCCGAGCTTTCCAAGATTGATGAGTGACCATCCATCACATTCCTCCAGCTTTGCAGTATCCTCTGTGCCTCGGAAGGCATGTAAAACTTTTGATCAGCTAGTATCAGAAAAAGTGGTAATTTAAAGTTGCGAGCCAAGCAGCCTGGCTTTTGACTACGATCATGTTGAAGTTGTCCGGCGCCAAATAGTTTTGGATACGCAAAAGCGTTAAAATGAAAATTTATTTCACAGGAACTTTAAAATAAACACTACGGTCTAAGATATAAAAAAAATATGTTAAGATACCAGAATGACTTGTAAAGGAACGAACGAATTACCGTGACCCCGGAACGTAAAGAGCTATGGAAGGACAGCGTGAATTTTAGTCAGTACAATTCTGACAGTCCCTCCTGCCCTGGGTTGAAGGACTTATTAGATTATTTTAATAATAATATTCCACAACCATCACACAACGCCATCTAGTCCCAAGCTAAGCAGAGCTTGTGTTATGGATACTAGATAGCTAATAAACATACTTATCTAATTCTAAATACATACATATTACAGATAAATTACACCCGGACACAGAACAAATGATCATGCTCATCACACAAACATTTGTCCTGGGTGGGAATCGAACCCACGCCCCCGGCATAGCAGTCAGGGTCACTTAACAATTAGACCAACAGGCCAGTCCAGGCAGGTCCAGGGAACAGGCCAGTACAATTTTAACATGATAAAAAAAGATACGAGAATGCCTTAAAGTCTCAGTTGTCACACATGAATGAAGAATAATTGATGAATGGAGCGATTGAATGATAGATTGAACTATTTTGAAGGGTTGTACGCATGTTATCGAAAAGTCACGAAAAGCTACTTTATCTACAGATTTTTCTTCATACATTGCTTGACATAAGGGGATTATTCTTAAGATTCAGTATTCGAAATGCGTGTTATTCGAAAGATTTCTGTGTATCCCAGATTCGGCATGGGTATTTGTATTGTGGAAAGGGCCTCTACAATTTATCCGGGGTTATTCCATATTTGTTGTAGTTTTACGTACAAATCCGTGACCTAATTTGGGGTTTGAATATTTTAGTTCCAGACAATCCGTAATGTTTTTTGATTTGACGGATAAAAATTTCTTTTTTAGTAAAGCTAAGCTGTGGGCGCCGTTTTGTGATATTTGGCGCAACTGTAACATAACATGTTATAACATTAAAAACTATATAGTTTTCCTTAAAACAGTAGGTATTCAAAAATACTCTGACTCTTAGCATCTCAATAACGATAAGCTTTGTAGCTTGTGGTGGTGATGAAGAATGAGTACTTAAATCATAAAAATGTCTATCTAAAGTTTAATTTGGCTTCAATCAACCTTCTAAGGTTAGGCAAGAATAGCTCTTATCATAGAAGCAATAGTACTGCAATATAAGGTAGATAACAGTATTGACAGTACCAGGAACTTTTGAAGTTCATCTATGGGCACTTTCTTATCAAACGATAACGATATCGACACGATATCGGTGGTATGTGTAGTTTCATACATTTTCAGGGAAAATGAGTGATACCGGACAATGTGGCAGTGTCGTGTCGTTACTATCTTAAATTGCTCTATAGCCCCTCGTTTAAACCAAGGTATAATCATGTATTTGACAAGTTTTGACATGTCATAGACTTCAGTGACAACGCAAATGTGTTTTATACTTGTATAAATACAGATTATGGTTTGAGACACTCTCAATACATTGTATAAAACAAACCAATTATGTTTTGACAAGTATTCTACAAGTTTTGTATGAAACTAGTATTTAACTTGTTTCTTGGTGTAAACGAGGGGTAAGGGGTCACCTTGACCCTTAATCGCGTGTTCTTAAACATCAATAATTCAAAACAAAAGCAGGAAATAATATGAAAATGATTGACACATGAAATTCATTATTCATGGCGACTTACTGAATAATTTTCTAATCGTCTTTTGTTATTAACAAGAGGCGATTGAGCCGATTAGACCTTGTCCAGAAGGGTCTGTCTGTTTGACACACAAACAGCGCGTAAGAGAGACGACAATGGTCGCGGGACTTATACCATCACCGTGACCCCGGAACATAAAGGGCTATTGAAGGACACCGTGGATTTTAGTCAATACAAGTCTGACAGTTCCTCTCGCCCTGCCGGGGTGGGAGGACTCATTTGATGATTTTACCGTGATAAAAAAAGGTAATCATAAAAATAACCAACGAACAAAAAAAAACAAAATCATTTTTATTTCAGGTAGACCAGTTTCAGGCACTTTTGAATTTATTTTTAAAAACAAAAAAAGAGCATACTACAAAAAAATATGGGACTACAGCCACAAGACAAAAATAACTGTGAAAGTACGGTAGAAGATAATTATGATAACCTATAAGTTTGATTAACTCTTCGTCTCAAATATTAATGATCGTGATCTGACCTGATTATTATTTCCCAAATTAGATGTTGGTTCTAAGAAAAGGTTATTATTAGGAATTCATATTTTCATTATAATTATCATTGAACCGACCCCAATATTAAAATCAAAATGAAAACGAACTTGTCAATAAGCTGGTTTCCGTTGAAGCAATTAATTGCTCTCCCTAATTAGACGACATTTAGATAGGATATTAATTCTACCTCAATGACATAAGCAATTCGGAAATAACTTCCGGGAAAATAATATATTAATAAGTTAAGGCTCTGAATGGAAATGAAATTAATAATCCAGGCAAAGAAAATAAAGGTTTTTCAATTTACTGTTTCCGAGAACAGAATGCTATTACGATACGATATTTTCCAAAAAGCAATAAGGATATTCTGCGTGTATTAAAATACTTTTATCTTGAACTGATTGATCAATGGAATTGAGATTTTTTTTTGCGTGGTAAAATCATCAAATGAGTCCTCCCACCCCGGGCAGGGTGGGAGGGACTTTCAGACTTGTACTGACTAAAATCCACGGTGTCCTTCAATAGCCCTTTATGTTCCGGGGTCACGGTGATGGAAAGAAGTCCCGCGACCCTGAATGGATTTGACATAGGGTAGTTTACTGGTTTAAATAGAAAATGTCCGTAAATTGGAGTATTGAATAATAATAAACTTTTATTATTTAATTTTTAATTTTTATGCTTTTTTTAAACAATGTAATTATATTGACAGAGATAAAATGCTTATAACGTGTAACAATTACGTGTAATTCAGGTCTTTGAGGAAAAGAGCTAATTTTCAGCGTTTCAGAATAGGGTATTTTACTGCATAAATAAATTAAAAATCCGTCAGTAATAATATTGAAAAGTAATGGACCTATTTTTTTTTTTTTTAATCAAAGAATTTTGACAAAGATAACAGGCTTCCAAATTCAGGAGTCCGGCTTTTGAAGTCATTGGGCTTGTAAGATTGTAATGACCAATTGACGTGTTCTGATTTTTAGAAGCGTTGTATCTTCGTCTATTTTAGCTTACTTGACAAAAGTAAAAAATATTTTTTAACCGCTCGATCGCTTGCGCCTAAAAAATGGGTACCTTACTTAATCTATATTTCGGACTAGTAAACATTTTTGAGTAGGTAAAATACCCTACTGAAAATTTACCCTGCTTAAATAATTCAGCGTTACTTGGACAAACAAATTAGACAGGTTTTATCATGGACACCTTACAAACAAAAATAAAAAAATAACCTGAATACAAACAAGTAGACATTTACAAATGTCAGACTAAAGCTCATTTTTGTTATAAACAAATTATTTGGTACTAACATTAGCTTTGAACAAAAAGCCCCAGGTCTAAAAGAGGTCTTTTGTACAGATTTAACACGATTAGCGTCCTAAAAATTTGATTTACATCTAAAGCTGGGTTTTATTTTATTTTATTGTCTTTGAGAGTTAAAGAACCGTGTTTATAGAGCTTAGTTATTGAAGAGCTGGCTAAAGCCAGGGTTATTTTGTCTGCAAAACTAGGCTAGTCTAGGGTTCCTAAAGTTTCGACTCGTACAATAATAGATATATTTTTTTAGCGTTGTAAAATCATCAAATGACCATTCACGGTAGAGCAGGAGGGACTGTCAGACTCGTACTGACTAAAATCCAGTCTGTCCCCCGGCAGGCTTTGGCCCTCTAAAGGGGGGCCCCTTCGTTATGCTGAAACTCTTTGAGGTGCGCGTGGAACACATAGCGCTGTCGACCCGTGGGGCTTTTAAAAATATTTACAAGTGTTTAATTTAATACAGTTTTTAATACAATTTATGTACATACATAAATTTTCAAATTTTTGTTTATAAGAGTGTTTATAATTCATTGTTACTAATATAATTTTTACTACTCCCACATTGGCTTTATACATTATTTTTCTGTTTCGTATTGTCGGTGCACAATATTATGTTTATTTATTTTAAACAATTAAATATTTATGTACATTATAATAACAGTTACGGATTAGAAGTTGTTATTTTTATGAAGCTTACTTCTATGGTGTAACTTTCGCGAACTCTAATAAAAACCTAGGTACTAATATATAATGTCATACCTGTTACGAATTTATGAAGAAGTAGGTAATACTTCTACCGTATTTGTATGGGAGAAAATAACGTAGATTTATTACCTCACCATACAGAAAAATTTTGAGCTCTAGTTTTACAAACCTTCATCGGTAGATGCTAACGTTATTAAATCAGTCATAAATAGCATTCCCATTTCCCAGCTAGCTTTCCAGAAATATCAATGTTCAAACGATTGACAGAATTTGCATTGAAACGCTAATAATTAAATATTTCTCACTGAATAGCTAGAAATACTTTTTCATCTAAAATAGGCTTGATAATTACTTGAACATAATCATTTACGACAAATATTTTTATATTACAGTCAAAGTAAAAAATCGAGTTGTTATGCATAACAACTAGTTATTATTCATAATTACTGGTCAGTTTAGTGAAAGTGATACATTACACAGAATTAATCACCTTTTATATTACGTATAATATCTGGCACGACGATTAAATTGATAACTAACATAGAATTAATCAATCACATCAACTATGTAGTTATTATGGATCTGGGATAAAGTAATATAGGTGAAGATTACCTAAAGAGGAAGCTCAAAGGAGCCCTGCTTCGCGCAGCTTCTATTTCTGCGTGCATAGTTCAAAGTAAACTAACACAAAGGAATCTTGGAACCTAACCTGTCCGTGTTGGGGTGCTCACAAGTCTCGAGCTCGCTTCGCTCGCTCTTGGATCTCAAGTTCTCCTAATAACAATTCCAATCGAGCAGGCAAACAATCAAAGTCCAGAGTATCCCATCATTGAAATTCTGAATATCCTTCAAACTAAACTATCCTTGTTGGAATGCCCGAAGCTCCTTCGGTTTCACGGTTGGGTAAACCTTGAATTCAATATGTTTGAGTGATTTTGCAGACTTTACCCAAGTGACGTTGGCTGGTCGAACTGTATTTATTAATATAAGTAACATCGACCAGATATTATGAATAATAACTAGTCAAAGTGAATAATACAATAATTTATTACTTTCACTACTAAGTTTAGTGAATAAACATAATTACTATTTATTATGCTATGCATATTAGCTAGTTATTATGCATAATTTATTATGCATAATAACTAGCTTTAGTCTAGTTTAGCATTGCTTAACCCGTTAGGGTTACGCAATGACTGTAACACAAAAGACTTGCACATTAGAATTCGACACAATCATTTTGTTGATAAATGATTTGTTGATTTCTAATCTCTAATTGGCTTAAAATTTCCTTTGCTAATATTACAAGATAATAAGCACTTCCTGAAACATGTGCTAATTTAATAATTTATTTGATTAACACATGTTTGCGATCAGATATTGTTAATATTAATTAGACATCATTAATGAGATAGGATGCCAAGGTGTAATTTCGCTTTTAATTACTCTGCCTAGAAACGTGATTATGGAGCCTATTATATCATGATGCTGCTAACCTAGTACTTTTGCTCAGATTCCATACTGAATTAAGGCACTAATACCTTTTCCATGATCCTGTTCTCTACTACTACTAGTAATTTAGTCTTGCTTTTGTAGGTGATCAAAGTCGACAAGATCGTAGAAGAAAAGTCAGCCTTTGTTCACCCAGGTGATATTTTCCGAAGTGAACACAGTGAACAACTTTGGTGTCCTCAATTTCTTCACCTGGTGAATAATCACCCAGGTGTCGGAAAAGCTTTTTTATGCAATTTTTAAAGCATTACAACTAAGCTAACAAATATTTCCTTTATTCATTTTTTTTCCTTATTGATCTACATTTTTAAATATTTTACAAAAACAAAAACCAAAAAAAAAATATAAATAATAGTGGCCCGCCGGTATCGGGAAAAGGTCCAAGCTATCGGCAGTCAGGGCTCTAGAGTTAGGAACCTCCGAACAATGATAGCCTTAGCATCGAGCATTTGAAGTACGCGGGCGTGCACCTGTCAAGAGTCCTTGCACTTTTATTTAACTTGTGCATTAGTCATAGTTATTTACCTGAGGACTTGATGCGCACAGTCGTAGTACCAATTGTGAAGGATAAGACAGGTGACTCATCGGATCTGTCTAATTACAGACCGATCTCGCTTGCCACTGTCATAGCTAAGGTGCTGGACAGTTTGCTTGATCAACAGTTGGAAAAACACCTCCATTTACATGACGCTCAGTTTAGTTTCAGACCCGGGTTGTCAACTGAGAGTGCTATCCTCTGTCTCAAGCAAACTGTTCAGTACTATACGGATAGAAGCACACCAGATATGCATGCTTCTTAGATATTTCAAGAGCATTCGATTGTGTGAGTTATGACAAGCTGTGGCAGAAGCTACAATGTGAAACAGATGTGCCAGATGAGATTGTATCTTTGCTCCGGTACTGGTACAGTAAGCAGCAAAATACTGTCAAATGGATGGGTGCGCAGTCGGACGTGTATGGGTTGGAATGCGGAGTGAGGCAAGGGGGTTTGTCCTCGCCTCGTCTTTTCAACCTGTATATGAACCGACTGATCGGTGAGCTCAGCAACACTAATATTGGATGTTCCATAGACGGTGTGTGCATGAACAATATAAGTTATGCGGATGATATGGTGTTGCTGAGCCCTTCGATCAGTGCCTTACGTAAGCTTGTGCGCATTTGTGAGACTTACGCGGAGACCCATGGGCTCAGGTACAACGCTAGAAAGAGTGAATTTATGGTTTTCAAAGCCGGTACCAAATTTTATTCCTCTGTACCTCCCGTCACTCTTTGCGGTACTCCTTTAAAAAGGGTGCAGCACTTCAAGTACCTGGGCCACTGGGTCTCTGATGACTTGTCTGACAATCTGGACATTGAGAGGGAGCGCAGGGCGCTGTCTGTCCGGTGTAATATGTTGGCTCGCAGGTTTGCACGTTGTACTCTGCCAGTAAAAGTGACTTTATTCAAGGCATACTGCCAATCGTTTTACACGTGCAGCCTGTGGGCCAACTATACGCAGCGGGCGTACAGCGCACTGCGCGTACAGTACAACAATGCTTTCAGGATACTGGTTGGGCTGCCGAGGTTTTGTAGTGCTTCAGCTATGTTTGCGGAAGCACGAATCGATGATTTTTACGCAATCGTAAGAAAGCGGAGTGCTTCATTATTAAATCGACTACGAAGCAGCCCCAACGGCCTCCTGAGAGTGTTGTCCGAGCGGTGGGATCTGTCCCTTATACAAAGGTGGATGCAGCTTCATGCTAGCGCCTCTCCTCGTGTTTTTTGACATTACAATGTAATTTAATTTATTTTAATTGTAATTTTGTCTCAATATTATTTTATTTCAATCTTATTTTATTTTATTTTGATTATATAATTGTATTTTAATTTTAATTTTGTTTATATTTTATTTTAATTTACTTAATTTTGTTTTTTGTATATTATTTTCAATTTATGTCTGTGTTTAATTTTGATTTTTAATTTCAATTATTAATTTGTAATTTAATTTTAATTGATTTTTTGTTGAATTTATTGTAATGTGTCGTATCTTTGTTTTTAATTTTCTTTTGTAAAAATATGGACTGTGTCTGAAGTAAATAAATAATAATAATAATGCGCGCCGTGTCCAGAAGAACTGCTCTCTGAATCTGGCTCATGATCCAGCTGCCCAACGAGAGCCTCCTAAGATATTGGTCGAGGCTCTTGGCGATTAAGCCATGGACCGACACGACTATCGGCACAATGACTGCTCAAATCAAATCAAAACGTTTATTTCAACTAGGCCTTAACCGGCACTTTTGAACTGTCAAAGAAAAATAAAATTAGTACAAAAAGTTATGGTGCTACAGTCCCAGTCACAAGACATAAAAACTGTGAAAGTACCGTAGGTGCTCATTCCAAAGCGTAGATCTCTATGGAGAAGAATGAGCAAGAAACTCCATGGACACTCTTTTTCAATCGCCAAAATTATTACAGATCTTTGGTTACATCATTCATCATCAGATGGTAGGTACATTATGTGAGAACGATGTGGCAAGTTATTAGTGTCCATAGTAAATATAAAAAAGACAATTCAAAAATAAAGTTATTATTATTAAAATTGACCATGGCAGCTAAGAGAAGACCAGTCCCAACTGACAGCGCCCGTTCACGAACATGACACATATATCAGCACCATTCAGCTCAACCATTTTGAAGGGAACTAAATGATCCGACACACATGCCACCATCAGCGAGACTTTTAAGTGAGCATGACATACTCTCAACCGCCAGAGTCATTCAAGTCAATGACAGACGTAGGATTTTAGTCAAAGATAGCTCATGGTATGATGCAAGAGACAATGCAAGAGATAGTTATACATTCTTCAACCGCTCCGACAATATTATTAAAAATGAAGTTAACCTACGACTGTCGTACTAAAAATAAAAATAAAATACACACAAAAGACAACAATAAAATGTAAAGTAGGACAACAATGCCCGTTAATCAAAATAAAATAATAAAACAAATACAAACACATAAAATAAAATAAAACAAGATGACTTAACTAAGTCATAAGAAAAAAAATATAAACAATTATATGAAGTCATATAACTTGTCCGGAAGAAAAAAAAAGGTAAATAAAATAACTAAACTGGGAAAGAGCATGAAAGCCGTCTTAACTTCAACAGAGTGACCAGCTGTTATTATCCACTAAGTAATCGTTTACGGAATAATATGCCTTAGAACAAAGGATGGATTTAATCTTAGATTTAAACTCATTAAACGGCAAGTTAAGCAAAGACGGAGGCAATTTATTATAGAATTAAATACCAAGGCCTACGAATGAGTCATGAACCCTATGAAGTCGATGAAAAGGAACACGCAGGTGGTGCTTATTTCTCGTGTTAATAGGGTGAAAATCACTGTTTTTGGTATATAGGTGTAAATTCTGCCTAATATATATAATGTTGGCAAAGATGAATTGAGATGCCACCGTCAGAATGCCAATCTCCTTGCATAAATCCCTCAGAGAAATTCTAGTACCCAGCTGGTAAATTGCTCGAACAGCTCGTTTTTGTAAAACAAATATATTTTGAATATCAGCCGCTTTGTCCCACAATAAAATGCCGTAGGACATAACGCTGTGAAAATAACTAAAATAAACTAGTCGAGCTGTGTCAACGTCCGTGTACTGTCTTACTTTTCTGACAGCGTAGGCTGCCGAGCTTAGTCTTCCCGCTAAACATGCTATATGCGGACCCCATTGAATTCTAGAATCTACTTTAATACCCAAAAACACAGCTGAGTCAACAGTTTCAATTTCTTCATTACTTAGAACTATGTTAGGACCTAGATTTGTAACATTTGGCAAGGCGAATTTTATACATTTCGTTTTTTTGGCATTTAGGACTAGGTTGTTAGCAGTAAACCAATCCGTGACCAATGATAATGCAGTGTTAACTTCTTCAAAATCTTGTCTATTTCTATCAACTTTAAATATAAGAGAGGTATCATCTGCAAACAGTACAATGTCGCAAATGCCCTTTAAAAGATATGGCAAGTCATTGATAGACCAAAAATAAAAACGGACCCAGAATTGATCCTTGAGGCAGACCTAACTGGACAGGTTGACCAGAAGATTTCGAGCCATTAACATCTACGCATTGAAATCTATTACGTAAGTACGATTCTATAACATTAAGAGCTTCATTTTGGACTCCGTAATGATGTAATTTACGCAAAAGTGTATCATGGTGTACGCAATCAAAGGCTTTGGATAGATCACAGAAAACACCAATTGCATTGTTACAGCTCTCCCACGCCTCAAATATGTGCTTCAGCAGAGCAACACCTGCATCAGTTGTTGAACGACCTTTCGTAAAGCCATATTGTTCACTATGAAGGAGGTTCTTTACATTAAAATGACTAAGCAACTGCTTGAGTATCAATTTTTCAAATATTTTGCTAAAAGCGGGTAAGATAGAAATGGGTCTGAGATTACCAATATCATTTTTATCTGAATGCACATCCCACATATCAACAACCTCGCGAGCCAAATCAATATACTTGATTTGCTTATATTTTTCAGCTTTCACGAGGTTCCCGTCATGCGGGACGGCTAATAAATTATTATTAAAGCGACAATTTGCGAGAAACAACGAATGTTTGTTACACTTCTATTTTCATTCCGATATAACGTTCTCTTAAAAAAATACTGTTGGAAACAGCTAGTAGTCTAAAAAAAATATTAAAATCCCTAGTTCCCCGAAATGTTGCTTTTAACTGACGAATAAAAGGAGGAGGGAAAAATTTCCATTTTTTAAAAATGTAATTTCTGCGTTAGCCTTTGACGGTATTTTCTCATTTCCTTATGGTTATGATATTTTTTTTTCATGCTTCTTAAGGGAACAGTCAAAAGTAATAGCTTGCTATAACATATTGCAAAAAGGGGCGCAGAGTGTGTGTTAGTCTGTTATTACACGCTCAATATTCTTTATTAAGTCTGAATTTATTCAATAAGAACGAACGAGTATTGTAATGTGTGACTCAAACCTTTTCTTCGCTAAGAAAGTAAAGAATTTGAAAAAAAAAATAAGTAAACCCTTTTAAAAATTACAAATGCTAAAACTCTATCATTAACTTAAAATTAAAAAAATGTAAGCGATTGATTAAGGAATACAATAAAGGAATAAACTGCCAAGTGCTGGCCCACTGGTACAAGCTCCGACCTAAGTGGCCGTGAGATAAAACTCAGCCAGGCGCATAACTTTGTGTAATTTATTTCTTCACCACTTCTCTCAAAACTGTGAAGGAAAACATCGTAAGGAAAGCGGCATGTCCTAAAATCAAAAATGTGACATCTACCGACCGGCACTGGGCCCGCGTGGTCCACTCCCTCATAGACAGGAGGCCTGTGTCCTAACAGTGGGAACATTATAAGCTGATGATGATGAAGTGCTTGAATGGTTTGATTTCATCACCACTGCTCTCAAAACGGTAAAGGAAAAGGAAACCGGCATATGCTAGAATCAAAAATTCGAATGTGACATCTACCGACCCGCACTGGGCCCGCGTGGTCTACACCCTCTCGTAGAGAGGAGGCCTGTGTCCTACCAGTGGGAACATTATAAGCTGATAATGATGAAAAGCTTGACTGGGTAAGTCACGGTGAGAGGAGTAAAAGGCGACTTAAGTACAAAAGGATCTTTTCAGCAAAAGATTTGTGTTTTATATTTAGGATTTTTCTTTTTCTTTATTGAGGTTTTGGTTTGTATCAATAAAAGAGTTTTCACACTACTTGCTCGTAAATGTCAACTTATATGTCAGGTAAACCTACTGTAAAGCAAGTCATTGTTCCCTCTCGCTCGAGCCGGGCAATAATATACGTACTGAATTTCATTATTCCCGTGGGAATAATGTGATTTGAATTTGGAACTTCAAGTAAAACCATATGAAAACTTTCACGCAACAGCTGATCGCTTCCAGTAGTGCCAACTTCACGTTCGAAGGTTGTCGTACCACATCAAATTTCAAAAATCGAATTTATTTCCTCGCAGTAGGTGTGAAAAGCAGAGTACGCTTCTCGGGAGTAAAGCTGCCTTGTCTTGGGCTAAATTAAATCCCTCGCTTTACTAAGGATTCTTAATTTAATTCTCTCGTTTCACTCGGGAATTAACATCTGTAGCGCAGCGAGGAGGTTCCTCGCTGCGCTACGGAGGTTCATCCCCAGAATCCTTAGTGTCGCTTCGGTATTCAATACGCCCGTTACGTAAGGCAACGCTTTACTCCCTTGTTGCGTAATCTACTATTTTCTCTTTATTAAAAATGCCTTCTATTTCATTGGAGGTTTCTCTAACACCTTGTATTAAATTCCACCCACCCACGACAAACAAACTAACCTCTACAATTAGGTACTTATATAACAGCGCAACCAACAACACGTGTATTTAAGCCTATGTTCTCCACGTTTCCTTAGTAATTTTCCATATAGCGACCTGGTTTCTATTATAATTATATAAATAGAACAATCTTTGATGAAGGCGACCCCATAATTTCTAAAGCTTCTATTGTCTAATTTGGCCTTTTTAACCGACTTCAAAAAAAGGAGGAGGTTCTCAATTCGGTCGGTTTTTTTTTTTAATTTTTTTTTTATACCAAAACATAATATAATAATTATGAAACAAAGTATGTCGTGTCTGTCAATTTCTTTATTGCGTTCTTTAATGTAGATAGCTAGTGGGTCAAGAAGATCCAATTTTGGACCAAAGCCAAATCGAACCTTGGGTCGACGGTGCGTTGTGTTCCAGGCGCACCTCAAAGAGTGTCAGCATGATGTCGGGGCCCCCTCTCTAGTCCAAAGCCTGCCGGAGTCGCGGAATTTATCGAATTACCGTGACTCTGGAACGTTAAAGGTCAGTACGAGTCTGACAGTCCCTCCCACCCTGCCCTGGGTGGAAGGACTCATTTGATGATTTTATCCCGATACAAAAAACGTGGGTCATGAGGACACAATTTTGGACCACAGTCAAATCGACTGGAAGCTTTAATAAAAAATGCTGCTTGATGCTTTTGAGATGTTGTAGGACTGTCTCATCGGGTAACTGTGACCCTGGAACCTAAAGGGCTTTGGAACGATCACCGTGGGTTTTATTTTAGTTAGTACGGTCGGTCTCACCCTGGTTAGGCGGATTCATTTGACATTTCAACCACGATAAAAAATGCTTTTGAGATATAACGAAACATGTGGGCATAATGCTTTACAACATGGGGCGGGTCAGAAGTATTAGAAAAAATATTTAGTTTTGTATTTTCATTACGTAAAATTGATACTTACATTTTTTTAGATTATGTTGGCGTTATCTCACTTACACAGTCTAAAAAGTTTCCTAGATCAATGGTCAATTATTATTAAAAAAAAACACGGATTCGCTCAAATACCTGAAACCCTTTATTTGTAACATGAAATAAACAGTAGCTGAAATATTTTCCAATGAACTGAGCCATAGCATCCACTATTAATAAACCACTTTATTATTCAGTTATCGAGTGAGTTTTCTAAAAATTCGTTTTAATTTTATTTATAGGTACAGACGCCCGCAGGTATTACCAGCCCAAATCTGACAAATTTCACCAATCGAATTTTAACCTTCCACTATTGTGATAATGTTGAAAATCTATGTCTTTATATTGAGGTAGATTGATATGTGGGCCTGTACTATCATTATTGGTCACGTGAATCTTAATGTCTTTCAAAATGTCCTATAAGTTTATTGAACTACCAATAGCATTATTTTAGTAAATCATTCCTTAAAACCTTTACCATCTTAATGTACTCAGAATATTGTTTCGCAGATTTATGTCCTAAATAAAAGTCAATTTTAATAACCCCTGAAATAAAGGTCATGGTGGTTTGTGTCACATTATTCCAGTACCCATTCATTTCTATCAAAGTAAAAAATACAGAAAAGCCTTTTATTCTTTTTAGAAAAAAAAAACGTTGCCCCACACTAGGAATTTCTCCTGTGTCATGGGTGCGTTTACAAGCATATAAACTTACATACACAACTACTCAGACCCGCAACAAGTAGGTACTTGTAGAACATACAAATATTTGCTTCGTGCGTGAATCGAAACCGCGACACGCAGCGCAACAATCCATTCGCTTAGCCACTGCGCTAACCGTGCCGTCAACTTTAACGACATACAAAGTATTGTATATTATTGCATTTTATAGATAGTAAAATATTTGTTTGAGCTAAAAATCTCCAACTAATATGCAAGTTTTGAATAGCCGAACTATTATAACTTTTCACAATTATATTACTTACAATTTTTGTCTAGCAAATCGTAAAAAAGGTTGGCAGGCGTTAATAACTTTATAATGCCGTTTTAAAGGCAAAGTTAGACTTACTTCTGTAGCAAGTATTAACCTTAGCAAGAAGACTTTTATATTAACCCTTAATTTGGCAGAGTAAAGTATACTTAACATAACATTTGAAAAAATCTAGATGTCAAATTTTCTTCCGTGATTTCAAATTTTATGGGCTAGTAATATTTCAATCATAGTTAATTTTAGTAGGAAAAAGTTTCTACCGACCTGTCAATATTTTCCTTGACAGTAGCGAACCAGAAAGGACAATGAGACAATGTCACCTGTGAGCCATACCTGTAAATATTTATTTTTGTTGGGTTTTGGTCTAATTTTGATACATATTATGCTTATTTATATTTATTTATTGTGTAATCAATACGTTAAAAATATTAGAAATCCATTCTTCACCTGGATATGAACACGAGGAGTCAGTGAATTTGATTGTTAAGTATACTCAACAAAATTCGATGGTGAGTAATCTTGTTATGTAAAGTATACTCAACAAATCTGCATGGTGAGACTTATTGAAATAGCGGTTTCAGCACTTTTTCAAATGAAATGATGTATTCACAATCAGGTAATTGATTCCCCTCTACAATTTACACACATCTTGGCTTTTGCGCCACTAGTGCCACTACCAACATGTACTACAGCTACTAGCCAATCGTCGGAGACAGAAAGGCTGTGGTCTGTCTCCACTTCACTTCACTTAACCTGATCCAGATAACCCCTGTACCCAAAACGAATCAAGTTAATCAAGTGTAATCAAGTTTAAATGGTCTCATAGAAGTTTCCTTCATTGTGCGGAAGTAGATCCAGCAAAGTGCGAAAGCTCTAGGGTCCCGATAGAAAGAAAGAATTCAATTATTTCATCGATTTCAGTTCTGACAATCTGTTTGATGAAATTTGTGCCAAAACTAATGGTTACTTATGGTGTTAACTAATTGAAAATTGTTTACTACATAAAAATATCTGCATGTAAACATTTTTTATATACATATTATATAAAATCATATACATTTTAATTCTTTAGCCATAGGATTTTGTTAAGTATACTTTACGTTCTGTTTTCAGGAAACCCTTCATGTAATATTTTTTTTATTATTTTTCCCGTAAAGTTTGAATGCATATTAACGCAATATATTAACGCCAACTTTCTACTTCAACTTTTTTGGCCTTGCCAAATTAAGGGTTAAGATTCAACATGCGTGTAACTCCATCTAAGTTATTAGGTAAACGATATGTTAATACTCCTTTTAGTCAAAAAGGTTAGGTAAGTAGCTTAGTGTACCTAATTCAACTTCGCCCAGACTTAGTAAATCCAATTTTGTAGGAACATCTTATGTAATTTGGATTGAGCCTTAGATATTTATTTATTTCGAACTTCATGCAACACTGAAGGTACATAGGCGGACTTAATGCCTGAGGCGTTCTCTACCAGTCAACCAAGGGTAGTGGAGAAATAACATGGCAGGTGCATACAAAAAGAGATTATTATATAAAATATATTTTTTAACACACACAGATAAATATACCTAGATAAAATAAACATACATATTTTATATAATTTCTATAATATAGATAGATATTCTACTCCTGAGTCATGTTATAGTGTATCGTGTGTTTTTCATGTTTTATCTTCATCTTAAATATTAAACTAAATTCGACAGTAAAACAACGTTGTTCTTTACTACAACAAAATAGATTTTTGTCAAGTCATAAATCGTCGTCATTCCACTTTGCAAATAAAATACATAAACAATTTTACTTTTCTTATTAATCGTTGCACGTGCACCACTACAAGAATTTTATTCTTCTATACCATGGTATATAGGAGAATAATTCCCGAAGAATAAGGAGAAAAAACCCTAGAGAATAAATTGCTGTCACGATTTGACGTGTGAGTTTAAATATTCTGCACTTCAAAACACTAAATCACAAAAACACACAGATTTGAAACAACACTACCTGTAGGTCGTACAAATATTCATTCCGTGGGGTATCAAACTTGCGACACGCAGTGCAGCAGTTAATCAATCTGCCACCTATGCAAAGTAGAGGCTAAAAAAAAGCAACTACACATAAAAGCAAGGTATTAAAGGCGAGTAAAGGGCAACTCGCTGTCCGACCATGGACAATGCCCGGGTCGACGGCGCGTCGTGTTCCACGTGCGCCTCAAAGAGCTGTCAGCAAATGACGGGGCCCCCCTCAAAGGGGTCTAAAGTCTGCCGGGGTTGCGGGACCTATTTCCATCACCGTGACCCCGGAACATAAAGGACTATTGAAGGACACCGTGAATTTTAGTCAGTACAAGTCTGACAGTCCTTCCCGCCCTGCCCGGGCTGGGAGGACTCATTTGATGATTTTACCACGCAAAAAAAAGGTATTAACTAAACTAGGAAAAGTAAAAGTGTTTTTCAAATAATTTAAATAAAACACATCAACGATCTAAGAGCAAGATAGTGATAAATTAAACTAGCTATTACTTAAAAACACGTTTCAATCCTTGATTCCTGGAAATCCAAAGAAAAATAAACCAAGACTCATTGGAATACGCCTCAGATTAATTATGCTAAGCATATAGCCCAATTCAACAACCCCGGGTTTTAAGTAAACACACATGAGAGTGTTGCCTTATGTATTAACGAAATTAAAAAAGTTTATTCTGATTAACGATGATTGTTGAACCGAAAATAAAATGTTTATTGTAGCATACATTAGTGAAAAAGGCTGAATTATAATTTATAAGTAAATAAAAAAAAATACTTCTTTAAAAAACTTTGTAGCTGTTTGTGTTACTTCCGTGCAGTTCAGTACCCCTAGCTCGAATTTTCACTATGTAACTTTCCAGTGTTTACAGCGCTTCTTGTATGAAAAAATGGAACAGCGCCTCTGGTGTGCGCAGAAGGAACTACTTATTTTTTTCCTTGAAAATTGACATTTTGAAATTGTCAAAGTTCCAGTTTACTTTACGTCTCAAATACTGAAAACTCGTGCTAAGGGTACAGATTCGGGCACGCCGCAATAGCGGCGATAAGACCCCTCTTTGAGGAGTGGCTGGAGAGACGTCACGGCGTCCTAACCTTCCGCTTGACGCAGGTCCTCACCGGACACGGATGTTTCGGGAGGTACCTGTGTCTTATGAGAAAGGAAGAAACGCCTGGGTATCACCACTGCGTAGATCGCCCGGAGGACACAGTCGAGCATACGGTGCAGGATTGCCCCGCTTGGGCGGAGCACTGACGTGTCCTCACGGCGGCGATAGGCGGAGACCTCTCGCGCCCGGCACTGGTCGCGGCCATGCTGCGGGGCGAGACGGAGTGGGAAGCGGTCGCCTCCTTCTGCGAAGCAGTTATGCTCGCGAAGGAGGAGGCGGGCCGCGTGAGAGAGAGGACAAGGTCCCCCCTCCGCCCCACCCGCGGTGGTGGACGCCCACGGCGTCGGACATCGCACGACGATCTCCGGCCACCGTAGGCGCGGGCATGCGGGCGGCGAGTAACGGGCAACTCGCCGCCCGACCATAGACCATGCCCGTGTCGACGGCGCGTCGTGTTCCACGCGCGCCTCAAAGAGCTGTCAGCAAAATGACGGGGCCCCCTCTCAGAGGGCCAAAGCCAGCCGGGGTTGCGGGACTCATACCATCACCGTGACCACGGAACATAAAGGGCTACTGAAGAACACCGTGGATTTTAGTCAGTACAAGTCTGACAGTACCTCTCGCCCTGCCCGGGGTGGGAGGTCTCATTTGATGATTTTACCAAGTAAAAAAAAAAAAAAAGGGTACAGATTGCCATGCTTCTTTGAAAATGGAGGAATTTCCGAAAAAAAATCACATTCATCAAATGCCTACGAATGAGTGTAAAACATGCGTGTTCTGTATAGTGGAATAATTTCAGTTCATATTTTGCCCTAACGTATATTAGAAAATGAGCCTTTTTGTAATTTTATAACGTTGATCCAAATTTTTTTGTTTTGCATAATCTTCGCGTGCGTATGTGTATAACAAACCTAATAAAGACTGGCCTAATTTTTAATTACCTTATTTTACTTAGTACCTTCAAAAAACAAGACCTTTAAATATTTATTTTGGATCCTTTAGTATATTTGAGCAAGATCTAAAGCCTCGTTTAATAATTACGTCAAAGGTTTTCAATTTCAAATGTTCGTTCAGGATCCGTTATAAGATCAGTGATTAAGTAAACTATTAGTTTCTTACAAGAATAAAATAGTTAATTTCGACTAGTCGCTCTCAGTTTTTCAATTAAACATTTGCACCGTTTAATTACAACCGTAAAGGGTATTTATTGACGAAGTAAATAATAAACAGTTCTCAAATTTTTTGAAAATTATTCGACTTTTTTTTCCACAACTATCTCACAACGCCATCTAGTCCCAAGCTAAGCAGAGCTTGTGTTATGGGTACTAGACAACACTGATAGACATACTTATATATTTCTAAATATATACATATTAATAAATTACACCCAGACACAGAACAAATAATTGTGCTCATCACACAAACATTTGTTCTGGGTGGGAATCGAACCCACGACCTCCGGCATAGCAGTCATGGTCCACCACTAGACCAACAGTAAAATTACTATGTGAAAGAGCTTCGGAAGCAATGTGTCGACATTCCAGTTGTGGAGTAATGTATTGTCGCATTAAAGGGGTTTGATCTCATCTACGGTACTTTACCAGATAATACATATTGTGACAATTTTTCGACGGTACGGTTGGTGCAGTGGCTGAGCGATTGGACTAGGTATTGTGCTGCGTGTCGCGAGCTCAATTCCCGCTCAGAACAAATGACCTACGAATAGTTGTTCCGAGTCTGGGTGTTTGTGTATGTGAGTTTCTGTGTTTGTAAATACCTACACCTACGACACAGGAGAATTCGAAGCGTGGGGCAAGTTATAAAAACAAATCATGATACAACTTCGTTAAGTGTCCTATTGTCTCTTAAGTTTCATAATTATATTCTTGTGTCTGAATTTAAAGTTCGTCACAAACAGTAAAGAAAAAACATATAAAAAATCAAGAAAATAAAATGGTCTTCTCTACATAAAACATGTCCATATAGATTGAACATTAAACCATACATATAAGAAAGGAGTGGTCTTCTATTTCAAACGAACATAATATGCCACCATGTTTGATTATTCGAAAAGGACAAGGGTTTTCGTGTAACCTCATCGTAAATTACTGCGGGTCTCTCTGAGGTTAAATGCGGAAGTTCTCATATTTCATTTTGGGGTTACTAATAGTTCCAGCTATCTCAATTCACAATGTATCTAGTTGTCATGTATTATGGAAACTAGGGACCTTAAATTATGTATATTTATTTATTGTGAAGTCGATTTTTCATCTTTAATATTAATACGTTTTTTTAACGAGCTAAAATCACCAAATGAGTCCTCCCAACCATGGCGGGGTGAGACCAGTCTCAAACGTGTACTGACTAAAATCCACAATGATCCTTCGAAAGCCCTTTAAATTCCAGGGTCACGGTTACCTAACTAGACAGTCCCGCACCCTGCCAGGCTTTGGCCCTCTAAGGGCCCTGTCAGATTGCGGACAGCTCTTTTAAACGCGCATGGACCACGACGTGCCCTCGCCGTCGGCCCGGGCATGGTCCATCACCACCCATTACTCGCCGCCCGCATGCCATATTAATAAATCGTGAAGCAGGTTTTGTTCCCCTTTTGACGAAAACTAGCAGGCAAAGGAATATGACCTTTAACGTGGTACTCGACTTTAATAATATAATAGAGAATAGAAAAAAAGGCTGTTTTGGAATTAACGTGAAAAAGAAATCCAATTATTTTTATAACTTTTGTTTCAAATAAATCTATTTCCATTTTTAGTAAGTATATATTATGAACTCCTACTAGTATATTGTTTTAAACTTTTCATGTAGGCTGCCTATATAATTTTACATTAAGAAAACTTCAGACAAGTACGTTATTTTAAAACTAAAACTTTGATACATAATTTAATTAGTTTTTGCTCGTTCGCCTTTTAGATAAAAAATTATAAGGTTAATTTCTAATGAATTATTCTCCGTCATCTTTACCTAATATTCATGAAAACTTAGACTGAATTTATATTCTGAAACAAGTCACAAAAAAGTTACTTTTTATAGTAAAAACAACTCAATTACGACAATTCATATCAAGCTATGAATTCATATCTGAAATTATTTTTTTTATCCGAAAAAATAATGCTGTACTGAATTAAAGACCTAACGATGAAGTTATTTGAATGCATTTTATATTTGATACTAGCTGCAGCCCGCGACGACGTCTGCGTGAATGCGTTGAAGAAATAAAGGTTCACTGCTCGTTCCTCGTAGGAAGTGATAGCGTGTAGGTAGATTACACCCTTTAGCTATTGTCAAACAGACAGGCAAAACGAATGCGATCCGAAGCGTTTTTATTTTTTAACCGACTTCAAAAAGAAGGAGGTTTTCAATGCGACGGTCTGTATTTTTTTTGTGTGTTTGTTACGCGATTTATCCGGCGATTGTGGACCGATTCTCAAAAATTTTTTTTTGTTCGAAAGGAGATGCTTACGGAGTGGTCTCATATTCACCAAATCAAGATCTGATGATTGGATCCTGGAGAAATCGAGGGCAACCCTCAAATTTTTTAGGCCTACATATAGTTTTTCGCAAATATTATGAAGTAATTTAAGTAATTGCGTATGATAATTATAATCTCATGTAGCTGAGCTGATGATGGAAGGTACAACTGCTTAACAGTAAGGAGTAGGCATCGACTGATTTAGTTTGTGTTCGCTTATCTCCGGAACTACAAGTTCGATTTAAGTCATTCTTTTTTTGTTATACCAGGTATCGTTCAACTGAGGGAACACTGCAAGTTTCATCAAAATCGGTTCAGTAGTTATGAGTTAGGAAATTTTATTAGCTAATTTTGTACATGAGCGATGTTATTACCGGTGCTACGGATTACAAAATTCTAGTGCACATGTAAGAAAATGATGTACCTATTTGACAAGAATTTGGGTTGAATATTTAAACTAAAAAGAGTAAAATAAAAGCTTTTTAAAAAAAAATGTAACCGCCTTCAAAACCAACCACTAAAAAAGGGTAAAATAACCTACAAAATAACTTTTCTTTCGGAAGTCGGTGGCAAAAAAGAAAATGAAAAAAAAACCACCGACTTTTTGGGCTAGTAGTGACCCAGTGTGAGAAACTGAGAAGACTTATTTTATAAAATAACACTCGTTCTTAACGCGTTTCCAATAGTAAAAAGCACATACTACTTTCACCTCGTTCACATTCATACTACACCTGAGGCCGCCCTAGTATTAATTTTTCAATGTTTTTTGTGAAGTAAAAGAAATGGGAACTTTGTCGTTAAATTCGTGGAAGTAATAAATTGCACGTTCGTACACTAGACGTACTTTTTCATTTCCCATAAAAAAAACGATATAAAGTACATCAAGTACGCAGTAGAAATCTTGTGCTATAGACTCGAGTCATACAAGGACGCCTGTTATAGGTACTACGCACTGAAATTTTCAGAAGAACCTTTCCGATAAGGTCAGTTAGGTTTTATTAACGTTTTGATCCTGTTCTCCTAGTACTTTCTGTTCAGAATCCATATTGTGTACATTAATTTTATTGTTCTGCTATCCGTGCGGAAAAAAGAAATGAGGCGAATTTACAATAATCGAAAACCTTTGGCTAATTTATACATAGTAATTACTTTTTTTCGTGGAGAATTATTTTTGTGGCAAACGTACAACAATCTGGTCAGTTTAGGTATTCCTAGGGTGTATGCACCTCTGCCGCAGGTGCCACTCACATCTGCCTTGTAAATATCTTTTGCTAGTTACCCTTTAGTCATCTTCTCAACCTGATCGGACCATCTAAGCATAGGTACGATTCTGCTGTGGTCATCTATTTTCCCTGAATCACATATGGGTTGACTCAGCACAATCCTAGCTAAGCGGAGCTTTTCCTGAATGTATATTCAATATTGCCGCCTTTCTGCGGTCTCATGGTTACTCAAATAAATTGGGTGATTTTGTTAAAATGTGGCTTGAGATGTGAGGCAGTACTTATGAAAAACTTTACTATGGAACCAGTCATGAAAAACGAAAAATAATTTTAAGGGACGTCCAAATATTTTGACGACGAGAAAGTTTTAAAAGATTTCAGGAACAAACTTTAGAGTTTGAAAGAGGAAGTTAAAGAGTCTTATAGAGCGTTTCGTATTCCTTCTCCGTCAACTTTATAACCAACTTGAAAAAGAGGATAGTGACATGAAGATGTCATTTATTCTGTCCAAGCAAATATATTTTTTTAAGGACAAATTATGTAAGTACGAGATAACCTACTTGATGATGATATGCTGACATTCATATGTCTGGGCATTAAAATTCATGTTTGTGTTAGTTTCGTGAGAAGTAGGTACTTTTGGTATAAATTAATAAATCCTGGAGAATCCCATCAAATTAAATGCTCAGTAACGTTGATTTTTAGGTCCTATTGGCAAACTGGCAACACTACAGTTATACGAGCTTATACATGTACGTTCATCTTAGAACAAAAAAAAAACATCCTGGATTTATAGGTCTATTAATAATATTTTTTTTGCGGTGTACGGATGAGATTTTCTTTTGAAGGTAAATTGTCAACAAACTCAATCAAAAACGGTCTGTTTCCTATATTATACAGGGTGAATTTTTCAATTGGGCGTGGATGGCTACTTTCGAAACTATGAGGAATATCTAGGCTTTGAAAACTGAGCAATTACAATCGCAAGTAAACTAAAAACGCGAGCGCAGCGATCGCGATTTTTTTTGTTTTTTTTGGGAATATGAGAAACCAAATTTTCATTTTCATTATGTTAAACATTTCCGTACTTCAAGCCAAGTTTTAATCTAAAAGCTTGATCAATTTGAAGTCTTTTTTGAAGAGCAAGCTTGGTTAATGGATGGTCCATTTACGACAAGCCCATTCTTCATTGTAGAGCCCGCATAGCGAGCCCAAAAAATGTTAGTCTCCTGTAATACGACATGACATATTTCATAGAAAAGCGAGCTTGGTATATGTAAGATTTTGATCTGGGTTAATTTCAATTTTTATGAAATAATGGCGTTGGCACATCAGAATATCCCTATTCTGCCGCCCTTGGTCATAGCCAGTGGCGTATGATAAAAATTAACGCCACTGCTTAGTTCTTCTTGACATTGCTACGTTATCATGATAGTGTGTAGTTATCTGTTCGAAGACAATGACCTGATGTTGCAAATGTTTCTTATACCAGGTTAAACAGGAAGTAGGTTGTCTTTCGATTCACCCCCCCCCCCTTAGACGTGTTGCCTAAGCACAACTTACACGCTCGCTAGGGGCGGCCCTGGCGGTACGAGCAACATAGTAACATCCCCGTTAGGTTCGAGTCGCAAGCGTACGCTTCCCCCCACCAACGGTATTCTAATAAACTAGTCCCGCGTCTTGCTTGATGTAAAACATACTTAAAACAAATATGAATGTTTTTTGGTAAGTTGCCTAGGTTTTTTTTTTTTTTATATGACCTAGTTAGATTTTTTTTAATTTCTTCGAAGACTGAGAAGAAGAAATCGGTGCGTCTTGCGCCGCCCCTCGCAGCCTGCCGCCCCTGCCGGCCCTCTTGGCCTAAGGGTAAATACGCCACTGGGTAAGACTGGCATGTAAAATTCGAAAATTAAGAAAGCAAATTGAGATTGTATGCACAAATAGTAGTTTTATTGTCTAAGTGGTGACTTAAATATTGACACAATTAATTTTATGCTATATTGTACATTTTTCTTTATTTTACAATTCCGCCCGCGCGCCCCTTTGTACCTTCGCGCCCCTAGGCAGATGCCTAGTTTGCCTTAAGGATAATCCGCCTCTGGTCCTGTCGATAAAATGTCCAATGATGAACCGGTCGTCGGTGAATCGTTGCAGAATCTATGAGAAGAAAAGCCGCGCGGACTGATGTCGCTCGACGTCTCTCCGCGCGGTGCTCCGCGTACCCGCGCGGAACACCGACAAGTGGTTGTACCCATTGCCCGCCAATGAGCTGTTTCTTAACACACACAAAACTCTATGGTTAGATTATAACTATCACAGAAAATTTGACTTACCATTGCCTCTCATCGGCTGCAGATCAGACACGATCAGGATTGGCGAATTCAGGATGATGGACAGGATCCAGACCATGGCTATCATCTTGTAGGCGTGGCATTGTGTCTGCCATTTTCTGGACTTGAGAGGCCGGCAGATCGCGAAGTACCTCTCCAGGGATATCGCGACGAGGGTCCACACGTCCACTGATACAGAGACCGCTGTAGGAGAAAAATAACAGTTGTATTTTTTTTTCTAAATAGGAAACCATGATTTTTTTCAGGAAAGAAAAGGACCATGCGCATTTTGGCCCATCGCTCAACAGCGATGAAAACTATGCCAAATGAAAGCTTTGAGAATGTTATGCATTTCTTATTATGGCAGCTAAGTCGAATTCGAGCGCCAACAAGGTGATTTCGAGCATTGAAAACATATGCACTTACCTAACCTAACATGTGGCAACATTCTCCTACTGATTTGAAACAGGTGTCATTCGAAGCGTGTAGTGGAAACGATATACTTTTACTATGGCGACATTCTTCAAATGTGTAAGGTTCACCTGGAATATCTGAAAATGTCAACCTAACCTAACTGTGACAACATTCTCCTATTGATTTGAAACAGGTGTCATTCGAAGCGTGTGGTAGATACGATATACTTTTACTATGGCAACATTCTTCAAATGTGTAAGGTTCACCTGGAATATCTGAAAATGTCAACCTAACCTAACTGTGACAACATTCTCCTACTGATTTGAAACAGGTGTCATTCGAAGCGTGTGGTAGATACGATATACTATTACTATGACGACATTCTTCAAATGTGTGAGATTCACCTGGAATATCTGAAAATGTCAACCTAACCTAACTGTGACAACATTCTCCTACTGATTTGAAACAGGTGTCATTCGAAGCGTGTTGTGGATACGATATACTTTTACTATAGCGACATTCTTCAAATGTGTAAGGTTCATCTGGAATATCTAAAAATGTCAACCTAACCTAACTGTGACAACATTCTCCTACTGATTTGAAACAGGTGTCATTCGAAGCGTGTGGTAGATACGATATACTTTTACTATGGCAACATTCTTCAAATGTGTAAGGTTCATCTGGAATATCTGAAAATGTCAACCTAACCTAACTGTGGCAACATTCTCCTACTGATTTGAAACAGGTGTCATTCGAAGCGTGTGGTAGATACGATATACTTTTACTATGGCAACATTCTTCAAATGTGTAAGGTTCATCTGGAATATCTGAAAATGTCAACCTAACCTAACTGTGGCAACATTCTCCTACTGATTTGAAACAACCGAGGTTCGGGCAAACCGCAATCGCGACGGTAAGACCCCTCTTTGAGGAGTGGCTGGAAAGACGTGGCTTCGTTCAGGAGGTACCTGTGTCGGATAGGGAAGAAAGATACGCCTGGGTGCCATCTGTGAAGATCGCCCGGAGGACACAGTAGGCGTGGGCATGCGGACAGCGAGTAAAGGGCAACTCGCTGTCCGACCGTGGACCATGCCCGGGTCGACGACTCAAAGATAGTCAGCACAATGACGAGGCCCCCTCACGGAGGGCCGAAGCCTGCCAGGGACTTATTTTAATCACCGTGACCCCGGAACATAAAGGACTATTGAAGGACACCGTGGATTTTAGTCAGTACAAGTTTGACAGACCCTTCTGCCCTGCCCGGGGTGGGAGGCCTCATTTGATGATTTTACCACGATAAAAAAAACTGATTTGAAACACGTGTTATTCGAAGCGTGTAGTGGATAAGACATATTTTTATGATCGCTACATCTTCAGACGTGTGGGTTTTACCTGGGATTCCTAGGCTTTTCTTAAACGAACCTAACTAACCCACCTATTTTTAAGTGTGGAAACCCTCATGGGCTTGTTGTGTTGTCAGCGTGGAGAACACGGAAGAGGCATGTCAGACTCGACTGACTAAAACCACTCGGTGTTCCATACTGCAAATCAGTAGGAGAATGTTTCCACAGGTTAGGTTAGGTTAGGTTAGATTTTCAGATATTCCAGGTGTACCTTACACATTTGAAGAAAGTCGCCATACTAAAAGTATATCGTATCTACCACACGCATCGAATGACATCTGTTTCAAATCAGTAGGAGAATGTTGCCACAGTTAGGTTAGGTTGACATTTTCAGATATTACAGGTGAATCTTACACATTTGAAGAATGTCGCCATAGTAAAAGTATATCGTATCTACCACACGCATCGAATGACATCTGTTTCAAATCAGTAGGAGAATGTTGCCACAGTTAGGTTAGGTTGACATTTTCAGATATTCCAGGTGAACCTTACACATTTGAAGAATGTCGCCATAGTAAAAGTATATCGTATCTACCACACGCATCGAATGACATCTGTTTCAAATCAGTAGGAGAATGTTGCCACAGTTAGGTTAGGTTGACATTTTCAGATATTACAGGTGAACCTTACACATTTGAAGAATGTCGCCATAGTAAAAGTATATCGTATCTACCACACGCATCGAATGACATCTGTTTCAAATCAGTAGGAGAATGTTGCCACAGTTAGGTTAGGTTGACATTTTCAGATATTCCAGGTGAACCTTACACATTTGAAGAATGTCGCCATACTAAAAGTATATCGTATCTACCACACGCTTCGATTGACATCTGTTTCAAATTAGTAGGAGATTGTTGCCACAGGTAAGGTTAGGTAAGGGCATATGTTTTCGATGCTCGAAATCACCTTGTTGGCGCTCGAATTCGACTTAGCTGCCATAATAAGAAATGCATCACATCCTCAAAGCTTTCATTTGGCATAGGTTCCATCACTGTTGAACGATGGGCCAGTCTCCATATATTTCTGCCCGTGGTCCTTTCAGCATGAAATGTGTGTCATGTCTTCTGGATAATTATCCAGAAAGATTTTGAAGCTGAATCTTTAATTCTCTGGTTTTTTAAAGTGGAAAGCATTCAAATGAAAATTATCTAAAACGGTCGCATTAGCAGCTTTGCTAAAATCAGAAAGAAAGAAAACGCGTTTATTGGCATTCGATTTAAACAAATCTTTACTGCCAAAAGGGGCCTGAGCTCAGCTAATGCAAGATGCCAGCAATAAAGTGGCAAACTTGAAGCTGATTTTCAGTGCAACCCACGAGTGCAATACGATTGAAATCAAATACGTAAATAAGCTAATATTAGTCTTTATCAACTCTATTGCTAGAGCAATTGATTAGAATATTCGATGTTAAGATTTTTATCACAATAAATATACAAGATTCGTAACATGGTAAACAATTACCATGTTAAAATCCTCTATCAATGGAGGATTTTATGATAAGTGGATATTTTAGAGCCGCAGTACAAGGTCATATTTTTTTGCCAACTGCCTGCTGTGCATATAGGCGCTTTGTATTACAGCAAATATTCATCATGTCAGTATATTCGTTGTTTCTCATAACTTATTTCGAAAGTCACAAAACAATTTCGATTAATTAAAACACATTGCTTCAAAAAACATAATTCAAACAAACAGTTGCGAATGTAATTAAAAGATGAATAAGCTGTCCGCGTTCACGAATGAATGAGTTCTGTTTCATTCATTTCACTAAAACTACGTTCAAAATGCAAGGTGAATTTACAGAAGTGATGTCTATTTAGTTGAAATTAATTATTTTAAAATTACAGAAAACGCAATTAGTACTTACTACATTTGGGCCATAGGAATTGATATAATCGTGGGACTAACGAGCTACCGTGGCCCACTATTGACGGACATCGCGGATTTTAGTCAGTACAAGCCTGACAGTATCTCTCAACCTGCCCTGGCTGGGAGGACTCATTTTATGATTTTACAAGGTAAAAAAAAATAGGAATTACCAAACAACTAAACTGGTCAAGAAGGTTCGGAGAAAATTGATTATGAAAGGCGAACAGATTGACACTCGCCTGATTTTATAAGGAACCCTCATAGTTGTAGTGTGTCAAACTGTCCGCAGATCTGTTTTTATTCGATGTACATAGGCATTTTCATGAATTTACAGTTTTTGAGACGTATAACTGGAATTTGGACATTAATTTCAAGGAAATAATTAGTTCCTTTTTCGCACACCAGCAGCGCTGTTCCATTTTTCCATACAATAAACGCAGTAAATATTTCAGGTACGCTGTAAATAAAAAAAACAGTCGAAACACTAAAACAAACGAAATAGTTTGAACTCACCCTGTAGAAATGGAATAAGTTTACACAGCAGTGCCCCAAACAGGAACCGCCTGTAGATCTGACCGACGAGGGTGAAAGGTAGGCAGAATACACCCAGCAAGAAATCAGATATCGCCTGTAACAAAAAAAAAAATACAGTTACTGTTTTATGAAGGTACTGAACAGCAGCTCATGAGATCCTGGGTTTGTTTCCCAGGCCTGACAAAGTGTTACTGTCATCGTAACATAATTATCTCAGTTCTTTTTTTGTTGTTGATTTGTTTTTCTTTATATGTATATGAAACTTTCTCCCGGTTCCATATCAAAATAATGAACGATTCATGAAATTTTCTTATAAGATATTGGTTGTTTTAACTACGTTTGAATTAGCTAATGGACCGAAATCGAACCCGCGACACTCTGTGTATCAGTCCAACCGCTCAACCACTGCGCTAACCTTGAAAATACTATCGTGACATAAAACTTATAACAATCAATTTAACGATATACAACTGAAAAGCTGGTGTGCTGACCTCGTTCAACACACACAGAGAACTGACTGCGATATTTATAGGCAAAAACTAAAGGATAATTATGTAACATTCACAAGAGCGATCATTACATGTAAATGCTCATTTGCTCAAGTTTATCGGCAATTCCCGGGTTTTTTTAAATCACTGAAATGTAAAACAAATTTATTTCCATCGTTCACAAACAAACACAAAATTAGCTATTTACCAATCCATAAAAAAAAATATTTATCATCTCCTGATTTTTTGCAGTCCCCCAACGCGACGTATTTTTGTTATTTTTTACTTTTTAAATTGGTTTTTGTGTCGGGGGTTTATTAAATTTTTAATTTATTTTTATTTTACACTTTTTATAGGTACAAACTTTTATCATTTTATGTTGCTAAGAGTACTCCCGACTAAGTCATCAATATTCCCTTTCAATACGCTTTCATTTGATACCCAGCTCGAGTATATTTGCAGACCCTCGGTTACCTTTCCCCACTTTCACCCCCACAACTTCTAAACGGCTCAACCGATTTTCATCAAACATGTCTAAGAACACTCGCAGATAAGTCACCTTTTATACAAAAAAAACTAAATTGAAATCGCTTCATGCGTTCGGGCTCTATGATACCACAGACAGACAGACAGACAGACAGACAGACCGACAGACAGACAGACACGTCAAACTTATAACACCCCTCTTTTTCCGTCGGGGGTTAAAAAAAATGTGCTTTACACAGCGAACGGTTTTTAATTTAGTATTGTTTGAAACAAAACCCCTTTTGCACAATGAATGAAAATGATTAAATGAAAAGACGCTTTAGTTTTAATACACAACTTTTGAATTCGAAAGAAATGCAATTTTAAAGGTTTTTTATTTTCAATTTAAATAATTTAATAAGACATCGCGCGTCAAAAATAATTACGACAGTGCAAAACCTAAAATTAATTTAATAATGCATTTTGTTAAAAAAAAAATCTTAAATGTAGATACTAAATGCACTTTTAATTGAAAGCAAGATAATCTTTTACTTTTTAAGAACTCAAAATAAATTGGTTTTACGTGATGGATTTCATCAAATCATTAAAATTCGAGAGTGAGGGCTTGTAACGTCAGGATGTTTTAATAATGACACCACGGCATGACGTGTTGTGAATTTAAAAGCGTCGTATCATCGTCAATTTTTGTCTACGTAAGAGAAATGATAATTATGGGTGAAATGTTTTTTTGATAATGTAACTGACGATCCATAATTTAATAGTTTTACTGATTTGGCTTGTATAAAATATAGTAATTTTAATACTAATTTAATGTAAATTTTAAGTTTGTATATTGTATAATAGTAGATTACGCACCAAGGGAGTAAAGCATTGCCTTACGACACGGGCGTATTGAATCCCGAAACTACACTAAGGATTCTGGGGTGAACTTCCGTAGCGCAGCGAGGAGGTTCAAGTGTTAATTCCCGAGTGAAACGAGGGAATTAAGTTAAGAATCCTTAGTGTAGCGAGGGATTCAAGTCAGCCCAAGACAAGGCAGCTTTACTCCCGAGGAGCGTACTCTGCTTTTCACACCTACTGCGAGGAAATAAATTCGATTTTTGAAATTTGATGTGGTACGACAACCTTCGAACGTGAAGTTGGCACCACTGTAAGCGATCAGCTGTTGCTGTCAGTTCTGCTGTTGATTCCCACCAGGAAAAATGTTTGTGTGATGAGCACGATTATTTGTTCTGTGTCTGGGTGTAATTTATCTATAATATGTATGTATTTAGAAATATATAAGTTTGTGTATCAGTTGTCTAGTTCCCATAACATAAGCTCTGCTTAACTTGGGACTAGGTGGCGCTGTGTGATAGTTGTGGAATATTATTATTTTTATAAAATAGAAAACTATTTATTTTATAAATGTCAATTTCTGTTTTTAAACAACAACATCAAGATCTATAATTATGTTGCTCGCGGCTGCAAAAGGAATATTATTATGCTTGTGTTCTAAATCTAATTAGTCCGTCAGTATCGTTATTTATTTATAACAAAGAACATTTTTATACATCTGTGTTACGTTAATCAATTCTAACATATGTACAAACTTAACTAAAAACTGACAATAAAGTACTTTTTCACACTACTTGCTCGTAAATGTCATATTATACGTCAGGCAAACCTACTGTAAAACATGACATTATTTCCCCTCGCTCGAGCCGGGAATAATATATGTACTGAATTTCATTATTCCCGTGGGAATAATGTGATTTGAATTTGGAACCTCAAAGAAAACCGTAAGAAAACTTTCACCAAGGAGTCGTATCAGTAATGGCGGCCGCTGGCAACAACAGCTGATCGCTTACAGTGGTGCCAACTTCACGTTCGAAGGTTGTCGTACCACATCAAATTTCAAAAATCGAATTTATTTCCTCGCAGTAGGTGTGAAAAGCAGAGTACGCTCCTCGGGAGTAAAGCTGCCTTGTCTTGGGCTGACTTGAATCCCTCGCTACACTAAGGATTCTTAACTTAATTCCCTCGTTTCACTCGGTAATTAACACTTGAACCTCCTCGCTGCGCTACGGAGGTTCACCCCAGAATCCTTAGTGTCGTTTCGGGATTCAATACGCCCGTGACGTAAGGCAATGCTTTACTCCCTTGGTGCGTAAATCTACTATTGTAATCTGTATTAGCACAGAAGTAGTATGCCTAAGTATAGTTTTATCAATTCTCCATTTTCCAATAACTCGCCGTCCGCATAGTAATATAACATTCACTCATTAATTCATTCACACATTCTACCCGCAAAAAATAAACTACGAGTCATTTAATAAGCCCGAATGAATGATGGACCACGTAAATCTTTATTAATCACTCAAGATAAAGGTCAGCTTAAGAATTTTATCCCCGTGTTGGCGTTATTAATAACGTCCATTAATAAATAGATAATTATATTTTTATATAATTATATATATACTTTCGACTAGCTTGATTGTCTCTAGGCGATCGCAGGCGCTACTCAGTATGAGGTTCAGTTCAGTCTGTGTTATTGGGTTATTCCGTAAGGAATTTCTTAGTAGCATTCATGGAGGTCACTAGATTTGTGTCTGGTTGATATTAGGCTTACCTACCCTCTTTTAAATGGAACTTAAAATGTGGGTGTAGTTATTGGGTAAACTTCTGCCTATTCCATCGGGGATTAAAGGCATAATATTATGTTTAATACTTTTACAGTCTATAAAGCACAAATCAAATTAACTAAACGCCTACGAACTTGTCTTTAATTTGAAAGAAACAATGATAACTTTACTAATAAAATATTTACCGTTTATTCTTCCATTTCGATTTTGATTTAAAAACTTTACAAACTAATTACTGAAGTATAAAATGAAACCGCTTAAATCAGAACTCTATTCATTTTCAAAACTTCAAATAAATATAAATCAAAGTAAGTTTATTCATCTGAATTAGTTCCAAATTTAGACGAAATACCTAGGTGTTTCAACAGCTGGAACTATAAATTTAGAATCTAGGTTGTCTGAATATAGACTTATCTAGACTTGGACGTTTAAATATCTTGAGAGGACAGTTATCGTTAAGAAGCCATTATCTTTGAGTTTAGAATTTTAATAACGAGGAATTCCGCAGTATCTACTAGGAAAAAACAAATGACAATCAACTTCAAAGCGTTGGAATTTTCACTATTTCACTGTCCGGTACCCTTTTTTTTCTTTTTATCGTGGTAAAATCATCAAAATGAGGCCTCCCATCCCTTATTGCCAGACTTGTACTGACTAAAATCCACGGTGTCCATCAATAACCCTTTATGTTCCGGGGTCACGGTGATGGTATAAGACCCGCGACCCCGGCAGGCTTTAGCCCTCTGAGAGGGGGCCTTGTCATTTGTCCAGTACCCTTAGCACGAGTTTTCAGTAAATGAGACGTAAAGTAAACTGGAACTTCGATACTTTCAAATTGACAATGTTCAAGGAAAAAATAAGTTCCTTGTTCGCACACCAGAGGCGCTTTTTCATTTTTTCATACAAGAAACGCTGTAAATACTGTAAAGTAAAAGAGTGAAAACTTGTGCTAAGGGTGCACCCTTAGCGCACAAGTTAAATACTGCAGTATTTGCCGGGGTCACGGGACTTATACCATCACCGTGACCCCGGAACATAAAGGGCTATTGAAGAAGACCGTGGATTTTAGTCAGTACAAGTCTGACAGTCCCTCCCGCCCTGCCCGGGGTGGGAGGACTCATTTGATGATTTTACCACGATAAAAAAAAGGATGCAGTATTTACAGCGTTTCTTGTATGAAAAAATAGAACAGCGCCCCTGGTGTGCGAAGAAGGAACTATTTTTTTCCTTTAAAATTGTCAATTCGAAATTGTCAATGTTCCTGTTTACTTTACTTCTCAAATACTGAAAACTCGTGCTAAGGGTACTGATCAGACGTACTGTCTGTGCATGACATTGGAAAATTAGAGGTACTATTTTTTAAATGCAATTTGATGTGATAACAGACAAAAGGACGTCAAAAGGACTTGAGTCGTGGCGCAGACTTTAAACCTTCCCTTGAGTATTTCTTTTTCTAACTTTAATAGTTCTATCTTTTGCGTAATAGTCTCACTGTTGTATAGATAGTCTCCGTTTTATAACTCTTGGTTTCGCAAATAAAGATTTTTATACTCACTGTTATTGCTTATTTTGGTAGCCATATTTTTATTACAAGAAATACAAAGAAGGCACAGCAGTTTTTTATCCAAATATTTATTAAAATATATAAAAGACTGTCATAAAGACAACCAGTATTTAAAAAAATAAAATATTCATGTTCAAATATTGCAGACTCATATTTTCATGACTGGCAGTCGAACGTGGTGTCTAAACATTAAGGACCCTATTGCCTTCTATTTACGACCTTATTCTATGTAGCTGTGGGAAGCAAGCTCTTTGCTATCGTGTCATGAGAGTATGATTGGTGTAGGTACTAGAATTTGCATTGGTTAATGTGAGCACTATCTCTTTCCTGCCTTTTCACCCGCTCCTACTGATCGTAGTGCGATGTTAGACGGCACGGTTAGCGCAGTGGCTGAGCGATTGGACTGCTGCGCTGCGTGTCGTGGGTTCGATTCCCGTACGGAGCAAATATTTGTGTGAAACACAATTATTTGCTTTGGGTCTGGGCGTTTGTGTATGTGAGTATACATGTTTGTAAACCCACACAACACTGGAGAAATTACTAGTGTGGGGCAACGTTTTCTTATAAAAAAAAAACTTTTTACACAAGTGGATTTTTTCAACTTTGGTGTGGATGGCTATATCCGAATATTGAAGGAAGTCTCGAGGCCGATTTTGACGAAAACTAAAACATAATCATTGTAATTTAGAAAATTTTATAATCCTGGCCAGAAATCGATCGAACGATTTTGGAAAAAAAATCACACCCTGTAATATAACACGATTCAATAGTGTTGCTAATAAAGATTAAATTCTAGGAAGTCATGATATATGACAAACTTAAGGAAATAGTTAATTAATAGCTGATACTAAAAATCAGAAAGAAACAAAAATGGCCTGAGATAGGAAAATGGTGTTGAGATAGGATTTTTTTATAAGCAGATTTGTCTATAAAACCGAGTATAATATCGCCCTAAAGTATCGGTAATTGGAAACCAAACACACTGTAAACTTCTAAAACCAGCATGAAAACGAAAATAAAGATAGTGTTCGTTATATCAACGATACGCTATACAGCAAACTTTGTACTTCACTTCACTTCTATTGGAACAACTTGTTAGGAACTAGCTCATGCGGGGATTGAAAGCTTTCACGGCATTTTCGATCTAAAGTGGGAGAACAAAGAACAACGTTTACAGCATAAGGATGGATGGAGAAGTAAAATTGACCTTAATGTTTGTTTATGTTTTGTTGGAATACCTACCTTATTTTTATGATACTAGCTCTTACCAGCCGTTTCACCTTTGACAACCTTAAAATTATCCCATAGAAAGATAAAGTTGGGATAAAAGCTATCCTATATGTTCATTCAGTACCCTCAGCATGACTTTTCAGTATTTGAGACATAAAGTAAACTGGAACTTTGACAATTTGAAATTGATAATTTGCAAGGAAAAAAATAGTTTCTTCTTCACACACCAGAGACGCTGTTCCATTTTTTCATACAAAAAACGCTGTAAATACTGTAAAGTAAAAGAGTAAAAACTCGTGCTGTGGGTACTGTTATAAACTAATTGTGTAAAAGTTTAATTTTGTTATTGATTTATAACCCCTCAACCGTAACAAGAACTTAATAAGTTCAGCTTTTTGTTTGGTAATTATTTAGGTTTAGTTAATTTATTTTTGTATTGTTTGAATAGTGTTTATTTGTAGGCTTAGTTCAGTTTATTTTATTTAGTTTAATAATACATAGATAAGTACTTTATATTTTAATAATTTGAATATATTAACTTTGTGTTCCACATTTTATGCAAATTCATACAGTGTTTTTTAGCGTGAAAGAGTAATAAACACCCACCCAAACAAATTTTACATTTATAATGTTAGTAGAATAATAAGATTTATAATGTTTAGGTCTAGTAAAGTTAGCCCTTGTACGAATTTAATTTATATGAATGTAATTCGTGGTTTTACAGCGTTTATTATTTATAGAGAATTGAAAAAGCGGTTGTAGTTTACGAACCTCGAACTAATTTTACAAATGTACAGGTCAATTAGTGTTCAGACTGTCAGACTCTACTGACTAAAATCCACCGTGTTCCTGTAATATTGCCCTACAGATTTCCCTAGTCATACAAGAATATACACAAGAGGATCATTTTATGATACTGTGACTAGAAGATCCCAATAAAATAAAGTTATGTATTCTGGCTGCTTTCCAAATATATTAGATCAGATAACGTGAGTGTTATTACAGTTTATAATAATCGAATGTTATTAAAATTTTAGGACGAGAGGACCGCATGGAAATTGGTATTTTTATTTTATTTTAACAATATTTTACTTTATCCTAATACTATAAAGCTGAAGCGTTTTTATGGTTGAACGCGTTAATTGAGAAATTATTTTTATGCTGGATAATCCATGTATCGGGGAGGGCTATATAACGTCACGCTTCGATCAATAGGAGCTGGGCAGCGGATAAAACCGCGGAAAACCTAGTAATTTATAAAATTTGTGAAGATGTAGTATGGGTGTTTGTCCCCTGCACACAGAAACACCTGAACGGATTTGAATGAGGTACCTACGCAAATAGTAGTACTAAAATTTGCGAATCGGGTGTTATAGGTATATTTGTTTTGAAGAAATTGCCCTAAAAGACAAGTTTTAAGCAAACATTAATTCAGGAACTTTATTTTTTTAAACTTTATATATTTTTTCCAAGATGAATGATTAGTTTTGTAACAAACTTGTATTCAGTAGATTCAATCGTTCATTCGCTATAAGAAAACTATCAGTTCAAAATTGATGAAAATTAGATCTAGTTTCATCCATTTCAAGTAATGCGCCCAATTACAAACTACCCTTCATAGATATGACACTTTTTATTATGATATTAAGAGGCCATACTGCCTCAAATGGCTTAGCTGAATCCTCTGATACGCCGAAAATACTGCAGCATTAATTTTGAAATAAATATATGGTAAAGTTGAGGATTAATGTTAGGTCTTATGTTTGGCGAAAACACGATTCCATAAAATTTTCTCGATAGAAAAAAATCCCAAAATTACCTCTAAATTGAACAATAAACCGCTGCCTTTTTTCGAATTTCCTTTTTTACGCCTTAAAATAAATAGATTTTCGCGTAGAAAACTAAAAGAAAGAGCAAGCAACAGTGCGTGGTACGTGCAAGTGCGAGCGAGTAAGATTATACTGAAGTAGTATGCCGCCTTAAGGTTCAAACACTTTAAAAAAAGAACAAAGACCACCTTTGTTTCCAAATCTCCTTTTTTTCAAAGCCAGTTAAAAATAAATGAATTTTATAGTCCCACAATGACGTAGATTACCCAAAAAGCCAGGGATTTAATAAGCCAGCCAATTTACATTCGACCACAATCCGATTGACATTTACAGTGGAAGTTTTTGCAGCCAACCGTATGGTGATTATGATAAATGATATTTATTTTGTAAATTGGTTATAAAAAACACTTTTACACGTCATAATCAATATTTTTAAAGCTAGATGAGGCCGGTGTTTCGTACCTGACTACTCTGAGAAGAAACAGCCGAAAAAACTCAGAGGTCACAGTCTCTTTTAAAGTCCAGACATTGTTCAGGTCATACGAGGACCATGTGGGTGTCTGAGACGGTCTTTTGAAGAAAGAACCACACAGATTTGAGTGGACCTGTCCAGTCAGTGCAAGCATTTGTCGGTGACCGTGTAGCTTTACTCAGACCTCAAGGAGCTCAACGACACGACGAACAATACCAAAGAAAGGACATTTGGGTAGGCCGCTTAAAGTACTCAAACTGTCAGACAATTATTATGAGTCAAGAGCAAAACTTCCCCACATTCGTCCTCGCATTCACAATGATAAAATTAATACACAAACAAACAAAAAAGATAAAAATAATTGAAAAAAAACATGTCAAATTGTAAAAAATAATAAATAAATAAAAAAATCAAAGTCACAAAGTAACTCACGTCAGATTGTAAAAACATAAAAAAATAAATAAGAAATGTCAGATTGTATAAAAAGAAAGGAATAAATAACAAATACAGACAAAGTGGTAAAAATATGAAATGTAACAAAACAAGAAAAAAAAAAAAAAAAAACAAAATCTAAAAGAAAGAAAAAAAAAAGACATTCTACAATTGATTATCCGTTTTACTTCCGTTTCAGGCTGACCTCAGGCGGGTAGCCGCAATCACCGGCTTTGGCTTGGTCACTACATTATTTAAGTGTAATTTTGGTTGAATTTCAACGACAATTTTTGCTTCTCGTTACTTTGAGGTCTGCCTTCTCCCAACTATTTTTACGTTTTATATTTTTTTGGTTTAGTTGGCTTCCAGTTTTATCAAAGGTAACTGAAGCATACTTTTTTTAAAGTTGTCCCTCACTAGCATACACGTAACAAGTAACAGGTTCTAAAATTCGTAATAATATTTCGTTAAGTTTTGCCTCCTACTTCCGAAAGAAAATTGTTTCAAACAATTATTGTACTTGTTTATGAAGTTGATGGTTTTTAGGTTTTAATTAATTACCGCAAATACAATTTGACGCGTATCGTGTGAAGTTCGTACTCATGCTCACTCTTCCGCCAGTCAACCGTTTAGCCATAACCGCATTTAAATTAATTAGAACAGAATAGAATTAATTAACCTGAACTGATTAATGATTGACGCCTATCTGATCTTCGACTGAAAGGGTTGCAAGTGAAAAGGCCGTGCCTCTTTATTGCGGAAGATTTGTAAAGGCAGCGGGTTCAACCTTATTTATTCAAACTTTTTGCAGGAAAAAGATACAAAGGCTTAGGCCTTTTCCTGCCTTTTTCACCCCAGGGAAAGATAAGGTGGCAGGCTAAATGTTTGCTTTTGTCTTTTACCAACTATTTTTATTTGTAGACCTAAAATTCGGGAAATTTAAAATAAACTCTAGAATGTCCACATAATTACTTTCATGTGAGCCCTTACGGTATGGACACCTAAAAATGGCGGACTACGTGAAAACAAGTTATTTATAACGGCAAGGGCAATGAAAAGTGGAATTCTGCAGAACTATAATACCTCAAAAGTCAGACCGTCTTACCACAAAAACATAAACATCTGTTGAACGCTGGTCTAAAAAAGTGTAACTGCAAAATGACCCTTACATCCATGTGAAATAACGTTTTGACGTTGACTCTTTTTTTAGACAAGCGTTTATCTTTCTTGTGATAAGAAGCTTAGGTTTATTTTATTAAAAAAATATCATAAAAGACACAGATTTCATATTTTTCTGATCTATCAAAACTTTATAGGCATACAATAACACTCCACCAACGACTTATATGAAACGAATTTCGAACTATTCCTCTTTGAATGTCTACTCCCGACCACCGGATACTTTTGTAAAGTCCAAATAACTTGTAGTTTCTGAGATTTCACGACATTTCTCTTTAAAATATTTAGATAGACTAGCTGACCCGAAAGGTTGTTTTGACATTTAAATTATTTCCAGTGGCACATTATAAAAAAAAAAGTGTTCAAAAAATGTTATTGGTGGATAACCCTTATCACTTTGAAAACTAGATAGTAGCCGATTCTCAGACCTACTGAATATGCATATTAAATTTCATGTAAATCGATCTAGCCGTTTCAGAGGAGTGTGGTAACTAACACTGTGACACGAGAATTTTATGCGTAAATAGAAGAAGATAGATAATACATTACCTCTTTTATTGTGGTAAAGTTATAAAATATCATTCTGGGTGGAGTGGAAAAAATCGTCGAAAAATTCACCATCCCTTTTCATCCATCATTCACATCAGTATTAGGTATTAAGCATTTATTTAAACAACAAATATTTTAAACACGAAACACTAATAGCGCAAACCGCAGAGGTATATTTATGAACACTTGGCCGAAAATTTGGCTCTCTATTCACAATTTAAACGGGTTAACACATTGCGGTCAAAAGCCATTCTCAACCCTTCATAATTGTTAAATTGTTCGTTCAATTTAAAATTCGTTGTTTCAAAAGTAAAGTTTTTCTAATTAATTATTACTTACGGACATAAGATTAGTTACTGGTACGAAGTAAAACTTGGTGACAACATGACTGGACAGTAATTTTATTGTCCCCGATAAAAATAAGAAGCCGTAACGCGGTCGTAGCACCCTGACTTCGCTACGCTTGCTACGCCGTAGGCGCGTACCGTAGCGCGTAGACACTATGTTTGGACGATTATTATTATTTTGTTTTTTATTACAACTTAACGAGCGAAACCTTACTAAATGAGGAAGCTAATTTTATTATCAAAATTGTAACTTATAAAAGTATTAGTGCTCAGCTGAATGGAATGAAGAAAATAAAAGACCCGCTTACTAATACTAAGAAACTGTCACAATATAAAGAAATCCCACCAAAAAGATTTCATGTAAACTGTTGCCAAAACGAGCACATAAGGTTTGTCCTACGAAAAAGGTATCAGATCTCATGTACAAACAAACTTCTGAATCTACACGGCCTAACTCTAGCAACCCTAACTTCACAAATTCTACAAATCAGTAAAATCTATGGCTTCACCGTTGTGGAGGTGATGCTAATATTTAGTTTCTGAAGTACCTAAGTAACGAAACAGCCAAGCCATACATTTGTCGTGTGTGTCGCTTCGGGATTCAACACGCCCGTGACGTAAGGCAATGCTTTACTCCCTTGTTGCGTAATCTACTATTGTTTGGTAAGGTTTAGTAGGTTTAATTTATTTATTTTTGTATTGTTTTAATATTGTTTATTTGTAGACTTAGTTAATTAGTATTTAGTTTATAAATATAGTGATACATATGTAGATAAGTACTACATTTAAATAATCTGAATATAAACTTTGTGTTCATTCGTACGGTGGTTTTTGCGTGAGAGAGTAACATTTCACATTTATTAATATGTTAATAGGATTAATAATGTTTAGGTCTAGTAAAATTAGCCGTTGTGCAAATTTAATCTGTTTGACCGTATTTCGTGATTTTACACATGATTTGACATTTATTTTATAGAGAATTGAAAAAGCGCCTCTAGTTTACGAACGAGGAACTAAGTTTACAAATGTACAGGACAATTAGTGTTTAGACTGTCAGACTCATACTGACTAAAATCCACCGTGTACCGGGGTCGCAAGACTTATCCCATCACCACGGCTCCGGAACGTAAAGGGCTATTGAAGGACACTGTGGATTTTAGTCAGTACAAGTCTGACAGTCCCTTCCGCCCTGCCCGGGGGGGAGGACTCATTTGATGATTTTACCACGCAAAAAAATCCACTGTGTTCCTGTAATACTGCCCTTCAGATTTCCCTAGTCATACAGGAATATACACAAGAGGATCATTTTATGATACTGTAACTAGAAGACCCCAATAAAATAAAAGTTATGTATTCTGGCTGCTTTCCAAATACATTAGATCAGATAACGTGAGTGTTATTACAGTTTATGATAATCGAAAGTTATTAAAATTTTAGGACGCGAGGACCGCATGGAAATTGGCATTTTATTTTATTTCAACAATATTTTACTCTATCCTAATACTATAAAGCTGAAGCGTTTTACGGTTGAACGCGTTAATTGAGAAATTATTTTTATGCTGGATAGTCCATGTATCGGGGAGGGCTGTCGGCCATTTAATATCACGGTACAATCAATAGGAGCTGATCTACGGATGAAACTGCGGGGAAAATCTAGTAAATGCTAAGTTTGTGACGACGTATGGACGTATAAACACCTGCACGGATTTGCACGAGATCCACAGAGTATTTTTTCGTATTGTATTAGTATTTATTTTCAGGAAATTGCCCTAAAAGACAAGGCAAGTTTTAAGCAAACATCAATTACAGGGACTTTATTTTTTTAACTTTATATTTTTATTTTTCCAAGATGAATGATTAGTTTTGTAACAAACTTGCATATTCAGTAGATTCAATCGCTCATTCGCCATAAGAAAACTATCAGTTCAAAATTGATGAAAATTAGATCTAGTTTCATCCATTTCAAGTAATGCGCCCAATTACAAACTACCCTACTTTCTAAGGTGGTCTTTGCTTTTTTTTTAAACTGTGTATAAAAAAAAAGCAAAGACCACCTTTGTTTCCAAATATCCTTTTTTTCAAAGTCAGTTAGAAAATAAATGAATTTCAAAGTCCCACAATGACGCAGATTAAAAAAGCCAGAGATTTAATAAACCAGCCAATTTACATTTGACCACAATCCAATTGACATTTACAGTGGAAGTTTTTGCAGCCAACCGTATGGTGATTATCCGTTTTACTTCCGTTTCAGGCTGACCTCAGGCGGGTAGCCGCAATCACCGGCTTTGACCACTACATTATTTACCTAAGTGTAATTTTGGTTGAATTTCAACGACAAGGTTTGCCTCTCGTTACTTTGAGGTCAGACTTTTCCCAACTATTTTTACATTTTATATTTTTGTTGGTGTAGTTGGCTTCCAGTTTTGCAGGAGCTCGTGGCTAAATAATTACAGCCGCACAGGCCGATCTACCGGGTTAAGCCGCGCTTGCCGAGTATGGTCTGTGGATGGGTGACCATCTGTCATAGCGAGTTTCCTCCGTGCCTCGGAAAGCACGTTAAGCCGTTGGTCCCGGCTGTCATTTGTAAATCTTTGACAGTCGTTACTATTAGTCAGAAGCTCGAAAATCTGACAACCAGTCTTACCATGGGGTATGGTATTGCCCAGTTACTGGGTTGTGGAGGTCCGACAGGCAGTCGCTCCATGTAAAATATTGATATCCAGCTGTATCTGGTTTGACTGGAAGCCGACCCCAATATAGTTGGGAAAAGGCTAGGCAGATGATGAGTTGGCTTCCAGTTTTATCAAATGTAGCTGAAGCATACTTTTTTTCAAGTTGCCTCTCACTAGGATTATATCTTGTGTTGTTTGCACTGAGAATCATATAAACTTACATTAGACTAACACCCAGACCCGTTACAGCTATTAAAATTCGTAATAATATTTCTTTAATTTTTGCCTCCTACTTCCGAAAGAAAATTGTTTCAAACAATCATTGTAGGTACTTGTTTCTGAAGTTGATGGTTTTTAGGTTTTAATTAATTACCGCAAATACAATTTGACGCGTATCGTGTGAAGTTCGTACTCATGCTCACTCTTCCGCCAGTCAACCGTTTAGCTAAAACCGCATTTAAATTAATTAGAACAGAATAGAATTAATTAACCTGAACTGATTAATGATTGACGCCTATCTGATCTTCGACTGAAAGGGTTGCAAGTGAAAAGGCCGTGCGTCTTTATTGCGGAAGATTTGTAAAGGCAGTGGGTTCAACCTTATTTATTCAAACTTTTTGCAGGGAAAAGATACAAAGGTTTAGGCCTTTTCCTGCCTGTCACCCCAGGGAAAGATAAGGTGGCAGGCTAAATGTTTGCTTTTGGCTTTTACCAACTATTTTTATTTCTGGAGCTAAAATTCGGGAAATTTAAATTAAACTCTAGAATGTCCACATAATTACTTTCATGTGAGCCCTTACGGTATGGACACCTAAAAATGGCGGACTACGTGAAAACAAGTTATTTACAACGGCAAGGGCAATGAAAAGTGGAATTCTGCAGAACTATAATACCTCAAAAGTCAGACCGTCTTACCACAAAAACATAAACATCTGTTGAACACTGGTCTAAAAAAGTGTAACTGCAAAATGACCCTTACATCCATGTGAAATATTGTTTTGACGTTGACTCTTTTTTTAGACTTATCAGATGTTTATCTTTCTTGTGATAAGAAGCTTTTTTTTATCGTGTTAAAATCATCAAATGAGTCGTCCAACCCCGGACAGTGCGGGAGGGACTATCAGACTTATACTGACTAAAATCCACGGTGTCCTTCAATAGCCCTTTATGTTCCGGGTCACGGTGATGGAAATAAGTCCCGCGACCCTGGCAGGCTTTGGCCCTCTGTTAGGGGGTCCCGTCATTTGCTGACAGCTCTTTGAGGCGCGCGTGGAACACGACGCGCCGTCGACCCGGGCATAGTCCATGGTCGGACAGCGAGTTGCCCTTTACTCGCTGTCCGCATGCCCGTGATAAGAAGCTCAGGTAAATTTTATCAAAAAATATCATAAAAGACTCACATTCGATCATTTTCCTGATCGATCAAAACTTTATAGGCATACACTAACACTCCACCAACGACTTATATATGAAACGAATTGCGAACTATTCCTCTTTGAATTTCTACTCCCGGCCACCACTTTGAATTTCTACTCCCACCACTTTTGGAAAGTCCAAATAACTTGTAGTTTCTGAGATTTCACGACAATTCTCTTTAAAATATTTAGATAGACTAGCTGACTCGAAAGGTTGTTTTGACCTTTAAATTATTTCCAGTGACACATTAAAGAAACCCTGATCACTTAGAAAACTAGATATTAGCCGATTCTCAGACCTACTGAATACGCATATTTTATCAAATTTCATAAAAAGCGATGTAGCCGTTTCAGAGGAGTGTGGTAACTAACACTGTGACACGAGAATTTTTTGCATAGATAGAAGATAATACATTCCTTCTTTTTGTGTGGTCATCAAATATCGTTCTAAGTGGAGTGTAAAGAACCATCATTTTTTTATTGAATGAAAATCAACCATCCCTTTTTATCCATCACTTTTTATTCATCGTTCACGTTAGTGATATTAAGCATTTATTTAAACAACAAATATTTTAAACACGAAACACTAATAGCGCAAGCCGCAGAGGTATATTTATGAACACTTGGCCGAAAACTCGGCTCTCTATTTACAATTTAAACGGGTTAACACATTGCGGTCAAGAGCCATTCTCATCCCTTAATAATTTTGAAATTGTTCGTTCAATTTACAATTTGTTGTTCTAGTAAAGTAAAAATTTTGTTATTAATTATTACTCACGGACTTAAGATTAGTTACTGATACGAAGTAAAACTTGGTGACAACATGATTGGACAGTAATTGTCTCCGATAAAATAAAAATAAGAAACTTTAACGCGGTCGTAGCACCCTGACTACGCTTCTCTTGCTACGCCGTAGGCGCGTACCGTAGCGCGTAGACACTATGTAAGGGCGATTATTTTTTTTTGTTTTTTATTGCAACTTAACGAGCGAAACCTAATTAAACGAGGAAGCTAATTTTATTATCAAAATTGTAAAATACAAAAGTATTAGTGCTCAGCTGAATGGAATGGGAAAAAAGAAGCCCTGCTTATAAATACTAAGAAACTGTCACAATATAAAGAAATCGAGTCTAAGGTATCATTTCAAAGTAATGTTTAAAGAAATCCTGAGAGAAAAACACGCAGTTATATTGATTTGACTACGACTATGGCAAATTAAATATCCAGTTTGTGAAATCCCGTAGGATCACATTTAAATCAATGCCAACGAATCTACTAGTTATTTTAGTAATTAAAATTCTCAAGAAATTGTGACCTTTGAGTTTGTTTCTGCTGTTACTTTTGAGAGTAGCCAGATACAACACACCTTAGTAAAAGTATTTAAATAAAACCAATGGCAAAGATTAATGACATTTCATTCTATTTCATAGGACAGGTCTTCATTTCATCATGACACAGATCTAGCTGAAAATGGACACAATATGGAAATGCCAACACATTGAACATTCAAAATGTTTCTGTCATATCCGTTGTGATTCTTTTATTCCCTCACGTCGGAAATGTAGCTGTGCAGCGGTCTGAGATACAAAATATTATGTTCATAACATTTGGCTTGCATTTAGATTTTGTTTCAGTAAATATCGAGACGGAGGAACATGACACAGTGCTTAAATATTGTGTAACAATGTTTTTTTTTTATCATGGGATAAACCATCATGTTGCTATAACTGCAACACACCCAAAACAACAGACGTCACAAAATACATGTTACTAAAATCGTGATAATTAATCACAATACCTATTTATCTATTTGATCCAGACATCTACTGATTAAATCATTTTGATCCATCAATACACTAAACCGACGGATTTTTATTTCTCATTCTTATAGAAAAACCGGCTATCAGCTATTTTTTTTATAACACACTAATAAACCAAGTTATAATTTCTTATGAGGGGGCCCCCTCTCAGAAAGCCAATGTCTGCCGGGGTCGCGGGACTCATTCAATCACCGTGACCCCGGAACATAAAGGGCTATTGAAGGACACCGTGGATTTTAGTCAGTATAAGTCTGCCCGGGAGGACTCATTTGATGATATTAACACGTAAAAAAAAGTCACAATTTCTTATATAACTAACAGTCGATAATTGTAAATAAAAAACAATAGGTAGGTACGAAAACAATACCAAATACATATCGTTAATCATATTACATAAAGTACTCTTGGGATGTTAATCAAGTGCCCTTATACCATTCAATTTGGTTTAATTATTCGCTCTAACCTAATGAGTAAGTAATTACGAATTAGGTGTTCGTGTGTGTTTAAACCATTTTTTTATTGTGCTAAAGTCATCAAATGAGTTCTTCCACCAAGAGTGGGACGAGAGGGACTATCAGATTCGTACTGACTAAAATCCACCGTGTTCCTTTAATAGCCTTTAGGGTCACGATAATCTGATGAGACAGTCCCGCGACCCCGGATGGTTTTACCATAAGATTGAGAGATGCAAATTTTAAGGGAAGCGTAGCGTAACTAATTATTTGATATCCCAAAATACTACGTGTACAGAACAGCCACATAACACAGGTCACTAAAAATTTTAGTTCCCATTAATGGACCCATAGCTACAAAAAGGGAGCAATAAACTCTGAGGCGCTAATGGGACTTTCCTAATGATAATCTAACTTCGCCTGACATGGGCAACGTGCACTGTTGTCTGTAGTTTTCAAACAACTGATGAGTTAACTCATCAGTTGTTTGAAAACTACACAATTAACACATTCATTTATTTAGTGGAAAACTCAATGATAAATTGCGTTTGTAGAAAGTTACGATCTTCAATTCAAACGATGTTCACCATCATCATCATATCAACTGCAAGGGCCTATGCACCAACTCGCCGCCTGACCATGGTCCATGCCCGGGTCGACGGCGCGTCGTGTTCCACGCGCGCCTCAAAGAGCGTCAGCATAATGACGAGGCCCCCTCTCAGAGGGCTAAAGCCTGCCGTGGTCGCGGGTCTTATACCATCACCGTGACCCCGGTACATAAAGGGCTATTGAAGGACACCGTGGATTTTAGTCAGTACAAGTCTGACAGTACCTCTCGCCCTGCCCGGGGTGGGAGGTCTCATTTGATGATTTTACCACGTAAAAAAAAAAAAAAAAAGGGCCTATGCACACCACGTTTTTGAAACGCGCCGTCGACGCGCTAAGACGTCCACTGCTGAACATAGGCCTCCCCTTTAGACTTCCAGTAGGACCGGTTGTAAGCGGCCTGTATCAGCGTGATCATGTGGCCTTCATAAGATCGTCTGCAAACAATGTTAGGGCCTATGCACACTACGTTTTTGTCCATCAGAGCAGTTTGTTGTCGTGATACAAAGTGTCAAACTCGCGTTTGCATCGCTACAAACGCGCGTCGATGGCGCGTTTCTAGCGCGTGTGTGCATAGGCCTTTATACGTTAGCAATAATACAAGAAAAGGATATAAAACTTTATTCCTGTACAAAATGATAGTGGATAAGTGCTAGACAATGTTATCTAAACTTTATTACTGCTGTGTGGGCACAGAAGTAATATAAAGTTTATATAACATTGTCTTAAACAATAATATTTTATGACATAATGTAAAATTTTGGAAATGTTATCTACTATTACAAATGTAAATAAAGTTGCTCTTATTTTAAATGTTTATATTCTAACTTTAACGTTTGGATATCGAAAAGCGCATGTAAATAACTACTCGTATAAAGGTTTTATTTGTAACTAGCGGCCCGTTCCGGTTTCGCACGGGTGTAAGACCCGGTCTAAAACCCGGTCCCGATGGTTACAAACACAACAAAAAAAGAATTACCCGAATCGGTCCAGCCGTTTTCGAGTTATGGGCTTAGCAACACATTTTGCGATGCATTTTTATGTTATAGATACAATATAGGTACGAGTATGTATGTTATCGAGATATAAAACTGATATTATAAACACGAAAGCGCTTTAACCACACAGGATGAAGGTATTCAATAGATGGTTTTCTGTAGAAGCAAACGTTGTTTCCAATTTGATTAAATTGGAAGCTGAGGATAACATAGTTGCTAAACACTAATCGGATTACCTCTAAGCTAACAACATAGATGAAGCTTAACAAATAAGTGCAGCTTCGAGCTGCAATTTGTATGAAACTTTTCTTGAGCTCCTTCCAATCTCAAATCGTATATAAAGCAATTGGATTAACAGTTCGGGCACGTCGCAATCGCGGTGGAAAGTCTCCTCTTTGGGGAGTGGCTGGATATACGTCACAGCGTCCTGACCTACCGCCTGACGCAGGCCGGACATGGAACTTTCAAGAGGTACCTTTGTCGGATAAGGAAGGAAAAAACGCCTGGGTGTCACCATTGCGAGTATCGCCCGGAGGACACGGTGGAGCATACGGTGTAAGACTGTCCAGCTTGGGCAGAGTACACATTCTGCGAAGCAGTCATGCTAGCGAATGAGGTGACGGAACGCGTGAGGGAGATGACAGCGTTAACCTCCAGCGTTAACATCCCAGCCGCAGTGGTAGACGCCCACGGTTACAGAAGTCGCTAGACGATGTTCGCTGTCCGACCATGGACCATGTCTTGGTCGACGGCGCGTTGTGTTTCAAGCATGCCTCAAAGAGTGTCAGCATAATGACGGGGCAATCCTTTCGAGGGCCAAAGCCTGCATTAACATTATTTCAGATTTTAAGCATATAGTCAAACTTTTGTTATTGTTGTTACAATGTTTTTTTTGTTCCTAGCTCAGGTGATTATTTCACGGCTGCGTTTCTAATAGGCAAAGAAGCAAGTACCTGAATTCATCCGTTTACCATTCCTATGTATCGTTAGTTTCACTTCCCAACAATAAATCACTTTTCTAAAACCTTTTAAAACAGTTTCGCAATAATATTTTGATAAAATCACCACTTTTTGTTTACAATCCACATGACATTTCGTCAGACGTCAGTTTTGACAAGTGAAAGCGCCATCTGGCGAAGTTTGTTAGCAGCTATCGATTAATCGATATTTTAACATAATGATCGAAAACTTTTAAGTAATATCAACTAACACCTTCCTAATAATTTTCAGTTAAAGGAAAACAAACGAAATTAATAATAAATTAAAATAAATTTATTAACGGAAATGAGTTTATTTTTTCATTATAAACTTTCTTCTAGAAACTTCGTCAAGGCGATGCATATTTAATCTGTGGTTTTGTTTGCGTCCTTGGTGTTGACAGCTCAAAGTGGTTATTTTGCCGAGTTATAAATATACTATTTTCCCCATGAAAAGGAAGATAGATTAATGGAAAATTGCGAGATATTGATCATGGAGCAAAGAATTGAGGTGGATCTTAAAGCTTAATATGGCTTCGGCTTCTGGTCGTGACCTTAGACAGTTTTTGTGAAGTTTTTGTGTGGTTGTAGTGTTTCCCCACGGGGACCGGTTAATTGTGTTTTACTGGAAATCAGGGAGAATGGCGGGGGCTTGGCACCCGAACCCTGACCTCAGATCCGGCAGGAGCAACAGTGGGTCAGCCATTTATCTCAGAGACAGCCTGGGAAGCGCTCGCCTTAAATCTTGCGACTAATTTAAAAGGTAAGAAATCTTGTTGTAACCGGGTCTGGAGTTAGTCAATGAGCGCTCCCCTGGTAGTTGAGAGAATATGTTGGTGATCTATTGAACGCTTATTCCAGGATTCCAAACTGCGTCTTTTCGTGTGCGGGCCCAGCCAGTCGAGCAACACGAGGCCACAGTCCAAGGGCTATTCCCCTGCAGTAACTGTGAGTATTAACCCCTGCTATTCCCCAAAGATTGGTTGTTGTTTTGACTAGCTAGATTTCCCTGCTCGGTCACCTAGAGGAAAGCAAATTAGTTTTGTTTATATTCCTAGCCCTCCGTATTGTCGATTGCAGGGAGGCCCATCGGGTGATTCGCTCCGCCGCTGGGATTCAGAGTGCTGTCTGAAGCCCAGACGCGGAACCCGTCCTCGAGCACGCCGTTTGCCTCCAGCAGAGACGACTGTGCGGCTGGCAGACCCCGCCTAGCGATAGCGCAGGCGTGACGGTTTTTTTTATTTTTACTTCCTTTTTCTTTCAATTATTTCTACGGATTATCTTAAGACGGTTTCTGTGCAAACCGCTTCTTATAAGACCGGTGTTAGGTGAACCCGGTTTTGATGTCGGTACTTCACCGAATTTAAATTAAGGATCTTGGAATTGTCTACCCTCATCCCGAAGAATAGTGGACATCTGCAGCTCCCGGATCCGGGACTCTTCCAGTCCCTGGCGCCCATTATTTAATTTAATTTAGGTAACTTTAATTGGAAGGTTCAGATATTTGATAACATTTTATTTTTGTAGTCGTCATCGAATCAGTACCCGGTTATCTCCAATTCCCCATGACCCTAGCTCTTAATTTAAAAGGTTGAAACTGGCTAGCGTTACTTGTATAAACTAGTTAACACCAAGAAATGTTGTTTATTTCACCATTGTCAGAAAATTATATTGTATAATTATTTAAATTAATCAAGGTAACAATACAGGGTGTTTTGGCTAATAAACCGTTTCAGTGAATTTATTGTTTTCTTCAATTCTTATCACCAACCGGGGAGGGAGAAAATATGATATGTAACAGTGGCGCCCAACGTGGGGCCTGATTCGATGACGACTACAAAAATAAAATGTTATCAAATATCTGAACCTTCACTAACTTAACTTAACTTAACTTTTATTAACTTAACTACACTTTGGAGTCTGCTTTGACGCTGGAGGGCCAGCGTCGAGATTTGCCCTAGTGGGTCAAATCTCTGGTGGTTGGGGAGGTACTGTTACAATGTTTTTTTTGTTCCTAGCTCAGGTGATTATTTCACGGCTGCGTTTCTAATAGGCAAAGAAGCAAGTACCTGAATTCATCCGTTTACCATTCCTATGTATCGTTAGTTTCACTTCCCAACAATAAATCACTTTTCTAAAACCTTTTAAAACAGTTTCGCAATAATATTTTGATAAAATCACCACTTTTTGTTTACAATCCACATGACATTTCGTCAGACGTCAGTTTTGACAAGTGAAAGCGCCATCTGGCGAAGTTTGTTAGCAGCTATCGATTAATCGATATTTTAACATAATGATCGAAAACTTTTAAGTAATATCAACTAACACCTTCCTAATAATTTTCAGTTAAAGGAAAACAAACGAAATTAATAATAAATTAAAATAAATTTATTAACGGAAATGAGTTTATTTTTTCATTATAAACTTTCTTCTAGAAACTTCGTCAAGGCGATGCATATTTAATCTGTGGTTTTGTTTGCGTCCTTGGTGTTGACAGCTCAAAGTGGTTATTTTGCCGAGTTATAAATATACTATTTTCCCCATGAAAAGGAAGATAGATTAATGGAAAATTGCGAGATATTGATCATGGAGCAAAGAATTGAGGTGGATCTTAAAGCTTAATATGGCTTCGGCTTCTGGTCGTGACCTTAGACAGTTTTTGTGAAGTTTTTGTGTGGTTGTAGTGTTTCCCCACGGGGACCGGTTAATTGTGTTTTACTGGAAATCAGGGAGAATGGCGGGGGCTTGGCACCCGAACCCTGACCTCAGATCCGGCAGGAGCAACAGTGGGTCAGCCATTTATCTCAGAGACAGCCTGGGAAGCGCTCGCCTTAAATCTTGCGACTAATTTAAAAGGTAAGAAATCTTGTTGTAACCGGGTCTGGAGTTAGTCAATGAGCGCTCCCCTGGTAGTTGAGAGAATATGTTGGTGATCTATTGAACGCTTATTCCAGGATTCCAAACTGCGTCTTTTCGTGTGCGGGCCCAGCCAGTCGAGCAACACGAGGCCACAGTCCAAGGGCTATTCCCCTGCAGTAACTGTGAGTATTAACCCCTGCTATTCCCCAAAGATTGGTTGTTGTTTTGACTAGCTAGATTTCCCTGCTCGGTCACCTAGAGGAAAGCAAATTAGTTTTGTTTATATTCCTAGCCCTCCGTATTGTCGATTGCAGGGAGGCCCATCGGGTGATTCGCTCCGCCGCTGGGATTCAGAGTGCTGTCTGAAGCCCAGACGCGGAACCCGTCCTCGAGCACGCCGTTTGCCTCCAGCAGAGACGACTGTGCGGCTGGCAGACCCCGCCTAGCGATAGCGCAGGCGTGACGGTTTTTTTTATTTTTACTTCCTTTTTCTTTCAATTATTTCTACGGATTATCTTAAGACGGTTTCTGTGCAAACCGCTTCTTATAAGACCGGTGTTAGGTGAACCCGGTTTTGATGTCGGTACTTCACCGAATTTAAATTAAGGATCTTGGAATTGTCTACCCTCATCCCGAAGAATAGTGGACATCTGCAGCTCCCGGATCCGGGACTCTTCCAGTCCCTGGCGCCCATTATTTAATTTAATTTAGGTAACTTTAATTGGAAGGTTCAGATATTTGATAACATTTTATTTTTGTAGTCGTCATCGAATCAGTACCCGGTTATCTCCAATTCCCCATGACCCTAGCTCTTAATTTAAAAGGTTGAAACTGGCTAGCGTTACTTGTATAAACTAGTTAACACCAAGAAATGTTGTTTATTTCACCATTGTCAGAAAATTATATTGTATAATTATTTAAATTAATCAAGGTAACAATACAGGGTGTTTTGGCTAATAAACCGTTTCAGTGAATTTATTGTTTTCTTCAATTCTTATCACCAACCGGGGAGGGAGAAAATATGATATGTAACATTGTCTGTATCATTCTCATGGACCTTTCGGTAACAAAAAAAAATAATATTTTAAATGTTCTGGACTCGTTGGGAACAAAATATGTATAAACCTTTTTGTCAATTTTTTGAGAACAATAGACTCATGGACCTGTTGAGAACGACCTGTTTATCTATTTGTGGTAAGGTGTTATCAGTCGACCATTCTCTTATGTCTGATCATGAACATGGATTAGTGTTTACTCGTGTAGTTCAGGAAACGTGATTTAGCACTAATAAGTACTTAATAATACCTAGCCGGTAACACATCAAAGCCTGAAATATTGTTGCCTAACACGACCCTCTGATTGGATTTAATAAGCTCTATTAACCACATCAGGCATTCTGATTCGTAATTAAAAGGGTTATTACTGACGGACAAAGTGATCCTCTCAGGGTTCCGTTTCTATTTTGAGGTACAGAACCCCCTAAAAAAAGCTTTTCTTTGCTTCAAAAATTGCTCCTGTAACAACACAAAAACTCACGTACCTACAAATACAAATATTTGTACCGGGCGGGCATCAAACCCGTGACACGCATTGAAATGTAATACCAATTATTATAACACAATTATAATATAATAATAATAATATTCCACAACTATCACACAACGCCATCTAGTCCCAAGCTAAGCAGAGCTTGTGTTATGGGTACTAGACAATAGATAAACATACTTATATATTTCTTAAAACGTACATATTAAACACAAATATTATTATGGATAAATTACACCCAGACACAGAACAAAATATGATCATGCTCATCGCACAAACATTTGTCCTGGGTGGGAATCGAACCCACGACCCCCGGCATCTGCTATGCAGGGTCACTTACCACTAGACCAACAGGCCAGTCAAAATAATGATTGTCATACCGGTAGCAGTTAATGATGAACTTGTAATTTATATTGAACTTTAATTAACGAATAATTTATTATTGCGATGACAGCTCGATCTATAATTAAGGTGCTCCCTCCCACGTCAGGAGCATTCGCGTAGAATGTAACATCACAGATTCGAGTTTGCGAGCATATTATAAAGAGCCATTTCATTTATATAGTTTTGGACTGTGTAGATAATTAAAAGAATAAAAAGTGATGTAAAACAGCAAACATTTTACACGTCATTTTTACTCATTCCTTACATTTTATCAAAACTTCGTATACCGGTAGTAGTTAGGCGAGCTTTTAAATCTAGCATGCATAATGTATGGTTTGTTGTTTGTAAAGTGACTCGTATAAGCTAGCACTTAAAATGCTTTTAAAATTTTAAGCTATATATAACTTTATTCAGAAGAAAACAACCATGAAGGGCACACATTATAGTGCAAAATGCAACGTGAATTTATATTTAGAACGCTTTTTCCGTGTTACAAGTTAGTTGCATTACAAGCTACAAAAAAAAGCAATTAATTTTATTTACTTACCAAGTTCAAAAGATAGACGTTCGTGATCGTCCTCATTCTTCTGTTGCTAGCTAGCGTTGCTATAACAAGACAGTTCCCGGATATAGACAGCATGAAGATCAGAATATACGGTGGCAATATGAACCGCCATTCATAAGCGTTGCTAGCAACCTTACTCGCAACAACGCTTGTGTTACGGACTGCAACGAACGTTGAAACGGTAGACGTCTCTCGCATACGGAGCAGCGAAGAATTGAGTATTGTGCTTATTTCCTCCATTTTGAGTACCTGGAAATAAATAAAAAAGTGTGTAAAGAGAAAGCCAATTTATGTCAGAGCTTTTACATCAGGGAAGACAATAAGGAAATAACGCAATTTACTTTATATGCAAGGGTCTCAAAGGTTTAGTCTCCCTGCGGTTTGCCGCCGCTTTGTACCTAGTAGTTTCCGGGTAATATGATGATGACATTGTTTGGTTTACCGCGCTTAAGCGACGTCTTTTGAAAGATAATTTAACGACGTCGGCTGTTCTGGCGTATTTAATAGCACATTTTTTTAAACAGACAAAGTCATTTTTTTTGTGTTTTCCTTTGTCACCTTTGCTTTGCAATAAGATAAAAACATAAAAAGACTCAAATGATTGAAATAAACTTTTTATTTTTTTAAATTATGTTAATTAAATCTTAACTGGTTATATGCAAAAGGATGTCAAAAAAGTGATAATTAATCTGTTGTTTGTTAACTTTACATTTCGAGGGTAAATCTCTGGGCATAGGCGGTTAAATTCAAGTGTTAATGATTTCCAATCTAATGAGGGATTTTCTTTTGATTGTTTCCCTAGTCGATGGATAGATGGCGCTGAACTTGGTAGGTATGTTACTGCAATGAACGGAACGTCGTCATTTTTTGTTTTTTTTCACTTGATTGTAATTTTGAGATTTTAAAACGTAACGTACATGTCATGTCATTGTCAGTCACATCAAATCACACCATTGGCATTTGGAAATAAATAACAACAAGGAAAAAGAAAAAAATATTCATTGACCAGTCTTTTTAATTTATGAGTTTTCCACGCCATAAAGAAAATGAGCCAAGAGAAAAAGAAGAGAAGTCTGTGTCTCGTGGATTTGTGCTAAAATGAAGGCATGAATCTAGTAACGTAGTCAGTTCAACGCCATCTACAGAGTTCTTGGAAACTACTTTTTTTTAATACTCGAAAAAGAAAACTTCTCATTTAGCATACAAATATGAGCGGGCATGCGAACGGCGAGTAATGGGTGACTCCCCGTCCGATCATAAAACATGCCCGGGTCGATGGCACGTCTTGTTATGCGCGTTTCAAAGAGCTTCTGAGTCGCGGGACTGTCTCATCAATAAACAAGTAACATAAGTATCCCCATAAATTCGTTAATAAAACTTCTGTCATATATTGTACGGTTTCGCCATTACTACACTCGAATTAAGCTCAGAAAAACTTTGATCATTAATCATATAATATTGCCGACAAGTATTTTGTCATACTTAATCGTAAAAACATAATATGTCACTCATGATGTAAATACAGACGCCAGCATCTCAAGCTGCCACAATCTGTTATGATAGATTTTTAACCTAATTACTAAGCAAGAAGTGTCACGTTCGATTGGCAAAATTTGACGGATTCGAGTAGGTTGACCTAAGGCTCTTTGGTTGTTTGACCCCGCCCTGGCGGGGCCCGCGGGTCCAAACGACCAAGTGCGTTTACCCGCGAGTCCCATCTGAGTGGGGTCAATCGACCAAAGAGCCGACCTGATGGCATCTTTACCAACGTCATAATTATTTTTTAGACTTTTAATTTTTAGTTTTAATTATACGGCCGCATTAAGTATAATTATTTGTTGTTGTGTTCCCTCAAATAGTAATTAATTACCTAGGTACTATTATTCTGTATTGATAACGTTTTGAAAATAAGATACGCTAAATTAACACTGTTTTAGGCTATCACGGTTTGTTTCACGATTTAAAATGTCACTTACGGGATTACTTCTGTGATTGTTCATTATTTGAGTTCCCGATATTTCAACGCTGTTGCAAGCGCCATGATCGCGGGGTGACTGGAGAATGCGGGTGGATGAAAATAATTTTTTAAGAGCAGACAAATCTGTCTACCTTCTTTCTCTGTCTCTTGCTATGCGCACTACTGGAACTCGACACTAAATCACGGCGAAACACACTCAACGATCTCCGGCCACCTTAGGCGCGGGCATGCGGGCGGCGAGTAAAGGGCAACTCACTGTCCGACCATGGACCATGCCCGGGTCGACGGCGCGTCGTGTTCCACGCGCGCCTTAAAGAGCGTCAGCATAATGACGAGGCCGGGCTCTCAGAGGGCCAAAGCCTGCCGGGGTCGCGGGACTCATTCCATCACCGTGACCCCGGAACATAAGGGCTATTGAAGGGCACCGTGGATTTTAGTCAGTACAAGTCTGACAGTCCCTCCCGCCCTGCCCGGGGTGGGAGGACTCATTTGATGATTTTAAGACGTAAAAAAAAATTATAAAACGAATAAATCTGTGGAGTCTTTATTATGATACCGGATCGCACTTTTTAGCATATTAACAACTGGATTCCACGTACTTGACAATTGGAAACCATTCTTTTGATTGAAATTTTAGTTTTTTCTTATTTCAATTGCTTCTCTTCTCAGCCTTGGTATGTAAATGTTTGTCCGTGGACAAAACATACTTGGCGTGTGAAATCCGATCCAGTGATTTTTAGTTACATTTTAATTTACGCTAAATAAATCTTTTTAACACGAAACTAACATCAAAGTCTAATAGACTGTTTATTCGAATACCTTAAGCTAACCAATCAAGGAAAGAATCAGTCGTCAAAAACCAATCAAGATTTAGTTTACCAAAGTTTCAGGGTTTCGAAGAACAATATGATTTAGCACTATTATCATATTTCCTAAAATTCTTCCAATTTCATTATGTATCGTGTAGAAAAATACCACGATAACAAGAGGATGAAAGACCCATTAATACACTCAATAATGGGTTTTTCATCTTCTTGATAAGCGGTTTTGTTTATTGCTTTGACGCCTACAGAAAGTAATTTGTTTTATAACTGAGATTTGTTGCAAAAACCTACATTATTTCAGTGTTAGAACATTGTGGTACTAAACAGACAAGGTCTTTCTTTTAAATTGGCCAACAGAGGGAAATACTATAAGGGCTATATTTCACCGGGACACCATGGCGGCGCAACCAGTCGCCGCTACCAACAAAATGTATACAGCTCTATAGAGAGTTACTCACCTGGCGTCCGTTTGGTTGCTATAGAGCTGTATACATTTTGTTGGTAGCGGCGACTGGTTGCGCCGCCATGGTGTCCCGGTGAAATATAGCCCTAAGAGATACAGGAAAACTTTCTTAAGAACCTTTATCTCTTTTTTGATGTCCTGATACTTTTATTTTTTGGTGAAGTATCAGTTGTCCACAAAAAAGAGTTAAATTGGACAAAAATAAATTGAATGCCGTTCGACTCTGATTCATAAAACAAAACGGAATAAAGCATAGCCCGCTCCATGACCGTGAGAACTCTCATCAAATGAGACCGCCAAACGCATTAAACGTTATATCACGTCAACATTACAAAACTCGCACTGAGTTCACAGGAGTCTATTACGGACCGTAAAAACTTACGTACTTACTTACTAACCGTATACTCACTTACGTGTGAAACGTGACACCCTTATGTGGTATTTTGTCACGTTCTTTCGTGACTCATTTGTCGCAGGGTATGGCCATGAAAAGAGCACGGAACACGACAAAGTAAATTCACACGAATTAAATTGGTAAAATTAAGGCTATTTTTTCTGTTTATTTCGGTACGTTTTCGTTTTATGAAAGGAATGATTTGTATGGAAGCGGAAGGCTTTGACTGTGACATGGGGTCTTTTATAATGTCTGCAGAAACCGGTAGAATTTTCATTAAAACATGACACAAGATGAAAATGGCGATATACACAGTCCGTAAAAAGATCCCTTACGTAACAATAATAGTTTTCATTGTACGCATTCTGTATATTGAATTATGTTAATAATATTTCGAAAAATCTATTTCGAGGAAGGAACTTCGATATCTAGTGTTAAATATAAATATATTATGTTTTAAACCATTACAATTTTACTCAGAATTAAAAAATGTACGATGCCTAAGTTAGTACGGAGATCGGCCCAGAACACAGATTTAGATCGTACAATAGCTTTTAACAGTTCATTTAAATAACTAGTATGTACCTACGTCATTTAATGCTGGAGTACAAATGCTATGGTATGTAATAAGTAAAAAGTTGTTAAGAGTGATCCATCATGGTAAAAAATGAAAATTTAAAAATTATTTTTTTCGGTTTTTTTTTTAAGTTAAATTACTACAAAATGGCACGAAATTATTAAAAACTAATTTGAGTACCGCATTAAGCATAATCTTCATTATAGTATTTGTATTGAATAAAAATTAAAAAACATTATTAAATATCAAAATGAAAGCTTATCTTGAACTCATATTCGCTGAAATCGCTGGAATGTCTTAAAAAGGCACCGCGGCCCAAACCATAGGTTTAAAAAAAAATGGGAAGTAGGTAATGGAAAAATAAAATATCCACACTGCAATAAAAAAAACCGTATATACCTCTATGTAAACGATAAGGAAAAGCGATTGTAGACTCGCTAGAATTGGTTTTTACGGTTATTCAATACGGGAATTCAGAGTTTCAATTCGAAACTACAAATTGTGGAACTAGTACTTTGCTTTGATGAAACAGTCAAAAAAAATTTAAAGAGTTTAAAGCCGGCATTACATTATTGAATTTGCGTTGTTATTGAGTAATATTAATTTTGACGTTAATGAACTTTTCTGAAATACTGAGAAAGTTAAGGTTCTTTATTTCAGGCAGAAACACAAACATCCATCTGCCTAGCCTTTTCCCAAATATATTGGGGTCGGCTTCCAGTGGAACCAGATGCAGCTGGATGTCAGTATTTTACGTGGAGCGACTGCCTGTAGGAAATTAGGTAACAATAATTATTAGGCAGAAACACAAACACATCACTAAAATTTCCTAAGACAGTACCTCAAAACCATCGTCATTTAAATGTAGGTGAAGTCTACTCGTTTACTTTCAGCATAATGATTTCCTTTGTACCTAATTTATTATATTGTACGTGAACGTGACATGCTATGTAATTTCCCAGCAGACACTTATTAATTAGGCTAATCATATTGTAGTGTATTTTATACCTACCTTGAAAATAAAATATGTTTCCTCAGTAAGTTTCTATTCACAAAACATAAATTAATTCCTCTAATCCTCGAAGGGATACTAAATATTTAATTTTTACCATTACCCATTGAGCTATTATTACTACGTACGTATAGAGACGACACCACGTACAGTACTCCCATATTAACAATGCACATGAGTGAATTTCAACAGGTCCTATAAAAACTTCATTTCCGTGGTTTTTTTAATCTTAAGCTTTTTTTAAAAAAAGAAACGCTTTTGAATTAAAGTTTTTGATAATTTATATATTCTTGCTTAATGTCTAGCAGATAACTTAAAAAACTAACGACATTATAAGGATTTAAAAATTTCGTGCCACGGCGATGAAACATGCGTGCACGGCAATGAAACAAGCGCCCACGGCAATGAAAGAACTGTGGCACGGCAATGAAAGAATGAATCAACGATGAGTACAATATATGTTAAAATTAGAACTACAATTATATTCAAACTGATTGGCAGACTTTGACAAAATAATATTATGCATCATACCGACATTTGAAATTTAAAAAAAAATCGTCTTGTCCATGTTTATTTTCAAGCCCACCCATTGTGAAACTCAGTCGAGGCCATCAAGCATCATGCTGAGTTCCTCCATCGCCTTGCCATGACTATGGTGTCGTCGGCAAATCGAAGGTGAGTGATGTATTCGCCGTTGATGTTGATGCTAAGTCCTTGTCATTCCAGGAGCTTGAAGGCGTCTTCCATTGTGGCAGTAAACAGTTTCAGGGAGATAACATCCTTCTTACGCCTCTTCTCAATGGAATCGCCTTCGCGCTCTGCTCCTGTACTCGAACCGACATGGTGGCGTTATCATACAAACACTTCAACTCTTTGATGTACCGATAGTCAATACGGCATCGCTGGAGTGACTGAAGTACCACCCATGTTTCCACCGATACGATGGCTTTCTCATAGTCCACAAACGCTAAGCATAATGGCAAGTTATACTCTTCGGTCTTCTGTATAACTTGCCGCAGCGTATGGATGTGGTGTATGGTACTATAGCCTCTTCGGAAACCGGCTTGTTCGGGAGGCTGGAAGTCATCAAGTCTGACAGTCATGACTCAGAAGCATGATGGGTCTGTAGTTCTTCAATAGGCTGTTATCAACTTTTTTTAGAAAAGCACCACTTCACCTTTGCTCCATGCTTCAGGCGTTTTGCCCTCGAATAGGACGGTATTAGTGAGCTTCTGGAGGACTTTACTTAAAGTACCGGTATTCCACCCGCTTTCAAAAGCTCTTAAGTGACTTAGATATACCTCTATTTAGCTGCTTATATGACTTCGCGTCATTGGAAGACTGCAACTGTAGCAAACCTCGTTCAGACATGAGGTTTAAGGTTTGCTCGGTCAATAAGTTCTCAGGGAAAGCAAAGCGATTAGAAAGCTCGAGTTGATTTCGGGGATCTGAATATGGGACCGAGTAGGTGGGAGCGTAGACTTCATCAGGCTGGACCTTTCATTGATATTCAGTGAGCCTCTTACGATTCGGTGATCGCTACCGGTTTTTACCCTGTTGATCTCAGAGACATCACTGAATTGAAACTGCTTGCGTGTATGAGTGTATTTACGTGTGATATAGTACCAAATGTTACGTCATTTTGTAAGGTTAACATGAAAACATCTTTTTGTAGTTGACTGTACAGTAAAAACTCATCAAATCTAAAGAGAGACCAGAGAAAAACAATCTAGAGTTAACTTGACGAGTTTTGTACTGTCAGTAATCGGTATTACCTGAATCGCAGGTGACAAAAGATGTTTTCTTTGCCTAATCATACCATGGCGATGAAAACACAAGTCACGGAAATGAAATACCTGGCCACGGCAATGAAACTAAATTGTTTTACAAGGCATGGCAATGAAATTTTTTTAATTGCCATGTCTTTTTTTTCATTTCCATAGCAAATTTCGGCCACGGAAACCACGGCAATGAAAACTCGTCGATGAAAATCAAGGCAAATAATATAAATAACAAAAAATCTATTAATTGTTCGAAGAAATAAGCACCTCACAAATGAAGATATGAGGAATGGTGTTCTTTCTAAAACTTACTCATGAAGACAAACTTATTCAAATATCAGTTATATCTATCCACGGCGATGAAAGAAAAAATTTCCAGTAACATAAAAATTGATTATTTAAATTTATGGTGCGAAAACGCAGGCACGTGTGTACGTTCTTCCACGTTGAGCACTTAGGCAGCACTAATATGCAACGTTTAGCATACCGGTAGGGGGGAAGAAAGTCGTAGGTAAAAAAATATCCTCGAACATGATTAGGACACGGCGATGAAGGGTAGTTCTGGGACAAGTGATTTTTTATTAACCATTCGTTATTTTGTTTAAATATTTGAATAAATGTATTCTGCAGCAATACTTTAACTATTCATGTATCAAATAAAACGAGGTTTTAGTATAAATAACCAATAGATTTTTATCAATGTGGAATAATACACAACAAGGTGAAGTGTGGACAAACACGGCAATGAAAGATTTCGAGGTTTAATTTTTTTTTTTGGAATATCCATTAATCCAATTAAATAAACGTTTAGTGCTACACATAGATTACTATTTCACCTACCCGGAAAAAAATGTGAGAACGTTATAACTATGTTTTTTAGTACCGATTTCATTGATGCCACGCAATTTTCGGTCCCGGGAAATTCACTCACATGCAAATCTTCGCCAATTGTCGTATTCCCGGAAACACCCGAATCATTGAATTGAAGAGAGCCCTAAACAATGCAATTGCATTTTGCACATTGTTCGATAGAAACAGGTGTCAATGTCACATGTCAAATCATGTGAAAAAATTGAAAACAGTTCGGGCGGTCGGCGGCTGTCGCCGGTCAGTCAAAGGTCCGTCAGTCGTCTTTATATATTGGTGGTGACTGCACGCGTTCTCTCTGTGTGGAATTATATAAAGCTGCTATTACAAAACACATAATTCTACTAAGTTATGCATGAAGAAAATGCACTTAGCCACTCTATATACATATCGTCGACGCTCGGGGAATACGACCGTTGCCGAACAGTGACGAAGATTATTTTCTATTTGCTTTATTAATTTTGGAGTGCTGACTACCACTATGTCCCATCCAGGATGAGTGAGCGCGCACAAGTTTATTCAATTGTTTGACAGCTCTGTGGCGTTTTCTAGGCGCGCGCACTCATCCTGGATGGGACATAGTGGTGATGCGTGGTGTCTATACAACGTGTAACGTTTTTTTTGCGAATTTCCAAAAGTTTTAGAACAAACATTGTTCAGTAACATGTGCTGAGTTACCCCACGTTTGCGCTTTTAACGTTACACTTTGTCTACGTAGAAGTGATAGCTCTATGCCAATACCTAATGTTTAAATCTCACTTTATAAAGCCCGGCCAATTACCATTAACAAATATTGCCTGCCTGGCGATTTGAAACAATTTTATTACCTTCGTTCTACAGTTTTAATTTCACAAATGCCTTCTGATAGCCTTTTGGAGTAATTGGTTTGTCTCTGGCCTTCCTTCCGGATTTCTTCGGATAAATTCATAGATAATTGAAAAATCTTACAACGCAGTGTTTATTAAACTTTTATGGACTACTTTTAGAATTTCTGAATACAGTTTGATGGACCTAACGATGTAGATAAGATTAAGATAGCAAAATAAAAATTCATTAAAAAATATTGATATTAAGTTACTCTGATTTTAGTTTTCCGTGGTTGAATCAACAAATAAGTCCACCTACCCATTAGACTGACAGACTCGTACCAGACTGACTAAAATCCATGGTGCAATAGCACTTTAATTTTAAATAATTTATGATGTAACAGTAAATTGAATAAATGTGGTAATCGTGGCATGGACCCATTGGACCATTTCGAGTTTCCCAATAATGTAGGTATTGCAAATTCCAGATGAAATATAATAGCTAATACCTTTACTTTCAGTACTAAAGGAATCAACAATGCATCGTATGCGACGTAACTAATGGCCCCTTTTTGTTGAATTTAAAACCCATTTATTATTGCTGTTTTCTAGATGCAATAACCCTCCGTGAAAGCGCCGATGCTTTCAAGAGGGTAACCATTATAACGACGTCGTCTGTACTAGTAGGAGGAACGTTTTAGTCTTAGCCCCTTCGTACACTAGTCGACGCAAGTCTCCGATACCTTACGACTTTGGTATCCATTGACGCGTGCCTGTGAACGACCCTCAACGGATTTGTATTGCGATAGTCACCTGGTATTGTTTTACTCAAGTAACTTAAAGAATACATAAGAATATAGGTTGATCCCAGTTTATGTTACTCATTCGTGCTAGCGCCTCAGGATCAGTCAGTGGAAGCATTTTTTGATATCGTGTAACTGAACTCATAACTCAAGTAGCTCAACGACGAAATAAGCAATATCAAAGAAAGAACAAACCACTGAACTAATATAAAAGCAATAAATACCAAATTACATAAGCGATAACCAAACATTGACGAAATAAATATTTCGAAATGTAACCCTAACATTCGTTTATCATACATAAAAAAAGAATGTACATAATATATACAACGTGTAACGTTAAAAGCGCAAAACCTCTCGTGGGGTAACTCAGCACATGATACTGAACAATGTTTTTTATAAAACTTTCGGAAATTCGCAAAAAAAAAATGATTTTTCATACAAAATGAGAAATTGATCGAGCCCATTAGTATGAAAAACTATTTTTTTTTTTGCGAATTTCCTAAAGTTTTATATTTTTACATTATTCAGTAGCATTGGCTGAGTTACTTCACGAGAGGTTTTGCGCTTTTAACGTTACACGTTGTATAAGCCCACACTTCAACATATTATTGGCTCTCTCCAAACATTGTAGACAGCCATTAAGGCCTCGTTATAACCAAACAATAATTTATGTGAGCCACGATTTAATAATGTACCCCGATATACAATGTGTACCAGTGACGTGTCGTTATCATCAAATGAGTCCTCCCACCCCAGGCAGGGTGGGAGAGACTTTCAGACTTTTGAGTAATCATTAGTGTCAATAGCTTAGTATACAGATTGCGTGGACCCATATCTTATCTAACGTCTGCAAGTACCAGGCCGGAATCAACGTTTCAAAGAGGGCACAAATGCCGGCCGTAGTCGCGGGACTGTCTCAAAAGATTATCGCGGTCATGAAATAAAATGGGCAACACTGAAGGTTACTTTTTAGTCAATTAAGTCTAATAGCAATCTCAATGTTAATATCAGTATTCTGCTCCACCATTGGCGAGTAATAATAAGATTTAAAATAGTACATACAAATTTTATGAACGTTAGCGATTGGACCCAAACAAATAATAAACGAAAGTCCCTGGCAAATAACGCGTTAAAAATAAAGTTAAATAAAACCTTATTTATTCATGGTTCGAGACAGAACAAATATTGGAGGCTGGATGTCGAAATCAGGTTACAAACACAGTCACTAAACGGAGTACTTAATGGCCAGATGTATATGCGTTGTTGTGGGTCACAAAATGGATGGTCGTCAAAAAACAGGATTCACGACTTTGGTCTAACCAGTGAACTGTGCAGCGGGCGGCGCGAATAATCTCCATCAAACATAGGGTGACGCAAGTCTCCGATAACTTACCATTTTGGTATCCAGACAACTTTCGAAATACATATCCATAGAAGTTCGTACACGGGCACGTGATAGATACGAATAACCAGAAATACACATCCTATTTATAACACACGCGCAATGGATACCAAAGTCGTAAGGTATCGGAGACTTTCGTCGCCTAGTTAATGTCTAAGCCCCTCCTACGGAGGCACATTTAATTACTTTGTTAGTAAGCGAATTCGCCACTGGCGGCATTTCACAAAATTTCAAATCATTAGCCCTCGCCGCCCCGCGCTAAGTAACACTGCCGAACGAAGTGAAAGGTGTATGCAAGGATCGTAGTAGATTTCATTTTATGACTTCTTCCCAGGCTTACTACTATACTTAAAAATATAGCTCAAATAAAGCGTATATAATCAAATCTAAATATATAATTATATAACTCAAAGGTGACTGGCTGACGTAGTGATCTATCAATGCACAGCCCAAACCACTGGACGGATCGGACTGAAATTTGGCACGCAGGTAGATGTTATGACGTAAGCATCCGCTAAGAAAGTATTTTGGTCAATTCTCCAAAGGGATAAAATAGGGGATGAAAGTTTGTGTGAAACTTTGTCAATTTCATAAAAAATACATTGTTAAGTTCTGACATCCACGCGATCTTATAATAAATATCGAAGTGTTGATAAATGTAGCACACGAAGTACGTAATACGTACGTACGTACGTAACACGAATGTACACACAATGTATCAACATAGACTCAACTTTCTTTTCAGAGCTCACAAATCATAACCAACATAAATATTCTAGGTCTTTCTTTAGAGCCGACCGCGTAAAGACTAACACATCAGGCGATTTATTGGCACTACTCAGCCTACTGAGAAAAAGATCTACATCTGCCTACAAATCTTCCCACTGTTGGGATAGGCCACCTCTCTGTGTGAGAGAGTAGCCTATAATGAATTAGTACATGCGGGTTTTCTCACGATGTTTTCTTTTAAAATTTGAGAGCAGTGGTGATGAATGCATGTATAATGTGGTTGGCTGGGTTCGAGCCCACGACCTATAACTCGTTTTTGAAGAGGAAGCCCAAAAAAGATGAATGGATTGTGTGAGGAATGTTAATTAAAGTTTTCCAGAAAAAAAATTTCAATATAATATCCCATTTTCTGCTTTCTCTGGGAATCATGGCCTTAAACGGAGCGTATTTTTTTAACTAGTACAATTTTAATTAATATTCGGAGAGAAAATAATTTAAAGCTTTTACTTAATTTCTGTTTTTTAGGCGTACGTACTAAATTATCTTAAATATAGGTCAAAAGGCACAGCCGACATAAATTTCTTTGTTTCAGCATTCACTTTGTAGTCGTTCTTTCTTTCTATTTTTCCTGTGTCTAGGGTGTGTTTTTTTTCCTTAGTCTGTGTTGTCCCTTTGCTGGGCATATAATACTTTCCTAACTCCTTGAAACCTTTTACCGGATCACTTCGAACGAACCCTAGTGGAATGTAGTTTACGAACTATAAACTCACTTAAACAAACTAAAACAAACCTATAAAGTCCATTACCCCTTTTTTTTGCGTGGTAAAATCATCAAATGAGTCCTCCCACCTCGGGCAGGGCGGGAGGGACTGTCAGACTTGTACTGATCAAAGTCCACGGTGTCCTTCAATAGCCCTTTATGTTCCGGGGTCACGGTGATGGAAATAAGTCCCACGACCCCGGCAGGCTCTGGCCCTCTGTGAGGGGGCCCCGTCATTTTGCTGACAGCTCTTTGAGGTGCGTGTGGAACACGACGCGCCGTCGACCCGTGCATGGTCCATGGTCAGACAGCGAGTTGCCCTTTACTCGCTGTCCGCATGCCCGCGCCTACGGTAGCCGGAGATCATCTACCGACGTCCGACGCCGTGGGCGTGTACCACTGCGGTTGGGGCGGAGGGAGGACGCTGTCCTCTCTCTCTCGCGGCCCGCCAGGTCCATTACCCCTTGTATTCATTGAGAGGTTTTTACCCTTTATAAAGTTAAAATAATACACATTGTAGGAAGCTGATAGATTTTTTTGTTTTTTTTTTGAAATCCATCCTGTATGGATGGATTTCAAACGCACCGACGATACAGGAATAATGCCAAGTGTGTTGCTCACATTTTAAAAAAAAGTTATACAAGCATGGGATGGGATTATTTTGTGAAAGTTATAATTATTGCATCTACATTACGATACACTTAGCGCCATCTAACGGCAAAGTATTCAGGAGAGTTTAGTGAAACTGACACACAACGCCATCTTTACGAAAGTTGTGTGACAGTTTTCTTCTCAAGATTAGAACCAATGGAACATAATTACATTGAATAGCACCTGTTTTCATCTTTACTGTTAAAAATTAGCAAACGGTTAAGTGTAGTATTTTATGTAACTAATATTTTACACTAGACTGAGTGCACGCGATTTCCATCGTCGGACGAAAGTCATTGACGTTGGGCAGGGTGATACGCCTCAAGTGGAGTTGGGCAGTACATTTTACTTGACGCGGGGTTAGAATGGTGGCCAAGGTTCGACCAAAGTAACTAGGGGCCGCTCGAACGTGTATTGGATTGACGATATCATCAAAATCAAGAGAATAGGTGGATTAGAGACACTGATTTCGTTCGGAAATCATTTGATCGTTGTTTTAAATACATTGCTATTATTTATTACATAGGAGCTATATACCATATCTATCACAATAATAAACAACTGAGAAGTATGACAGCACAAGGAGGCCTTTATCAAGTAGTGGGTGATCCCGGGTTGACATGATAATCATAATTACTTAACTACTTGTCAAACAACTAGGCTACAATACTTTATCTGCTAGTGGATAGAAAACAGATGTGTATATGACTAGTTTTATCTCCTTCTCGTACCATTGCCGGAACAAGTTGGTGGTACGAGGAGGAGCCCGGTGATCGAACCCGCGTGACGTAGCGCAGCAGTCGATCGCACAGCCATTACGCCAACCGTATAATATGTATAAATGGCAAAAATCCATGGTATCTGACGGTCTTAAACAACAACAAGAATTTTAATGAAAAAATAGATATTTATAGAGAAATAGGTACTTCTTAGCCTATGTAGTGACATAGGCTAATTCCAAGTATTTCTACTAAAAGATAGACAGTAGCAGAATTAAAAGCTATCAAGGATTACTTTTTCCCAGAATAGAATATACATGTCCTAGTTTCAAACGTTCTATCTTGGTCAAAAAGTAATTTGCTCCAGTTTTAGATCTGCCAGAAATATGCAATTTTGAGCTCGCTCCGCTCATGATTCCACGAATCTGTTGGTTTCACTACTAAAAGTATACCTATTAAAGTTGACTTCTAAAAAAAATTTGAATTCCACGAAAAAATATCTTTAACAAAATGTCGTGAATATGCATGATAAGCCGTTGGTCTCGCTGGTCATTAGGTACTTCAAATCTGACCCCATGCGGCAATCATTTCTAACTTACACAACCTCATACACGAGGTATTCCACTTAGGGCACCCGCTGACAATGACACCTGAGCTACTTGCACCTTATCTATTCGACATAAGGGTCCTGTCAAAATTTTTGGCGGGTGCCAGGTGCCCTAACTGGAATGACCTCAAATACGCATATGCCTGAAATGTGCGAGGATCTTCATAAAGAAGATTGGTTACATAAGCTATATGTGAGCACACGAAAGACAACAACAACGGAGTTCATCATCATCATCAGTCTAGTTTCTGGCTCTTCATGTCTTACGTCCCAAGAGTAACTGCTGAGACACGCCCTAAATAGGCCACCCGATTTGTAATCATTAGCTTTGCTCTTTCCAGATTTCGGTTGTTGCCATAACCGCCTAACCGGCTAAGTAGCGGTTTTTTATGAAGCAAAGTTGTGTCACTTTACTTTTTTTTAATTTAATTTACTCCTTTTTATTTACCTACTCAATGGACATAGTCTGAAAGGGCTGTTTCAAACGTGTTAGAAGCTTTTTTGTACTAAAAAATAGTAGGTATCCTGAGGGTCTGTATTTTTTATAGTGGTAACATTATCAGATGAGTCCTCCAGCCCAGAGCGGGACAGGGACGGGAGGGAATGTCAGACTTGTAACTAAATACCGAGGTGATCCTTCAAGAGCCCTTTACGTTCCAGGGTCACGGTTACCTAATATACATATTATATATACGGCAACCCGAGACAGTCCTCCGGCCTCTGAGTACAGTATGTGTTATTACCTCAATTAAGGAATTTCTTTCAGTAGCGTGGGTACGTTACACAATAACTTTTGTGGCCATGGGCTTTCCACGTGTTACTCGAAAATTATTCGATTAATAAGTTTATTTCGGTACTAGTAAACAACATGACCCGACTGACACATTAAAGGCATAAAATAGCGAGCTTCAATAGGTATTTGTTCCAATTTGCTGGTCCATTTGAATAAAACATTGCAATTTAAAGGTATTTCAATTCGGGTTGTAGTGCCACAAAGTTAATATGCCACAAAAGTAAGTATGTGTGAATTAGCCACAGTTTTGGTTTTCCGATTTTTTTTTTAGTGAAAATTTCTCTATTTATTTTTACACAGGGATAGCAGAACAATTAAATACTAAAATCCGGCACAAAACCATCGAAAACGAGGAGACAATGTGGAATCTGAACAGAAAGTTTTAGGAAAACATGATCATGGAGGTGTTGGTGCCGCCGTCTTCAGTAAAAAAAAATGAAATGAAGAAATGAGGCAAACAAAAAAAACAAGAGACAAAAATAAAAAAATATTAAACACTACAAAGTTTTGGTGCTACAGTACATACAATAGTAAAATCAAGCTGTGAGGAATTAACTTATAAAACACCCATGCGGTTTAAAAACTGTGGCAAATTAATTTTGAGGCAAATGTACAACAACCCCTCGATTTAAATACGATAAACATTGAAGAACGATCTCTAAAATTCTCTAGGTCCAATTTTTGGAATAGTTAGATAGATTATCCATGAAAAATGTATTTAAAATAAATGTAAAATCAATTCTGCGCTACGCTCCATAAAAATAACTTTTTTTGATAAATAAAACACAGATCAATGATAAAAGTGCAAATTATCATACTACTCAAACTGATTCTATAATGTGAAAGCTTGGATGTTTGGAAGGATGTATGAATGGATAAATATTTGTACTAAATCAAAAAACGATAGAATGATTCATAAGCTCACTTCAACCAACGAACTCATTTGTTTAAAAGTCGTTTGCCGGATTGTATCTTCTAAAGACTAAGTTCAAAATTCGAACGATGTCTGGTTGAGATATTTCGAGATGATTTACTCAAAACGTTACTACTACCTACTGTTGTGCATAACCTACGAGGTAACCGTGATCACAACGCAAAGAGCAACAGATAAAAGAATTAGAATAGCGTGTTGTAAAATATTGTTTAAGGGGAAACTATAAGACACACCGAAAAACCCTACGTAAAAATAAAAATTTAGAATTTTTTATCAAAAACATAACCCTAACCGTTAAGAAGGGCCCTGTTGTAAGTTCGCAACAATATTTTTATTCCCCACGTAAAAAAAAATGTCTAGCCGTTTTCGAGTTTTAGCGAGTCTAACGAAAAACAATTGATTTTCATATTATAGAAGATAGAAATATTCTTCTATAATATGAAAATCAATTGTTATAGTTTATCAGCACTTTATTATGAAATAAAACGTGACCTACCTTTCTTGTAGACAAGGTTACGACATATTGTTTACAATGACACAATTCATTAAAGTAGTTATTCTCGTCCATAGATAGATAGACTATTGTATATTTTTCTACAATAAACACGGATGGTCTACTTCTTAATTAAAAACCTTGGAAATATTTTCTGCAGTATTATTATTATTATGTTTGTAAACATCGCTGTTTCATTAGTCGCACTTAAATAAAAGCCAAAGAATAAATAGAATGAAAGTGTTAAGTTTTGAAGTGCAATTTTGAGTCTTATTTAAACGCTAATGAAACGCCTATGTACCTTCAGTGTTGCATGAAGTTTTAAATAAATAAATAAATAAATAATACAGAATAATCAGAGTGAACAAAAGGAGCTGCTAAGTTTTTGAGTCACTTAAGATTCTTTTTCCATGTACACTCGACTACACATCAAGCTATAGAAGACCAGTATTAGCTGACCGCTCATTGTGTGTAAAATCTTACGAAGTGAGACCAAGACAAACTGGACCAAGAAAAACTTACGATATTTTTTGATTACTTATGTTTTATTAATTTCCATTCAAGTTATTAATTTACATGTTCGTTTTTATTTTTATTGCAAAAACACTAGGGTAGTACTTTTTTGGTTTTGTTTGCCCAATTTTGTTTCAGAGCCAATTGTAAAATAGTTATTCAGTAAACAAAAACAGGTAGTACCAATATTCCACAATGTAAATTCGTAATTGTGTATTGTAATACAGGAAACATGATCAGCCCGTGACTAAATAAAAGCAGCCACACAGGCCGATCTTCCGGGTTAAGCCGCGCTTGCACAGGTGGGTCGGTGGCAGCGGCGTGCGCTGGGCTACAGCACTAGGTAGGCAAACAAACTGACGAAAAAAACAACGCTATACAAAAAAACTTAAAAAAAAAACAAATAGGAATCCCCTAAAATATGCGGTCATCATTATGCGCATGGCCACGCAGGTCGGAGTTTCAACGACGAAATGTGACGATTGCATTGTGGTTTTAAATCTTTATGCATTTTGAAAATGTGACAAAACGAGTTTTCCCAGATATGGGAACAAGCTAGATCGATTTTTGCCCCCGCAAACCTCCATACAGTAAATTCAAACGAAGTTGTTGAGACGTTTTCGAGAACGCGAAAATATACCTACATTAAAATAATTATGTTTAGACAATTAGGTAGTGTTCGTTTAATATATTTTATGAGGATAAAAAGTACTTAAGTAAAAGTTAAGTGTAAGACATAGAAAACAAAAATTTAAATGCAAGAACTCACCAAACTTATAATTTATGGTTATCACAATATTCATTGTTTATTCAACAAAGATTCCATGATTTGGGCCTATTTCACACGATCTACTTGTTTTTATAAGATGAATTATCATATTTCCGAGTTATTCTAGCTTCAATCTTATTATTAAACGAAGAATTCGAATATTTACTGCTTTTATCTTCGAACACAGACATTATTACCACCGGTTTATGAACATATAAACAAAACACTTAACCTCACTAATTTAAAAGTAAACTTAAACACTCTTGCAAAAACAAACCAATAGGTAGGTAACTGATTTAATCACACTACGCTAGTTTCAATAACTTTTTAGTGATCTTTTCGTACGAATTGTAAACAAACATTCAGACTTCCAAAATAATAATCTGCCAGTACAGTTACTGACAGTACAGTTTTGGGGTTGCCAAAACACATTTTCTCAATTCCCGAACAACAAAAGCGAAGTTTCAAAGAATTCAAATAGTTAAAAATCCTTGGATAAACAATAAAGTAAAAAACCATGCAGTTTTTACTTCCATTTTTAGTTACTTGAACTTTTTTGGTAGGTGCAAAAATGACAATATCACCTTGATTTTTTTACCATTAAAATAAAAGAAAGGGAATTTTCAACAAAATTGCCACCCTGGAATTCATTCATACTTTCAGCCAGCCAATAGCACGGTTTTAGGCCAGGTCTATGCCCCGCCTATATTTTGCGCTCATCTTACATGTGTGCAGTTCATATACACGGCCGCGCACTTATACAGCACGTGATTTATCAATGGACTTTAGGCAATCTTACTACGAATGTAGTTGGGAGTCTCGTCAAACGGCGGTTGTAAAAGTTGCTATGAAATTTTTAATAGGAGTTTTCACTTTTTTAATGTTTTGTTTTATTTTATAACCTAGTTCCAATAAATGCTTTTGTTTTATTTGTACGTTGTTATGCCAAGCTAGGCTTTGCCTAATTGCCTGTATGAAGGAACCGCGCCTGGTCGGTGGATGGGTGACCAATGACCATCTATCATAGTGAGTTCTTCGGAATGCTCAGTCGGTGCTACCAGTCAGAAGCTCTAAAGTCTGAGAACCAATATTACCATGGGATAATGAATTTCCCAGGTACTGGGTTATATGAACGTCCGATAGGCAGAGGTTCCATGTAAAATACTGATATTCAGCTGTATCTTGTTCTACTGGAAGCCGACCCCAATATAATTGGGCAAAGGCTAGGGAGATGATGATGTAATGAAGGAAACATTAAATTTATTTTTAGCCACCCAGCATCGTAAATTTGACGACGACAAAAGCGTTAAACTATAATTTAATCTTAGTTTCGACTAAGTAGCCGTTAATGCTAAACCTTGAATATAAACTACGCTTTGTCGTCGCATACAATACCAACGTTTAACATCAAAAGCGGCAATCCATACTTGAATAGAAGCCTCACTTTACATAAGACGCCGCGCGTCTCCACGTCTCAACTGTCACTTAAAGTTTAAAGTTTCTTAATAGTTCTGAATCCTCATCTTACTACTTTTAAGTTACGGCCTTTTTTGGTCTAACTGCATTTTCAGAAAGCATATTAATAAAATAGATAGATTATCATCATCTTCCTGCCCTCATGCCATTTCACCTGTGGTCGTCGCAACACGTTTTTTTCTTCCATTCTCCCCTATCAGACGTCACCGTATCATTTATTCCTTTTTCATTACATCCCTTACACAATCCATCCATCTTTTCTTTTGCCTTCCTCTTCCTCTCCATCCATCAACATACATTACTCATTACTCTCTTAGTCACATCAGTCTCATCCCTCCTCATCACATGTCCATACCACCAAGACAGACGACTTCCTTTCATTGTTTCTGTAACAGGTGCTACTTTCAAATTTCCCCTTATTAATATAAACTCATTCCTTACTTTATCCATTCTTGTCACTCCTTACATCCATCTCAACATCCTCATCTCTGCTACATACAATCGTTTCTTATCCATTTTTTTCACAGCCCAGCATTCCGATCCATACAATACGACAGGTCTAATCACGGATATTTTCCCAAACTTGAGGGGCATTCGTGGGTCGCAAGTTGTTCCGTGGACCTGTCGCCATTTCATCCATCTCGAGTTGATCCGGTGTGTTATGTCCCGGTCTACATAGCCAATAAAAAAGCTACATCGCAAAAGGAAAATTCTATACCTAATATTATATAATGGCGAAGCGTCAATCTGACGGCTTATAGCTTTGGCCTCGCTATGCAAAAGACGGCACGAGTCGTCTCGACGATAAAATTGCCACTTATAAGTTACTAGCACTCATTCAGTTCAATGCACTTTCCTGTAGTTTGTTATACATCATTACTTTCAAGAATTTCTTGAATTCTTTTTAACGACAGTATAAAATGGCGTAATAATATAGGGCGTATTTTTTTCCAATATCTGCAGGGTCGATTCCTGGCTAGGATTATTGACTTTTCTTAAATACAAGGACGCAGTTTTAGTTATTGTCAAAAGCGGCCTCGAGACTCCGTCATCATTTTTTTCATTCTAATAACAATATTCCACAATTATCACACAACGCCATCTAGTCCCACGCTAAGCAAAGCTTGTGTTATTTGTAATAGACACAAATAGTATTAGTACTGATAAACATACTTGTATATTTCTAAATACATAAATATTATAGATAAATTACACCCAGAAAAAGAACAAAATGATCGTGCTCATCACACAAACATTTGTCCTGGGTGGGAATCGAACCCACGACCTCCTCCATAGCAGTCAGGGTCACTAACCACTAGACCGACAAGCCGGTCAAAATATTCTACATAGTTTCCAACATAGTCATCCACGCCCATTTGAAAAATTCGCCTTGTGTATATTATCTACAGAGTACTTAAAGTATTTATTGCGTTTATTGTATAGAAAATTGAGAGAGCGGCTCTTGTCTACAAACGAGGAACTAACTAACTAATTAACTTCAAAGTTCCCGGACACATAAACGTGAAAACTCATCATAGGGCCCTCTATAGGCTTTTTTATCGTGGTAAAATCAAATGAGTCCTCCCACTCAGGGCACGGCGGGAGGGACTGCCAGATTTGTAGTGACAAAAATCCACGGTGTCTTTCAATAGCCCTTTACAGTCCAGGGTCACGGTAATTTGATAAGTCCCGCGACCGCCCTCTGCAGGCTTAAGAAATAAACAGCCGACTTGAGAACCTCCTCTTTTTGGAAGTTGGTTTAGAAAGACGACACGAGAGAAAAAGGTTAGAAAAAAAATAGTAAATTACGCAACAAGGGAGTAAAGCACTGCCTTACGTCATGGGCGTATTGAATCCCGAAGCGACACTAAGGATTCTGGGGGTGCGCGGCGACCTCCCTGACGGCGTCAGCGTGGTGTGCTACGCTGACGACACGCTCGTCCTGGCACAGGGAGAGTCGCACCAGGCGGCGGCCGACTTGGCGACGCGAGCGGTCGCGACAGTCGTGGAGAGGATCCGGCGGTTGGGACTCGACGTGGCGCTGCACAAGACGGAGGCCATGTGTTTTCATGGCCGCGTCAACGCGCCCACGTCGGGTTACAGCATCACGGTGGGAGGGGTTCGCATCGGCGTCTTGAGGACGATGAAGTACCTGGGACTCGTCCTCGACAGCCGGTGGAACTTCCGGGAGCACTTCCTGTGTTTGGCCCCGAAACTGAATCGGGCAGCGGGCGCCCTCAGGCGACTCCTGCCCAACCTCAGTGGGCCAAACGCCTCCTGCCGTAGGCTGTACGCCGGTGTCGTGCGGTCCATGGCCCTCTACGGGGCCCCAGTGTGGGCCCTAAGCATCCGGACGCGACCAATCAAATTGGTCGCATGCCAGAGGGTCATGGCTATCCGGATGATCCGGGGATACCGCACGATTGCCGGCGAATCGGCCAACCTGCTCGCCGGATTGCTGCCCTGGGATCTGGAGGCGACTGCCCTCCAGCGCGTCTATGAATGGCGCGTGGAGGCGCAGCGCCGGGGCGTGACCCCGCTGCCTCGAGAAGTCGAGGCGCGGCGGGAAGAGCTCCGGCGCGATCTCAGGGCAGTATGGAGGGCACGACTGTCGCGACCGACGGCCGGGCACGCCGCAATAGCGGCGATAAGACCCCTCTTTGAGGAGTGGCTGGAGAGACGTCACGGCGTCCTAAGCTTCCGCTTGACGCAGGTCCTCACTGAGAAAGGAAGAAACGCCTGGGTGTCACCACTGCGTAGATCGCCCGGAGGACACAGTCGAGCATACGGTGCAGGATTTCCCCGCTTGGGCGGAGCACCGACGTGTCCTCACGGCGGCGATAGGCGGAGACCTCTCGCGCCCAGCACTGGTCGCGGCCATGCTGCGGGGCGAGACGGAGTGGGAAGCGGTCGCCTCCTTCTGCGAAGCAGTCATGCTCGCGAAGGAGGAGGCGGGCCGCGTGAGAGAGAGGACAAGGTCCTCCCTCCGCCCCACCCGCGGTGGTGGACGCCCACGGCGTCGGACGTCGCAAGACGATCTCCGGCCACCGTAGGCGCGGGCATGCGGGCGGCGAGTAAAGGGCAACTCGCCGCCCGACCATGGACCATGCCCGGGTCGACGGCGCGTCGTGTTCCACGCGCGCCTCAAAGAGCTGTCAGCAAAATGACGGGGCCCCCTCTCAGAGGGCCAAAGCCTGCCGGGGTTGCGGGACTCATACCATCACCGTGACCCCGGAACATAAAGGGCTACTGAAGAACACCGTGGATTTTAGTCAGTACAAGTCTGACAGTACCTCTCGCTCTGCCCGGGGTGAGAGGTCTCATTTGATGATTTTACCACGTAAAAAAAAAAAAAAAAAAAAATGATTCTGAGGGTGAACCTCCGTAGCGCAGCGAGGAGGTTCAAGTGTTAATTCCCGAGTGAAACGAGGGAATTAAGTTAAGAATCCTTAGTGTAGCGAGGGATTCAAGTTAGCCCAAGACAAGGCAGCTTTACCCCCGAGGAGCGTACTCTGCTTTTCACACCTACTGCGAGGAAATCAATTCGATTTTTGAAATTTGATGTGGTACGACAACCTTTGAACGTGAAGTTGGCACCACTGCAACCGATCAGCTGTTGCGGCCAACGGCCGCCATTACTGATACAACTCCTTGGTGAACGTTTTCATACGGTTTTCTTTGAGGTTCCAAATTCAAATCACATTATTCCCATGGGAATAATGAAATTCAGTACATATATTATTGCCCGGCTCGAGCGAGAGGGAACAATGACTTACTTTACAGTAGGTTTGACTGACATAATTATAATTTGACATTTACGAGCAAGTAGTGTGAAAAGTAAATTATGAGTGCATTAAAAAAGTAATTGAAAAAGGTGATAGTTCTCATCGCCGCTTCACACTACGCCGCGACAAAGGGTTAACATGACAGCTAACAAGCGCAAAATGGGATGCTTAAAATACAGCCAACACTGTGCTGAAAATCTAGACTTCATCTCTGTAACTAATTGCCACTTTCAGTTTAAACGCCACATTGTTTCGTAACGTAGTTTACATAATAAATTGTTACACATATGTATCTCGATTATACATGTATTATTCTGCTCATATAAATCACTAATCAAACAAAATAGCGTATTAGTACAAAGGTTGACGTGATAGTTTGTTATATTCTACTTTGCTTTGAAGTGACCACTGAGCCGGTTTTTTTTTATTGTGGTTGTGAAGCCCCGGCATAACAAAGTATACGTAAAAAACTTCAACCGGTGTGCAATACGGGCGAAGTGCTTGTCATACAATACCTATACCTAAGACGACATATTACTAGACTCCTAATAACAGGCGACCGATGTCTGTCAACACATTAGGCAAAAAAGTCTTCTAGCCGTCTTATTTCGACCAATCCTGTGAGCCATAAACATACCTTGAGACAGACAGAACAGACCTTGAGTAAGCCAATCACAACGCAGTACCCCGTCTCCCTCGCTTACGTAGTACCTCAGCGAGTTGACAGAATATTTTTTGTTCCTTAGATCGTGCATGCGGAGTCTAGTAATATATCGTCGTTGATCAATACATAGTCTTCCTCTAAACCTTTATGGATGAATACGGAGAAAACGGATTTTCCCAGACATGGGACCTATCTAGATTGATTTTTGGTCCCATTTAACACCGATATCCAACCGAGTGTGTGGACAGATGAACTTGTTAAAGTGGCCAGAAGAAACTGGATAGCCATAACACAAAACTGCCAGAAGTGGAAAGATTCGGAAGAGACCTACAGTCGGCATTGGGTGACTAAAGGTTGAAGAAGAAAGAAAGAACACCTATATTCCAAATTTCACCCAAAACGTTTTTTTTTTTTAGCGTGGTAAAATCATCAAATGAGTCCTCCAACCCCGGGCAGGGCTGGAGGGACTGTCAGACTTGTACTGACTAAAATCCACGATGTCCTTCAATATCCCTTTATGTTCCGGGGTCACGGTGATAGAAATAAGTCCCGCGACCCCGACCCAAATCGTTAGTGCCGTTTTCGAGTTATACAGAGTGTTTCTTTTAAATGGGCCAAAAGGGAGAAACTTGCATTCATAAGAGATACGAGAAAACTTTCTTAGAAACCTTTAGCTCTTTTTTGATACTGAACATTTTGGCGTTTTTATTTTTTTGGTCAAGTGTGAGCTGTCCACAGAAATGAGTGAAATTGACCAAATTTTTTTTTAATGCTGTTCGACTCTTTTTCATGTAAGGATCATTTCATTGTATCGGAAGAAAAAAATCGGGACGGCGGAAGTTGGTCAAATTTAGCATAATATTTTTTCATACAAATTGTATGAACGAAAAAAAATACCAATTTTTTTATGATGCCATGTTATTTAGTGTCTTGTAAAGACCATTTCATTGTATGGGAAGGAAAATGCCCGGGCAACAGAAGTGGGTCAAATCTTATGAAATACTAACACTGCTAATACGACTTTATGCTGTTAGAAGAAATTTATATTTTTACTCTACTTTTGACCAACTTCTACTGTTCAGATATTTTTCTGCCCATACAATTATCTCATCCTTACATGAAAGTAAGTCAAACAGCATAATAAAAAAATGATTTTTTTTTGAGTTCATACAATTTGTATGAAAAAATATTTTGCTAAATTTGACCAACTTCCGCCGTCCCGATTTTTTTCTTCCGATACAATGAAATGATCCTTACATGAAACAGAGTTGAACGACATTAAAAAAAAATTTGGTCAATTTCACTCATTTATGTGGACAGCTCACACTTGACCAAAAAAATAACAACGCCAAAATTGACAGTATCAAAAAAGAGCTAAAGGTTCCTAAGAAAGTTTTCTCGTATCTCTTATGGATGCAGATTTCTCCCTTTTGGCCCATTTAAAAGAAACACCCTGTATATTAATCACTTTCGCGTAATTAATTATCTATTAGATAAAATAATATATACAACAAACGATCGTAATAACAAGAAAAATATAAGATTAATTATTATCACAAAAGCTCAAACATCCACGACATAATTCCATCCATCTCATCGTAAATAAATTACACTTCGATGTCAGCATTCAGCGTTAAAAGCGTGCGAGCCAGGGCAGAGTTCGCAGGTGCGTGCCAAGAAAACAACTAATAAAGTGTAAGCTCTCAGCCTAAGCTCATATTTGGGAACTGATGGAACGAAAGTCTTAAGTCTTAGTCCCTTCGTACATTAGGCAATGTTCTCCGATACCATACGACTTAGTTATCTATTGACGCGTCTCTGGGTACGAACCACTATAGATTTGTATTGCGTTGTTGGCCTGGATACCAAAGTCGTAATGTATCGGAGACTTGCGTCGCCTTGTGTACGAAGTGATTTAGTCTTAATATTTTGCGTAATAATTCATTGTATTTAATGAATTTTCATTGTAGATTAACTGGGTCTAGTTTTAATGCCACAAAATATATGTCAGACCAAAGGTGGAAATTTTGGGCTTAGACATACGTTTTTAAAGATATCCTAACTTTTAAATACCAGTGGTGGCTCAGTAATAACAGGCCTGATTCTTAAATTCCAAGTTGTAAATCAAACCCACCAGCCTGGTATGTGTTAAATATTTCATTACCTACCACTGCTCTCAAAACGAACGAATACATTGTGAGAAAACCGTATTAATAGCCGTAATTGTCCAATAAGTAATTGTAAATAAAAAGACATATCCTAGAACCAAAACGTTAAAGACATAATTATGTCCTACCAACCCGCACAGGGCCCGCGACCGCTTTCCATGTTACAGCCCACTCCCTCCCACAGAGAGAAGGCCTATGTCTTAGCAGTGGGATTAATAGGCCGATAAGCTTTTCAGTAGCACCAATATAAAGTACTAGCGGCCAAGCCCGGCTTCGAACGGGTGGCCTATTCATTTGTTACAAAAAATGTGATAAATGAACCGTTTGACCGATTTTGTGCAAACGTCACATAAACCATCTACTAAATAGTCCGAACAAAGCCCAAACATTATTGTTTAGATAGGTGACCTAACTAAATTCTTGAGTTATAAAATTACAACGAAAAGTGGCATTGATTTTTATCCAAATTTTGTTTTTTTTTATTATTATTTAATAACGTTTTTTTATCACATTCGAGAATTATAAGGAGCCGAGAAAAGCTATGTTTTAAAAGAAAACTCATGCTGATAGAAAAAACCTTATCATTTTTTTTATTACCTACCTTATTTTTCTGATAATTAAAGGTACAACGTGTTTGTGACAGTTAATAAGAATTTTAATTTACTTTATTAAGTTGAATGCTTTTATGATTGATGGTGTTTCAGTTTTGCTGTTGTTATTTTTTAATTTGTCATTTCACCTATTTCATTAGTTAATTGTCAATTGTGATGTTATATATTCACATTTTAATATAAAACTACAGTTTCAATTTCAATTTATTGAGAAATGCATCTGTAATTATAAGTTAATTTACTTTATGTGTTTTTTTTTGTAGTTACACTGGTTTATATTTTTTTAAGATTTCATGAAAAAAATAACTAAATATATTGGCTAAATAATACTTCCTGTATTTTTTTCCGTATTAGAAAAAAGAACATACACTTAATTTAATAAAACACTCATAAATAAATACACACAAACTTACTTCGATTAGCTCAATCCGAAATTATGCACAAACTCGTAAAAATTTTTAGAAGAAACGTTTTTAAATCCATAATTTCACTTAAACACTAGAATTATAACACTATGTTTCACACACACACAAGCACTAAACTTAGTTTACACTGAACACTGCCTGAAATTATTTTTCAGTACTGTAAGGGAAAGTTGGAAAGTTACGTGAACTTTTACCGAAGACGAGCAGGTGGTTGCCACGGTAGCTTTCGATAGACTGAAGTGTTGAATGAAAACAGTGGAAATTGTAGAACGCATGCGCGGGGAAATGCAATGTGCTGTGATGTTTGGCGGTGTTCTTTGATGGGGTTGGCGGCGATTTCATCACTGCGCTTTGAAAAAACTAATTGTTTTTTTTTGGTGAGAACTTTTTTGTTATTTTATTTTTAAATCTTTATTTTATTTTAAATTTTATTAAACTTTCAACTCGTGTGTTCGCTGCGCTCAGCGAATACACGAGTTGAAAGTTTGTTCAATTGTTGTTCTACGAGTATTTACTCTGTCAGTAAATGAAGTCGAAAACTGAGTTTTTTATTCGTTTCTTGTTTAAAGATGTGCTATAAAATCTGAACAGAAGTTTTCTTTTCTTGTATGTTCTAGTTTATTGACTGTTCTTAAACTCGTTCTCATAAATGCATTTCCAAAAGCTTGCACAAATGCACGATTACACAAATAAAAAAATATATCTTAGCCTCGCTTTGTATGATCTTTTCACCCAATTGACGGTCTGCTTATACTGGTTAGCAATTTTTCTGTGTAAATAAGTGGAATCTAATCTTAGCAGAATAGTTATCACTGATTGTATTATTAACACTCCTCTTGATACACCTTTTTTTATCTTGGTAAAATCATCAAATGCGTCCGAACCCCGGACAGGGCGGGAGAGACTGTCAGACTTGACTGACTAAAATCCACGGTGTCCTTCAGTAGCCTTTTTGTGTACCGGAGTCGCGGTATACGTATGTCCCGCGACCCTTTAGATACACCGGCCAGTGATTTATACTATTATAGACAATATGCAAGCCACACTTACTGACTGTCTGACATCGAACTCACGACCAACAACTCGTAGATACTACTGGGCCACTACTGCTCTCATAGATTACACTTCAAACTAGCTAGAGAAACAATTTTAATTAAAATTCAAACGATTTCTAAAGCATTTACTAAAAGTAAATATCAAATAAATTACAACACATTTTGTTTAATTAAAAGCTTTTGTGTTAATTACAGTCCATTACAAACAATTTTACAGAGAATTATATAATGAAAAGGATTATTATCATGACTGACATAATCGTTTCAAATATCCAATTGTGCCTTATTTTTCAAATAAACATTTAAATTCGGATTACCTTCGGGTTCTGATAATTTTATTAAAGTTATTTTACATGTACTTGGCTTTTATTAATCGGTATGTTAGTGACACGTATGACATTTAAATATAAGTATCACTTTTAGATCTATTTTCTTAACCTTTGGCATATACACAAAGGATCCGAGACGAGTTTTGGATTGTGAGTTCGAACCCGGTCAGCCGTATTTTCATCAGCCAACTTAAACTTTAACCGGTTGGTGAAATTCACCCTACTTTCACAAAGAGGCTTGTGTGCCAAGTCCCAACCCAACAGAGGGCATGCGGGCAGTGAGTAAAGGGCAACTCGCTGCCCGACCATGGACCATGCCCGGGTCGACGGCGCGTTGTGTTCCACGCGCGCCTCAAAGAGCTGTCATGAAAATGACAGGGCCCCCTCACAAAGGGCCAAAGCCTGCCGGGACTTATTTCCATCACCGTGATCCCGGAACTTAATGGTCTATTGAAGGACACCGTGGATTTTAATCAGTACAAGTCAGTCTTCAATTTTCCCGCTGTTGGGTTGGGACTTTTTTTTTGCGTGGTAAAATCATCAAATGAGTCCTCCCGCCCTGCCAGACTTGTACTGATTAAAATCCACGGTGTCCTTCAATAGACCATTAAGTTCCGGGGTCACGGTGATGGAAATAAGTCCCGGCAGGCTTTGGCCCTTTGTGAGGGGTAACAGTAACCTTACTGTGGCACTAGAACGTACAACTGAAGGAACAGACAGGATTCATAAGATCATTTCTCAAAAAAAAAATAAGGCAATAAAAAGCAAGTATCAATAAAAGCAACTTTTATTTGTATAGTTTACACGGTTGATTAAATTCTTAATAAATCATCATTTAGTGTTTAACTATGTACTGTACCTATTCCATAATATCGACATTTCATATTTACAACATATCCTAGTATTTATAAATATAAATCAAAATAGAAAGCTGCATATTTTTGCATATTTATAAAATTACAGAAAAGAAAATAAGAAATCCTCATAGAAAAATCCAATAGGTGCGTTCACACAGAGCGAGCAGCCTCGCGAGCCATTTGCCGCGCGAAGCAGCTCGGTCAGTGTAGATATCTCAGCCGAGGCAAGCGCATTTAGCAGTCAGTTATAATGTGAATAATACGAGGAATTGACCACATTTCGGTTATACATTTTAATTAAGTACCTACTTGTTGTTATAATATCTCATACATACTTAGTTAACTAGAAACACACAATCAACATTTTTGATTAATGATTTCTATTACGTTCCTTATTTACAAAAAATACAACTTGATAATACATTTTATAATTCATAATTATGACTATGTTTATTAATGTATTACTTTTTCTAACATACTGTTAATGTAATTAATTATTTTTAAAAGCATTAACGCATGCGATGCGCATCGTAAAGATGATTTTTGAGAAATGAAAAATTTCAGATTGCAAGTGGGATTCGAACCCGCGTCTTCTGGATAGGTAAGTACTCCAGACGCCTTAACCAACTAGACCATTGTAATCCACACTTGCAACCCGAAATTCTCTATTCCTCGTTTGAACGCTTTACGGTAGCGTGGCGCCATCTCTTGGATTAGTGTTTAAACCACTTCCACACACATTGTTAATTTATCTCAACAAGATGCATTTTAAGTACAGATAACATAAGAGACAGGTATACAAAGAGCTTGAAACGGTTTTCCAGTGTTGTGTGAAAAGATGCTGATAAACTTGAACATTCATTTGTAATGAGCATTCTTGCGAATGTTACATTACAGAAAAATAAACGAAAGCGTTTTAGCGAGCATTCTAAAGAGCTTTTTGGCAAGCTTTTTGCTAAGCCAACTATCAACTCTTCATGAAGAAATTTCTTTGACTAGAACGTTCGCCAGAAAAATAAATAAAAATCGTGAAACTATTCGTAGCGACGTTTGGTACTGAGCTTGGCTATACAGAGCCAAGCCTCTGTTCATTGTTCAGTACAATAAAATTAAAAACGGCGAATGCTCAATGTTCTTTCACAAGTGAATGCTCAAGTCAATTAGACCCTGGATTTTGATGTGTCAGTGTACCAAACTGTTTGGTTGTGCATACCTGCTAAAGAGTGCATACACACAGCACAACACATACAGGAAACCCGTTTAAAACTTGCTACTTGCATATAATTATGAATCCGTTAACATGCAATTTCAATGAAATTTTGGAATTGTGTATGGTTGATTTCAGCTTGTAAGTTAAAAGGATTTGCTGCTTCGTTCAACCCTTCTTGGGTTGAACGAAGCAGCAAATACCATTTCATGTCATCATGTAAATATTAATAAACTGGGCAGATGTACATTATCAAATTATTACATTTTTTTTTTCAATAATACGTTTCCTAGTACCTACTAGCAATCGTCGCGGGACTTAATCTCATTACCGAGACCCCGGAACGTAAAGAGCTATTGAAGGAAACCGTGGAATTTAGTCAGTACGAGTCTGATAGTCCCTCCCGCTCTACCCTGGGTGGGAGGACATATATTTGATGATTTTACAACGCTAAAAAAAACAAAAACTACCTATTTACCAATAGGTCCCACCAAAGATAAAAATTATGACTTGAAATGGGAAACGAATTATAATTAAGAACTAATTACTTCGATCAATAATAGCTCGTAGTTAGTCGTTAGTACTATTATCGATCAAAGTCCAATTAGCTTCGCGAAGAGCCAATTTAATTAAAATGTGCAGGTTGCATCTGCTATTTCTCCTCTAACAGCTTTGCATTTACATATTTCTCCATTCTTATGCATCTCTGTGTTGTGTATAAAAGATGATTATCTTTTTTTTATTTCTTCTTCAAGATACACTAGTCTTATAGTACACGTTTATATTAATTAAAAGCAAGCAAGTTAAATATTAATAATACTTATGCACTAAAGGTTAAAAAACCTTAAAAATTAATGGTTTGTACTGTTTTTGAAACTACTAAATACTAAATATCGTATTTATAAAAAATATAATATTACCTTAAAAAACTAATCGGAATCAGCATACTTTAATCACTGGGGCCAGGGCCATATTTTTCAAAGGGCACTCTGGGCCTGTGGGCCCACGCTCTGCGGCTTTACGCCCGCTTTCGGATCCGTTTTCATAATTCTTTAGGTTTTCTATACAATTAACCTCATGTTTTATTTGAATAGTTAAGAATAAAGTAAAATTATGACTATAATAACTAAGAGTCACTCAACGACTAATGGAAAGAGCTATGCTCGGAGTTTCTTTGCGGGATAAAATCCGGAACACGGATATTCGGCGAAGAACCAGAGTCACCGACATAGCTCGTAAAATTTGCAAGTTGAAGTGGCAATGGGCAGACCACATCGCTCGTAGAACTGACAACCGATGGGGAAGAAAGGTTCTCGAGTGGCGACCACGGACCGGAAAACGCAGCGTAGGTAGGCCTCCCACTAGGTGGACCGACGACATCGTGAGAGTCGCGGGCAACCGATGGATGCAAGTGGCGAATTGTCGTTCGGCGTGGCGGTCTAAGGGGGAGGCCTATGTTCAGCAGTGGACGTCTTCCGGCTGATGATGATGATGATGATGATGATGACTATAATATTCAGTTAAAATTATCCTAGAAGTACAATTTCACAACCTACATTGAAAGTATAAGTTTGTTAATCACCAATATCATTAATTCTGGCGAAATAATTTATAAAAGAAATTGAATGCGTTAATAATTATAAGATTTATATGGTTCCTTTCGCAAATTCAATTAAAATGAATTCGGATTTTTATTATTCGAGAAACAAATAAAATTGCTGCTTCATTATTACTTAAATAAATGGTAACTTGGCTTACAGTGCATCACATAGTATCAATCAACAAAATGCTCTTTTAAATTAAATTTAAAAAAAAATGATGGAACATGTCAAGCTGTTCCATACATTTGATGACGTCACAAATAAAACTTGACATCCAAAATCACGTCAAAGTGGCGTTGTCGTGAACATCATTGGCCTCAAGACTATGACCACCGAAGTCCTCAATCATGCCTTGAACAGAAACATAGGCTCCAGAGAAAAGTGCTATCAAAGAAATTATTCCAATTAACAGGTTCTTCCATAGGACATAGTTCAGGGGTCCTAGTCTGTTATCCCAGTTGTACACGGTGTCTACCACGGCTGGGATTAGGAGTCCGAGGGTCGAGAAGAAGACGGCACCAACGAAACTGATGACCAGTTCCAAGTTCGGGAAGGCTGCGGCGATGGCGACTGTGGACAAGGAAAATTAATAAATAGATGGTATTTTTTACTAAAACGCATTTTTTTTCAAATAAAATTATAAGCTTTCATCATTATTCATCATTAATCTTGGAGTCATCATTTATAATTAAATAGAAGAAGATTCTTTAGTAACTTGATGCCAGTGACTTCACTCGCATTAATTTAGAATTTGACAATCGATTCAGATCTTGTGTGTGCGCCATCTATTATCGTAATAGGAACGTTATTTTTGTTTTTCTCGGCTACACTACTTTTTTGAAATGAAATGTAGTTAGTCTGTTTCTGTACACCTGACAAAAATATTTGGAAATATGCGTAAATCTGTAACAAACAGACAGACAAACTTACTGTTGCATTTATAGTTAGAATAGTATAACCCAAAGAAGCTTTTAATTATATAAGAAAGTTTTTCGAAAGTCTACAAAGTAGATCGAAAACTTGATTATGACGAATCACGCATTGGCAACTGGGTTAAAGCCGTGAGACGATAGTCACCAGGCAAAAAATTCGGGTTGTTTAAAATTCTATTACCTAATATTTACTAGGCCCTAGTGTTTTACCTGGAAAGAAAAAGTTATGCAACGAACTGAACACATAACATAGTTTAATTTAACAAAAACAAAAGCTCTCGTTTGTTACCGAGTTTCGCCGAACTCCGCAGGCAGCATCATGATGGATATCAGTTAGGTCTATGTTTGTTTTTTTTCTAACTTTTCCAGTATAATAAAACGGTGCACGATCTAAATAACAATACAGTTTGCTTAGAGTTTCACATAATAAAATAATATAGTTGTTAATAATACAAAAAACTAAACAATATTAATATGATTGTTATAGAACAGGTGTATGTGTTCTTTAATACGCTAGACCAAACTAGAATATTAACTTAATACCAATAAACAGAACGATTTGCCGCAATCTTCGTTGTCAAGCTAAGACAACGCAGATTGCGGCAAATATTTTTGTGTGGGTTTGGTATTTAACGCCGATGACCAAGAGTTTGAATCCCAGCGATGAAGGTTCTTTTTTCGTTTGATTAGATTTCTTTGTTTATACAAATACAAATCAATTCTGCGAAAGGTTTATTTAACGAAAAGGGACATTTTGCGAAAAAGGAGATTCTGTGAAAGGTTCATTTTACGAATAGAGACATTCTGCGAAAAGGAACATTTTGTGAAAAGGACCTTTTGCTACCTGCAGTCAATTTGCAAAAGAGATATTTTGCGAGTAAGCCTTAGAAATTACTGCTTCATTATATACGATACGTCGACTTGGCTACGCTGCGCTTATGGCTCTCCGAAGCCGCAGCAAAGGTGAGATTTGCAAAGGTGGGTACAGAGATGCAAGTGCGGCGACGCCAAGCGTATAAGCGCGGGTACGACGAACCGTAAGCGCGGCAACCGCAGCTTGCCTAGTGCTTATCGAGGCGAATGGTTTATGTTACGATTCCAATTAGTGTGCCTTGAAGTAGAGAGTTTCAGGTTTGAAATCTTCCTCTTATCCGCCCAGGGTGGGAGGAGTCTACAAAAAGAACGCTCGCCACGGCTCGGGAAGCCTCACGCAAGCAAACACAACAGTTAATCTCTAGTGAATCACTAACGGCGAGCCGAGTAAGTTCGCTCGCTGCCCTCTAAAACATCTGACTATAGAACAGTTAATTTTACTTATAATTGAAATTAGTTTTCAATCATATCGCAAATTGATTCTTCGAATAGATAGTAACACTCAGGATCTACACAAGCGATAATAATTGATGTCTAAGTGTGCGTGCGATATTCTTATTTCGTCGACTTCTTTCATCTTGTAATGAGATTTTCGGTGATTTTTTTTCTTTAATTTAACTATCACAGGTTCGATATCCTTTTAAGGCTTAGATGTATATAAAAACTAAAATTTACATTTTTATGCAAATTGGTTGAGTGATTGGACTGCCGCGCTGCGTAAATACCTAGTTTTATGAACTATTGGGAGTGTAAATGTGGAAATTTGAGTATATTATGAATACATTAAGTATATGTTTGTAAACGCACCCAAAAAAAAACAGAAGAAACAACTAGTAGTTGGGGAATAAACGATAAAAAACTAAAAATAATAGTAACATTATTTACATCTCACATTTACATAGTTACTATATCTTACCAGCAGCTTCGTCCCCATTATAGTATTACCCAATACTAACTGAGTTGAGGAGATCAGGTGGGCAATCGCTCCGTGTATGCATTCATCTGCATTCATTCAGATCAGAAGACGATCCCCAATTATGTCGGAGAAAAGTCCGGCAGATGATGATGAATTTGATGGCCTTCGTACACATTAGTAAATATGACCACATAATAGCTTAGTTGCTAAAGCAAGATACATAATATACAGATCCAATTTTGAACTCAATTCCAATGTCCATAAAGGTGCTTTTTGCCAATAAGAATTGGCAACCTGGGCAATTTCGACCGCTCCTCGTATTGAGCCGACGACTAATTGTTCCCGATAATTCTGTGATTGTTACCGGACAGTTATTTGGACTGCAAATTGTTCGTTTAAGAGGAGCTTTTGTATACTTTAGTCAGCAGTTTAAAGGCAGGTGAAAAGTAGGGCAATTGCTTTTGTTTTTGAAGACAATAAAGACTGGTATTGTCAGATTTGTCTCAATGAACTGTACGGCAAAATAAGCCCTATGTAGAGTGCTGGCACAACCAGGAAAAGCGCAGATCTTGTAGAAAATGAAGGGGCAAGCTTGACAAAATGAATGACAAGTGAGTCACATTAGTCCTGGATCACAATACAAGGAAGTCACGGGAGAATACTTTGTCCAGTGGAAGTGGAAGGAATCGTTACAGTTGCATCATATACAATGGTCTGTTCGTCTGTCTGTCTGCAGCTTAGCCCAGAGACGCTTGGTAGTAGAAGGCTGTCATTTGGCACGAATATACAGACGTGAAAAAAATCTCCACGATTTTTTATCGCATATTCCGTCGTGAATCCCCCTTCCCCCCGGACCTCGAACACGAGTAGACGTGCCATAGCTATACGTGGTTTTATCCTAAATTAATCATTAAATTACAAAATAAAAAGATACCAAGAAAATAGGAGTGCATATCTACGAGGAGCTTGCGGATTCAACTTTAACTACATCGAGCGGGTGATCGGCGCGCTCGCAGAGGGACACACACGCCACACATGTGCAGCGCAACTCTGAGGTATAGTGTTATCTCTGTCTTACACGCGTGGCCCTCGCTTGGAGTCGTTGGAAACGTTCCGATAGCTCCGCTGCCGTATGCGTTCCTAGTACTCGCTGTCTCAAGATATCGCAAAGGCACGTGCGCATTGATCACAACAACAACTTTGTGACTACGGGACGCGTTCTGCGTGCTGCGCCGGAAGATTTTTGTATCACCTGCACTGACTGGGCGCCTTGTACCTATATCGTTGCTGTCTGACTTTTATTTGTTTAAAAGTTGAGTGTCAGTAAACTTCGGACTGAGATCCACATACAGATAATTAGTACACTCCTGCCTTAATTTGTTGTCCTAGTACTTTATTAGCAGAAGGATGCATCGCACTCCACCAGTTTCACCTGTCCCTTTAACTCCCACGAAAAGCACTCGAAATGCAATCATGTTTGCGTCGACAAAGGAACAAAGTGCATCATCCCTTCTGCACTGCGGGTCGGAACCAGATCTTCATACAATTGCGGCAAACATAACGGAAAGAAAAAAGAGGAAACATGAGGGGGAAAAATCTGATATATTAGAAATAATCACTAAAATGTTCTCTTCCTTCTCCAATGAGCAGGAAAAACGATTTCAAGACCTTCAAGCAAGTATAGACCTAATGTCAAATAAATACGACCAATTCTTGTCGAAAATAACTCTTCTTGAGAAAGAGAGACAGTCAGATAAGTTAATGATTAAAGAACTCGAGGAAAAATTGGAGACACTTGAACGCAAAACTCGTGGGGTTGGGATAGAAATACGCAACATTCCTAAACAAAATGGAGAAACTAAAGACACACTTGTCAGCGAGATTTCGAAACTGGGAGAAATATTAAACATCGGTATTAATACGAATAATATAAAAGACATATACAGATTAAAATCTAAAGACTCTTCAGATCCCATCGTCGTCGATTTCACCAGTGTGCTTATGAAAGATAAAGTCCTCAAATCCGTAAAAACGTTTAACAAAATTAAACAAAAAGGAAACAAATTAAACACGAACCATCTAAACCCCAATTACAGTCAAAAACCGATATACATATCAGAGGCCCTCACCCATAAAACCCAGAGACTGTATTACCTAGCCCGCCAATTCCAGAAAAGTCATGGATACAGTTTCTGCTGGACAGCAAATGGTATAGTTTACCTGAAAAACAGTGAGGGTTCCGCACATATTCGTATAAACAACGATTCCGATTTAGAAAAATTACGCATTAATGTTAAACCGCTGTGACTATTTCTTGTTTTAATATATAAATATTGTCTCATTACTCGTATTACGCTAATTATAAGATTGCATGCTAATTTTAAGTTTAAATCTATGAATTATTTTTACACTTACACATACACTCACAAAGTACAACTTAACACCAACACTAACACTTCCACTTTATTTAGAGTAAGCCAAAACAAACTTAACTACTCCTTCATCATAACCTTAGCCCTACTAAACACTATCCCTAAACCACACACAACTTTATTAGCAAACAAAGGTCAAACATACAACACAATAACACATCGAGTCATAATACCAAACAATCCACAGCTAATATATATTCACAACTGCTGTTATACTTATTACATACAAACTCTTTCCATAACCGCTGTACCGTCATTGATTACAAATTTTGTCTATACCTACCCTCTTTTTAATCATTCAATGAATTAATTAATTTATCTGAGAACCTTGACCAGTTCTCCGTATCCCACTCACAAAATGCGGATGTAGAGGATTGTCAAAGTATTATAACTTCTACTGCAGACAACCTTATAATTATGACACAAAACATTCGGAGCTTAAACCGAAATTTACCCGACTTAGAGGTTTTACTAAAAAGACTTAAACTCCAATGCGATATAATAGTTTTAACAGAGTGCTGGCTGAAAGGTTCAACGGTAATCCCACATCTATCAGGCTTCTCTCATGTAGCAACAAAAAATAACCCCTTACAAAACGATGGAGTAGTCATCTACTACAAAGAAAATTTAAACCTAACTATAGTTGAACCCGGATTCCATGAATGTAATGGCCTAGTACTGGAAAGCCACCATTGGAAAACAAGTAGCTATAGTAGCCCTATACAGATCGCCTTCTTATACCAAAGTTGATCCGTTCCTCTTGTCGTTGGATAATACATTGCAATCAGTGTCTTCTATCGAGCACATAGTTGTTATAGGTGACATGAATATAGCAATAAACTCAAATAAAATCAAATCTGAAGGGGAACGTTATCTCACCTTGGCTGCTTCGCACGGCCTACTGCCAGCACACACTTTAGTCACACGCAGCGCTCACCAAACATGCATAGACCATGTCCTTATCAAAACTAAAGTCTCATCAGTCACCATAGTTCTAAACGCAACTCTAACTGATCACCATCCCGTATTACTTTGTTTAAATTTAAAAAAAAACCACGACAATTTGCAACTGTTACTAAAACCATAATCGACAATAAAACATTAGCACAAGAAATCTTAGATATTAACTTTGAACCCATTTTTCAAACAGAATACCAAAATCGTAACATTATCAAGACATAAGAAAATTATAAAACCTTGGATAACTCCAGGACTACTACGTTGCATGAGGAACAGAGACCAACTACACAAAAAGACAAATGCTGATCCGGATAACGAAGTTTCTAAAATTATCTATAAACGTTACAGAAATCACTGTAACAATCTACTAAGAAAATTAAAAAGAGAATACGAAAAACAACAAATCCTTGAAGCTCAAAACAACAGCAAAAAATTATGGAAAGTCATTAAATCCATCACACACACACGGAAAACAACAGAACACCATACTGACCTTTTAAATCTCTCGTTTTCTCCTGAACATTCACTTCATACAGCAAATAGCTTTTTTATAAATGTAGGTAGCTCACTAGCGGACAAAATTAAGCAACAAAACATAAATCTACGGAATCAAACACCACTAGTTGAAACCCAACATAATGTACTAAATGTATCTAACTCCTTCGTCTTGATTGAGACAGATAAATACGAAATTGGACATCTTATCATGGATCTTAAAACTGATAGTGCGCCAGGATGTGATAATATCAGCAGTAGATTCCTAAAAGAACATAAAAATATTCTCGTACATCCCCTTGAAAAAATTTTCAACGATTGCCTGAGAACTGGAGTGTTTCCCGATTCCCTAAAACAATCTGAAGTGTGCCCAATATATAAGAATGGAGACAGAAGTCGTATAAACAACTACAGACCTATATCCATACTACCCGCAATATCCAAAATCCTAGAAAAAATCATAAATAGCCGACTAATAAAATATCTCGAGAAAAATAATATGCTCTCGATAAACCAATTCGGGTTCAGACAGGGAAAATCTACAGAACAGGCAGTAAATAGACTTACAAAATTTATTAGCTCTAACCTGGATAAAGGGAAAAAATGTCTGTCCATTTTTGTTGACCTGGCAAAGGCGTTTGATACGATTTCTGTCTCTCTCTTACTCAACAAATTGGAGGCACTGGGTATCAGGGGAACTCAGCTTGAACTTTTCAAAAGTTACCTCTCTGGGCGAGCGCAGTGTGTCCGTGTGGATAAATACAAAAGTATTTATCTTCCCGTTACGCATGGCGTGCCTCAAGGAAGTATACTGGGACCCAGCCTTTTCCTAGTGTATATAAATGAGCTGACCTCACTCTCCCTTGCCAAGGGTGAAATAATATCTTTCGCCGATGACACAGCGCTGGTGTTCGCGGGTGATAGTTGGGAGGAAGTCTTCGCTTTTGCACAAATTGGCTTTGATGCGGTTAAGGGATGGCTGCAGAAAAATATACTAACCTTAAACGTTGAGAAAACGAAGTATATGTGCTTCAGTATTAGGCAGGCGGCGCATATCCGCGGCGATCTGCGAATTGTCTCTCATGAGTGCAATTCTGAGGATAGTTGCGTATGTGCGCCACTGGAACGCGTCAACACTCTAAAGTACCTTGGAATTACCTTAGACAATAAGCTCAACTTTAAAGAATACATCAAAATCCTTTGTAATAGAGTTCGAAAACTAATTTACGTATTCAAAAACTTACGTCATGTCGCGGACCCAGCACTGCTGAAGCAGATATATCAGGCCCTGTGTCAGTCGCTTCTTACCTACTGCATCTCATCCTGGGGAGGTATCTGCAAAACCACACTCAGGGCAGTTGAGGTTGCCCAGAGAGCAACGCTAAAGGTTTGCACGTTTAAACCGAGGCTTTTTCCCACTTTTACACTGTTCCAGATATGCGAGGTATTGACAGTAAGACAGTTGTTCATTCTTAAAGTTATCCTGCAAGAACATAAGAAACATCCCTATAACCCACTGTTATTACTAAGACGTAGAAAAGACCATGTGTGTGACTATCCTACCTCATTTAAAACGACCTTTATTAAAAGATTTATATGTTTCCTAGGCCCTTACCTTTATAATAAGGTAAACAAATCACTTCACATATACTCCATGACTACAAAGCAATGTAAGTTAAGAGTAAGCCAATATTTGCAGAAATTAAACTACGAGGAGACAGAACACCTACTATACATACCATCCTAAGAATACGGCTAAGAGTACATAAAATGAAATATCCTACCTACACACATACACTTACACACACACACACACGCATACACAGTTACACTTACACCCATACACTCAATTCCACTTAAGAATAGGTTATGTATCTAGCTACTTATCTAAAAATTCAGTTTGTAAATTTTTAAATATATATTTTTTATTTTATATATATATATATAACTGTTCTAATTGTATTTATACCTATGTTGCTTGGCTATTCTTGTATTAAAAATATTCGAGGGGAACGGTACTGATAGCCGAAATACAGGCCATGCCTAGTTCGGCTACAGACGCTAATCTGAATCTGCCAAAATTGAAATTGTTGTCACATTGCCACTGTAAAATAGTACTAAGTTTTTGGAAATAAAGTAATTATTATTATTATTATTAATCATTGAATACATCTTCGAAAAACATAGATATTTTCTGAAAACAATTACGAATAATATGTATTCATTGGATTTATGATTAAATTTTCATGGCCGCCTGGCCATAAAAATTCTACAATATCTTATTAAATTACAACTAAGTCTAACTAGATCGTAGAACTGATAGTTATAAAAACAACGATGAATGAACTTATCAAAAAGTGATTGAGTTTGTTCAATCAGAAGATAATAAAATTGCCAAACTTTCTCGAGGAATTTTCTCAAACAAACTTTGTTTCAAAAGCAACAAGTTGTGTTATTAATTGAGATTTATGAAGCGTATCTAATATTTGAGGTACCTACACATACGAGACTTATCATCTGCCTAACCTTTTCCCTACTATATTGGAGTCGGCTTCCAGGCGAACCAGATGCAGCTGGATATCAGGATTTTACACTGAGCGACTGCCTGTCAGACCTCCACAACCCAGTAACTGGGTTATATTATACTCCATGACTGGTTGACAAGACTGGTTGTCAGGCTTTAGAGCTTCTGACAAACAGTCACGACTGTCAAAGATCTACAAATAACAGCCGGGACTAACAGCTTTACGTGCTTTTCGAGCCACGAAGGAAACTCGCTATGACAGATGGTCACCCATCCACAGACCAACCTCGACAGGCGCGGCTTAACGCGGAAAATCGGCCTGTGCGGCTGTAATTGTTTAGCCACGAGCTCCTCGTACAAGTAGGTATATTTACAAGATTGAAGACAGAAATTCAATATGTCCGTATTATGTTGGACAATAAATCCAACCCAGGCCATTTAATACACACATTCGAATCGTGCCATTTTGGTTAAGTGCCATTACTGAATTGCGTTTGGGTCAGTTCGGCACAATTTGAGATAAACCGAGCCCGCATTTCCTTAGGCTAAGCTTTATAACCACCTGACTGTTCTGAATCAACCTGATACGAATATGTGAGTACCTCTTGCCCTGAGATGAGCGGAAGGGACTGTGAGACTCTTGCAGACTTAAAACAGTTACATAATTATGTTCTTTGCTTTTCATGACCGTGGTGCCCTTAAAAGACAGTCTTGCGACCCTGGCTTTTAGTCCTATAAAGGCCCCGTCAGTTTGCTAACAGCTCCTTAACAACTCCTGGACCTTGATCGGACGGCGAGCTATCCATTAGTTGCCGTCCATGTGAGCTCCTCCTACGTTTTCCGTTTTAATAATTGTTGCGGTGAACTGCACGCGGTGGAGCAGACAAGTCATGGAGTAGAGACAACGTAAAGTCAAGATGTGCTTTGACGTTAATTGCTTTTAATTAACGTCAAATTCCAGTTACAAACTGCTTTATTTATGAAAGTAAAATTAATGTTTCGAAATACTTAGTTATTCATATATTCAAATACAAGTTTTTAACCGACTTCAAAAAAAGGAGGAGGTTCTCAATTCGGTCGGTATGTTTTTTTTTTTTTTTTTTATTTTTTTTTTTTATGTATGTACATCGATTACTCCGAGGTTTCTAGTCCGATTAGTGTGATTCTTTTTTTGTTCGATGCAGGATACTTGCAGTGTAGTCCCATAAAAATTTCATCAAATTTGGTTCAGTACTTTTTATTTTGTGAGCATTTTTATTAATTTCGCCTACTTGGATGACATGATATGATCTTTACTTTTTGTGCGTGTTTGTTACGCCATTACTTCGCCAATTGTGGAGCGATTTTCAAAATTGTTTTTTTGTTGTACTAGGGATCGTTCACCTTAGGGAATACTGCAAGTTTCATCGAACTCTGTTCAGCATTTTTTGAGATAGAGAATTTTATTGGAACTTTCTTTTATGCACAAAACATGGGCGATGTTAATACCGGTGCTACGGATTACAAAATTCTAGTGTAAATGTAAGAAAATGTTGTATTTGCCAAGAATTTGGGTTGAATATTAAAACTAAAAAGAGTAAAATAAAAAACTTTTTTCAAAAAAAATTTAACCGCCTTCAAAAACAACCACAAAAAAGGGTAAAATAACCTACAAAATAACTTTTCTTTCGGAAGTCGGTGGCAAAAAGACATCGAAATAATAAAACAAAGCTACCGACTTCCGAAAGAAAAGTTATTTTGTAGGTTATTTTACCCTTTTTTGTGGTTGTTTTTGAAGGCGGTTAAATTTTTTCATTACTGATGAAACTTTATAACATCTTTAATATAACATGCATCCAAGACGAAGTTACGAGCAAGATGTATTGACATTTCTAGAACTTTTGCAGCGTTTAAACAATAACTTTTTGCTACGCTACTACGCTTATAGTAAAGTCAGTGTACATCTTTTATTATTACAACAACTGACAATTTTATTATAACATTGTATTGCATTGATTTTATTTACGTTTACGAATAAATTCGATTTTATTTGATTTGATTCAAATTCATTGATTTATTCACAAGATACTCCTCTATTTAGGAACTGTTTTTTTTAACGAATGGTAAGATAATTAGACAGGCTCTATCGCTTAATAGCATCATCATCTGCCTAGCCTTTTCCCAACTATTTTGGGGTCGGCTTCCAGTCGAACCAGATGCAGCTGGATATCAGTACTTTACATGGACCGACTACCTGTCGGAGCTCCACAGTCCCAGTAACTGGGTAATACGATACCCCATTGTAGGACTGGTTGTCAAAATTAAGTAATTAATCGCTTAATAGCATAAAAGCAAAATATGATATTATAGGCAAAGAAATAATTGCGAAACACAAGTTTTGCAATACATCATACCAGCAAAAAACGCCACTTGGGAAATGATATTGTCAAAACAAAGAACAAATTAATGCTTCTGTGTTTGTGTCCGTGACCAACACAAATCGTAAGATAGGGCTATTTTTATTATAAAACCTTGCCCCACACTATAAATTTCCCATGGGTGTATTTACAAACATATAAAGTAACTTTCACAGACATCCAGACCTCAAATAACTACTTGCAGATCATACAAATAAATTGTGCCGTGCGAGGATCGAACCCGCGACATACAGTGCAGCAGTCAATCGTTCAGCCACTACGCTAGCTGTGCCATTATTACTAGGCCACCATAGAGCACATAGAGCTTTCTTAACCTTTCAGGAGATTTCGGGTGTAAAAAAAAAGAAAAAAGCCATTCTTACCTGCCACAGTGACCATGACTGTTCTGATGACGATCTGAACAAAGTTCTCATATCTGGACTCCTTGCCTTTCCTGATGCGCGTGATCATTTCCATGGGCACGTAGAACTGGAGGGCGAATGAGAGGAATATCACGAAAGCCATCAGCGCCTTTGCGACTTGGGCGATGCTGCAAAGATGGAAAAAAAAGAATAAGTATAGGACGGAATCTCTGCATAATTTCCAACTTTTACCCACTTACTAACTTTAACCCCGATTATTTCCAACTTTTTTTGGCGAGAAAAACAAACTAATTTTTATCTGTGCTTTCCTCTTTTCAGTCAAGTTATTTGAAGGTAAGCGCACTAACATAAGTCGGAAACAGATTTTGGCTTTTAGCCAGGAAGTGCACAAAGAAGTAAGAACTCTGAGAGACTTCCAACAACATATCAATTAATTTTGTCTTCGATTGTGTGTATTGTAGATGACAGCAAGTCAACCTACCTGAACCTGTCAGATTTTACCAATCAAACATAAACCTTCCGCTATTGTGATCAGGTTGAAAATCTATTAATTTTTGACAGATTCCGGTAGGTTGACCTGCTGGCATTTGTACATTCCGATTTCATGACGATGGTTTGACATACTATTTATCAAAAGTATATTAAAAGGCCTTTGATCTGAACTCGCACAGCGGAAAAGCTACTTTAGAGTTATTTACACACATAAACCGAAAATTTGAAAGACCACAATACATACACGTCGACATATGAATGAATTATTATTCCGAGTAAGAGACTCGTAAAAGGGCTCCTCTAGTGTACCAATAAGAATATTTCTCTGAAAACCCACATTCAGTAAAATTTTCGCTACATTGAATAAATATCACGATATTCTGATTCGGAAAACATGTTCGCGCAACGTAGTAGTATAGATATTTTTCTTCATGAAAACCTCCTGAAACTTTTAGAATATACAATTATACCTACATAAAATATGCACAAGAAATGGTGGTTTAAAAATAATGGCTAATTTAATTGAAAATGCGAGTAGATTTTAAGAGAAAAAATTTAAAAAGGTTACGTGTGACTTTATTACAATATTTATAGCATAACCCTTAGCATAACATTATCAGCCTATTCCCACTGCTGGGACGCAAGCAAGCTCTCTATAAGAGGGTTGTAATTTAACATAAAGCTGGGTACTCACTTAGCAGCGTTGCATGTAACGTATCAGATAAAGTATCAAGTGAGTACGCAGGCAGGAGGCTCGTGCCTACGTTCTCACTTGATACTGTATATCTTGTCTGTATATGTGTGATAGCTTTATATGAACGCAGTGCGGATTGCTAGATTGACATGTCAATTTTTGGTTTTCTTTCACCGCTTTTGAAGTACGTAGGTTCAGGAAAATGAGAGAAAACATAACAATAGTCTATCAGATGTAGTTAATTCGCTTCAATGACCTTGTTTCAAATAACGAACCTCTAGAAATTTTCCAATCCATAACAAAGGCTTTCTTTGTGGTTTTCTAAAAGAAGCTGTACTTGCTTTATTCCAGGAACACTTCAATATTGTTAGGAAGTTAATATTGTATAATCAAAAGAACTTCAGTACCGCAACGGAATAACAAGGATCTTGAAAAATGACAATCTGTTACAATATTTGGACGAACAATAGTCGTTGATATAAAGGCGCTCCCTCACCGCGAGCATTCACCTGTAATGTAACGTTATAGATATGAGCGTTCACCGTTGAAGGAGAACAATAGAGTATCACAATACTCACCTTGTATCAAATTTATACTAAATGTGCATTTGCTAAATGTAACATTGCTCGCGAATGCTCCCGGTGAGGGAGCGCAATGTAGCGCAAGTACATGAAATATTAATATTATATTTGCCATCAATTATAATATTTGTCATGTACACACGGCTACACATCAAGTTAAGCAAAACCAGTATTAGCTGACCGTTCATTGTGTGTAAAAAACGTACGAAGCGAGACCAAGAAAAACTGGTTTTGTATAGCTTGATGTGTAGCCGTGTGTACGCCATCAATACCAAAACATGTGGCCACCCTATATTGATAATAGGATCTACATAACGTGCTCATGTATTATAAAAGAAATAAATGTATTATGGATTGGATCTTTTACAAGATAAGGTCTAAATATTTATGATACAATTTATTTATTCAAATTATCACACACAACAGATGGCTTCACATCAAGCTATGTTAAAGCCTGTATAAACTGATCGTTGACTGTGATAAAAGATCACACAATAAAAAACAAGACTACAATAAACTAGTTTTGTATCACTTAATACATCATGTATAAAAATATCCCACCAAAAACATATCTGTTAAAAAGGTGGCCAAGTTCGCCTAAAAAAGGGGTTGAAATCCAATCAACAACTAAGAATAATAATTATAACGCTCAACTTTCCAAAAACATAAGAAAGTAATATATCAATAATTTCAGCTACACAATCAGATCGAAGAATCGAGAAATAATCCAACCAATTCAACTTCTAAGAAGCTGTTTTCACGTTCAGGAAGTAATAACTATTCTAAAACTAATTACGAACTTTGGTGCTCTGTCGGACTTTTCGTATAAATCTTCCGAGTAAGTTAAGAATACGTAAATAGGATTCCGTACGTTGACGTGCTAAACGACTTTTGAATGACTCCTGACTGTTTGCATAATTGATTTTGTTTTTCAACTTTACCTGTTTTATGAAGTTATTAAAAAAAAGATCTGGCAGGTTTTCCTTACCGGACTATTTTGAAAACAATGAATTTAGAAATACTGAAGGCCTCCGGTTTCTGTACAGTTTTTCCGAATTATTACTCGTGGGTCTAATTTGTTTGGAATATACCAAATCCCATAAAAAAACATTTCATGTAAAATGTTGCCAACGACCACATAAGGTTTTCCTACGATATCAGATCTCATGTAAAACCAAGCTTCTGAATCTACACGGCCTAACTCTACCAACTCTAACTTCACAAATTCTACAAAATGTATGGCTTCGCCGTTTCGCTACCGTTGTACAGGTGATGGTAATATTGCGTTTCTGAAGTACCTCTGAACGAAACAGCCAAGCTTGGCTCGTCTTGGCGGGGGCACTGCCGTGCCCCCAGATTCATTCAATTGGAAACCGTACCTTATTTATAAGATTTTTGTTTTGTCTGTCTGTCTGTGTGTTTTTTACATAATTATGTAAACGCTTCACTAAAACCACTACATAGTCTTTATTGTTATTTCCACCGTTATATTTCTAACAATATAGCCTCTATGTCACCACGAGATAACGAGATCACCACGAAATATTTCATTTGTACTAAATTCCACAACTATGAAGTCGCAGATAAAAGCATGCTCTTAATACTATTATTCTATTGTCAATATTTTGAATCGGAAACAAATCATTTAGGTATACAAATAAAACTAATTGGATTTAATTTCAAACACAACAAAGCGGAATTACTATTTGATTTTGTGTAATATTCTGAGGGAGTGTACAATGTAAATTAATTAATAGAATACATTATTCTGAAATTACGTAGGTTATTTGGATTTGACATAATTATTTGATTTTAGCTGAACATGTACGTTAACAAGTTAACCCCTTGGTACACAACGCGACGCAAGTCTCCGATACCTTACGACTTTTGTATCCGGGTGTATATCGCAATAATAAGTGCGCGAACGGAAGGGGTTAAACTTTTTCGAAAATCCGAAATCTCAAAATAAAAAAATATATTTACTTTTTATATTTCTACGTTTTCTGTAACTGGTTTGTAAAATGTAACTTGAAACACTTGATCATGTTTTTTTAACGCATGATACAAAATCCATAGTCGTTCGGTAATAAAACTAAACAAAACACCTAACCTTTAAACTCATTGCGGTTTTGGCTATTCCTGAACCGCTTGCGTTTAACCGTAGTGTCTGCTTAGTTTTATAGACAACTTAATTATAATTAATGATTGATAATTAATACATTCACAGAAAACACGAATACACACAATAATAAGTTTTAATTACTTGATTTAATGATAAAAATAATTTTAAGCTAAGATATATCATTTAACGTGTATATCAGTGCATAGTAACAGTAATTAATTTCGTACAATAGTAAATACTGAAATGCATAAGCATTGTATTTACAGCCTTCATTATCTTTTAAAAACGTTGCCTTACAGTCGGTTTTACTCTTGTTACTGTGTCGGGTATGTTTACAAAACATAGAAGTAATCCTATAAACAAAAGCACTATTTCGTTCTTGTATTTATTCCGATACAATTGACCGTGAGTGCTGGAAAAGACAAAAATAGACAGACAGATATTCCATAAGCTTAAACTAGCTCTTAAACTTTCATACAAAAACAAAAGACGCCACGCAAAATTTACTATGAAAGCGAAGAATCAGATGTCAACTCAAGTCAACTGAAGCTAAGCGGAGAAGAGATGTGGACATCTGATTGGTTATTTAAACACATCTCCTCTCCTCTCCGCTTTGGTGGATTACGGGCTTTAAGGTCGTTTTTTATTCGGACATAATGGCACCAGATAAAATACTGGATACTTGAGAGCAAAGCTATTATCATATCATAAAAACGTTATCCGTTTACTTACTCCCAAATAAATATTTAAAGGTTCCAGCGACTCAAGTTAGAAGGGTTCAATAAATATTTTGTCCCAAAAAGAGTATTTGACAATGGATGGTAAAGTTTTAGGTACTAATAGTCCGGTCAATTTAGACATTCGAAGTTACATAAAGTCCCAACAAGCTGGATTTTTGTGAAGTTGTTCAAAACATAATTATAAACAATGTCTGGAAGTTCCCCATCATTCCCCTGTAAGGAAAAAAAAATATTCAAGGTCAAAGGTAAAAAAAATGAGTTTTTCGCGATTTTCAGCAAAATGGTAAGTTTTATCATAAAAGTACTTCAGACAAAAATTGTAGATCATAAAATTATCTATAAAAATGTATCAATGCTTTTTTTCTTACGAGCCACCGTTTCTGAGATATATCGATTCTAAAAGTTATAAAAGTTGTTATCGTCATAATATGCATGAGTACGCCACGTATATACATCTAGAGTTGTAAAATTTTATATAATATATATATATATATATATTTAATGTTTAAATATTTTTCTATCGGTCATTGTAACTTATACTTACAATATAAAATATACATAAGTTTTAACTACAAGAATCTCAGGTAACAATACTAAAAATAAAAAACAAGTTCAATTAGCTTGTCTTCCACGAACTTCAGTTGCTGCTCACCAACATCTTTTTCGAGTATATGACCAAGTTCAAGTGTGGCTTGGTTATCAGCTAGACCCTACAGACTGGGGTTGGAAGTTGGTCAACAATATATTAGAGCCAGTTCAAACTTTACTTCCACCTGCGCCGGAAAAACTGCTGAACATTATTTTTTGCAACTGCAAAAAGGGATGCAGTGCTAAATGTGGTTGCAAAAAAGTCGGACTATCTTGTTCTTTGGCATGCACAAATTGTCAAGGCCGGTCGTGCTCTAATATTGAATCACAAACAATGGAGGATTCGTTTGACTCCGACGAAGTATCATGCGATACATCGCTATTGACGCAATTTACTTGCATCCAAAATGAAGATGAAGAAGAAGCAGGAGAAGAAGAACAAGAAGAAGATCAAGAAGAAGAACAAGAATTTGAAACTTACGAATAAGACGAATAAACTTCAACACTTTTTTTTCATTTACATCGCTTTTATCTTTCCCAATCTTTGAAAATTTCCGTTATTTTGCAATAGTTTTACATTAAACAGGATCACAACTGACCCGTGCAGTAGGCCTACTGGGGAAACCACGTTAACAAAAACGCGCTAAGTACACTACCTCATAGGTGACGTGGAAACGTGTGCATATTGACGATAACAACTTTTATAACCTTTAGAATCGTTATATCTCAGAAACGGTGGCTCGTTAGAAAAAAAGTATTGATACATTTTTATAGATAATTTTATGATCTACAATTTTTGTCTGAGGTACTTTTATGATAAAACTTACCGTTTTGCTGAAAATCGCGAAAAACTCATTTTTTTGACCTTTGACCTTGAATAAAAATTTTTCCTTACAGGGGAATGATGGGGAACTTCCAGACATTGTTTATAATTATGTTTTGAACAACTTCACAAAAAACCAGCTTGTTGGGACTTTATGTAACTTCACTCTCATTTTTTGGTCTAAATTGACCGGACTATAACCCTATTAACTTTTCTAAGAAATGCCTTAAAGTATGGTGGATAATTATGTATAGGTTTTATTAAATGTGTAGTTCGGTAGCTTCGTACATCAGTACCCTTATCACGAGTTTTCAGTATTTGAGACGTAAAGTAAACTGGAACTTTGACAATTTCAAACTGACTATTTTCAAAGAAAAAAATAGTTCCTTCTTCGCACACCAGAGGCGCTGTTCCATTTTTCATACAAGAAACGCTGTAAATACTGGAAAGACTCTGTAAAGTAAAATAGTGAAAACTCATGCTAGAGGTACAGGACAGGAGGAATTTCCAGAGTTGTATTGACTAAATTTCACGGTGTCCAATAGCCCTTTAAGTTCCTGGTTAGCAGGTTACCTGTTTAGACAGTCCCTTGGGAGCCCCGTACTCTTGACACTTGATGTGAATTTAAACATTGCGTGTTCTAATAAAGATATTTATAACACATTTGTTCGTAAAAGGTCTCTACTGTACCAATTTCAATATCGTAATGTATCTCATTACGCACTTGTGCGGTAATGAAATGTACCGTGAAAAGTACCGTTTTCAGACGGAGGTCTGAAAACGGTACTTTTTTATTAAATCTTAGCAGGGAGTTTTTATGTCAACAAAAAATGGTCAACATTTTATGATTAAAATTACCTTTGGGAGATAAAATATAATAAATAACATTTAATTCTTTAATTTACTGGGCGAGAAATATCGCCTCAGCTGTAATTATCAACTCACCGCACTTGTATCATAATGTACTATTAATTAACAATGTAATTTCATTAAAAATACTGGGTATTACGTGTGTTTTATTTTGACACAGTAATATAATATTTACTTTTATTTTAATTTATAGCATCTGATAGTTTAAACAGATGTTCATTATTTGCGACGCGAAGATCCACTACTACCTACATACTTTTTTCATTAAAAATATTTAACATCTAAGTAAACATTACTTTAATATTATATCTCAAATTAGTCTTATTTGTCCACTTTCAATTTTAACCTAACAAACTAATTCTTACACACTCGATCGGGTCATCTGTCCACCAACAAAGTGAACAAATGATATAATGTAGACCATAGAATCGCACTGGATGCAACCCGCTTACAACGAGTCCTATTGGAAATCTATGGGGGAGACCTATATTTAGCAGTAGATGTCCTACAACTGATATGATGTGACTCCTACTTATGGCACAAAAAATGGAGTTGTTCCGTTCCGTGATCCCCAAAAACTGATCCCCTACAAAGTAAAAATATATGACAGGGGATCGGTTTGGGGATCAGAGTGGAATAACCCAAAAAATGGAAAACAAAAAGATTTAGAATAAAAAACTCTACTCACACATCCTCCTCAGGGAGATTCAGCGTAATGGAACCCTTCACGAAGTCACCATACTGCAGATATCCGAAGAACCCGACAATTCCGTACAGCGTGATGACGATGAACATGGCTATGTTCAACACTCCAGGGCATCCGAGGAACTGCTGGGGCTTTGCCATCTCGTTTTCAACCGGCATCACGACGCCAATGCCTTCCATTGCGAAGATCACCGTACTGAAATAGAAGAGACGGTGAGGTTTCATTAACCACGGTCATAATTTATTGGTGATTATTATTTTTTGTCCCAATTTTTTTTTAAATTGCGTTGCCCCACACTAGGAATTTCTTCGGTTGTCGTGGGTGCGTTTGCAAACATAGAAACTCACATACACACGGCTACACATCAAGCTATACAAAACCAGTTTGTATTGGTCTCGCTTCGTACGATTTTTACACACAATCAACTATTAGCTAATACTGGTTTAGCATAGCTTGATGTGTAGCCGTGTGTACACAAACACCCAGACCCGGAACAACTACTTGCAGATCATGCAAATATTTGTTCCGTGCGGGGATCGAACCCGCGACACACAGCGCAGTAGTCCAATTGCACAGCCACTGCGCCAAACGTGCCGTCATAATTTAATTAGGTACAAGAATTATAATTATTTTACACTGGTGTAACTTATATTAAAGAAGTTGTAGTAACGTTGATAATAATATGTACGAGCATATTTGTATCTACCACAGCACGTATACCTACAAAAAAAGAAGAGAACTCCATACGAGATAGGCTTTACCGTCCGATCGCGCGATAAGCAGTCTGTGTGATAACCACCTAAAGACAAGTTCAGAGCGATAATTAGGTAGTTCAAAGTTATAATCTGTCAATCAATTCTGTTACTTTGTCTAAATATTTCATAAAGAAAATTAGTTTGACATAAAAGCCTTCTGCCTGAGCTATCAAAAGGCCGATCCTTTAACTTTAAATGAGATTACTAATCATCTCTTCAATTTAGCTACTTTAGAGATACGAATTTATGTTACACCTTATGTTAATTATTTATTTACTGTGTGACCTTAAATAAACTATGTAACCGTGACCCTGAGACGTCAACGGCTATTGAAGGAACACCGAGGATTTCAGTCAGTACGAGCCTAACAGACCCATCTGCTCCACCCGGGAAGTCAAAGTTCCCGGTTACGTTACGTCACAAAATCGTGAATGATTTTCGAGACACACACTGGCAACAGCTAGTCTTTATATTAATAGCCATTTTATATTGTAACATAATATATTTGAGCCAGTACTAATACTAACTTTTGTAAGCCCTTGTATGAGGTATTAAAATATCTCATTTCACAGTCCAACGAAAATCTGATCGCTCCATCAAAAAGCAGCGAAGTAGACACTTTCGCATTTTGGTTCGAAACAAAGAGTTTAAGTGGAGTATTTTTTCTCATAATATGATCATTCATACCATAGGGTGTTTCAACAAGTATTGTGTTTTCTAAAACAAAATAAAACAAAACATTTAAGGAAATTAATTTAAAAAAAGTTAGGCAATTATGATTTAAAATAATATCTGGTAAATGTCTACCATGGCCAACAGAATGTGGGTCAGGACCCATTCGTACCCTAAGATTCACACCCTGTGCCAACTCGTCCCCTGGAACTCTTGAGGGGCCCATTCGTCCCTTGAAGAATATTTATTTTTATTCATTCTTCTTTCATCAAAAATTTTAATCACTTTTTAGCAAAATGGAGGGTCTATTTCGTTAATGACATCACGGATTTTCGAACACGTCTTGGTGTTAGCACATTTTGTACCGAGCCTGTTGACTCAAATTTTGCTACTAAATTATCTATCTATTCTATCTATCTATATCTTCTATACATATAATAAAACTGTAGAAAAATAATTTTTGTACATCAAAAAAAAAAAAAAAAATTGCTTGGGTGTTAAAGGACAACCAATAGGACCCATTTCTAGCATTTTTTGAATTTTTGTCTGTTTGTCGGTTTGTCTGCTTGTCTGTTTGTATGTTTATATGTCCGAGCATCACGTAAAATGCACGAAATCAATGTAAATAACTTATATACACAACTATTTAGCGTGACTTGAGGTAACATTTAGTTTTTGTTTCATTGCAATCGGTTCAGTCTATCAAAAGTTATTCGAATATGTCAGTTCACACCAAGACGCGTAGTTCATAGCGCAATCTAGCTTCGATTCTGCTACATATTCAAATAATTCATCTAATGATGATGATAGGATGGGATAGGATAGGATGGGATAGGATAGGATAGGATGGGATAGGATGGGATAGGATGGGACAGGACGCGACAGGACAGGACAGGACGGGACAGGACGGGATAGGACGGGATAGGACGGGACAGGACAGGACAGGACGGGACAGGACGGGACAGGACAGGATAGGACGGGACGGGACGGGACAGGACGGGACAGGACGGGACAGGATGGGAGAGGACGGGACAGGGCGGGACAGGACGGGACAGGACGGACAGGACGGGACAGCTCGGGACAGGACGGGACTGGACGCGACAGGACGGGACAGTACGGGACAAGACGGGACAGGACGGGATAAGATGGGATAAGATGGGATAAGATGGGATAAGATGGGATAAGATGGGATAAAATGGGAAAAGATGGGATTAGATGGGATAAGATGGGATAAGATGGGATAAGATGGGATAAGATGGGATAAGATGGGATAAGATGGGATGGGATACGATGGGATACGATAGGATACGGTGGGATACGGTGGGATTTTGGAGGGAGACCTTTTTACCCGACGCTTTGCATAAAAAAATACATTGGTAATTTCCGACATCCACGCGAACGAAGTCGCGGGCACAGCTAGTACAGAATAATTCACATTAGCAGTGATGAGCAACGTTCTACGGGACATGTATATTAGATTTCCTTTCACAAAAGGCTGAAAGACACTGAAAGAATAATCAAAATCGCTTCACCCAGTCATTAGTTACGAGGTAGCAATAAAAACAGTCCAATTGAGAACCTCCTCCTTATTTGAAATCGGTAAAAGAAAAGTTGAGCACATTAACTAAAGCGATTTTTAAAAAGGTCTTAAGACACTCCCTCATCTCGAGCATTCACTTGTAATGTAACATAAAAGAACGTAATTTGATGCTCTATTGTCTTCGAATCTGTAACGTTACTTCACAGGTGAATGCTCACGGTGAAGGAGCTACCTTAAATTCCTTGAAAAATGTCTACTAGATTTCACATCATCTTTTAAAAGCATATTTCCTAGAAAACAAGATGGCCGGAACATAGGAAGCACTCTCTTTGATATCGCAACTGATGCAACCCCTGCGATCAGAACAAATGGGGTTCCGGGGAATGCAGCTTCAAGGCACGGATATAAAGCATAAGTAATGTATGGTTCTAGTCTCCATCCGGTAAAATTGTATTTTACTTGGAACCTGGGTAAGCTGAATGCATTTACGTTCATGTAGAATCAAGAAATTTGAATTATGACCGCGTTATGTTTGTTTTCTTTCAGACATTCAAAAACAATTAGTGCCACATTCGCTTAAACACACATATCTATGTTTTGACGGATTCCTAGGATTTATTGTCAATATGGGTCTAAATTTTTTTGTCGATTAATCATCGATACACGACTAATACGACGACTTGGCCTGGTTTTGTCCAACCCGGGAATTCAATAGTGGATCGGTGTGATTACTCAAGTTGCGATATCTAAACTAAAAGGCAAAACCAATACATGAAATAAATAACATTTTTATTATATCTTAAGAATCTATTTGAGTGAATGTTCTTTTTAAAACAACATATATTTTCGATTCGACATGATAAAGATCTTAGTTTGACTAGCGTCTATAAAAGAAAAAAAACTTACAGGATTTGTATTACGATTTCTTTTCATAGAAATACAATAAACTGTAATATTGCAAATCTAGGCAGAATAATGAACAATAAAAATTCTAGAAGGAAAATGCATAATGGAATGTCAAAACCTTGCACGAGATAAATATCAAGTAGTGGGCGGAATTTTATAATAAAATGCAGATATAATCTTCCAGGTACTCTTATGTATTGTCAGACTTGTACTGACTATAATCCAAGATGATCCTTCAATAGCCCTTTATGTTCAAGGGTCACGTTACCTGATCAGACAGTCCCGCGACCCCAGACAGTTCCGTGAGCCCAGATGCTGCAGGTGTTTTTTTTTAATTTTTTTATCGTCATTAAGTCATCAAATGTCCCCTACTCAGGGTGGAGCGGGAGGGACTGTCAGAATTGTACTGACTAAAATCCAAGCTGATCCATCAATAGCCCTTTATGTTCCAGGGTCACAGTTTCCTGATAAGATTGTCCTATGACAATAAAAACTCTTCTATGTGTTTATTCAGGCTATAAACCATCTGTAAACCCAGTTTCATCCAAATCCGTTTAATGGTTTTCGCGTGAAACAGTAACAAACATCAAATTATCCATCCAAACAAACTTTCACGTTTAAAATAAGTACTCATCATCATCATCATCATCATCATCAGCCTATAATGTTCCCACTGCTGGGACACAGGCCTCCTCTCTGAGAGAGGGAGTGGGCCATAATCCACCACGCGGGCCCAATGCGTATTGGTAGATGTCATATATCTTCGAATTTTTGGTTCTAGGACATGCCGGTTTCCTCACGATGTTTTCCTTCACCGTTTTGAGAGCAGTGGTGATGAAATAAATTACACAAAGTAATGTGCCTGACGGGGTTCGAACCCACGACCTACAACTCGTAAGTCGGGACCGATACCACTGGGCCACCACTGCAAATAAGTACTCATATTAGTAGAATTTGACGCTCTAGCAGGAGTTTTCACAATTATGATGACGTGTAACTTGAACGTTATTCGGATGGATATAATTATTTCCTCGTTCGTACACTTGAAGCGCTTAAAGCTGATTTCAGACTACGCTATACTATTGTGCGAGAAATTATAGCAAAGAAGGACCTAATGTTATACTATATAGCGTGACGTTCACATACGCGATATTATCGCAAATATCGTATCCAGTCTAGTATTGTGTCGCTCGTTTCGCTTGCGGGACGGCCGGGGGTGATGGAGGAGGAAGAGGGCGGCGCGCGATATAGCATAGCATGAACTCTGCACATCGCACCAATTTATAGCGTATAGCAAGCCAATAATATACATATAGTACAGTACAATGTGAACGTGTCACTAACAATGTACGGACCGCGATATTGTTGTGCTATGAGCTATACAACGTGCAACGTTAAAAGTGCAAAACGTCTCGTGGTTACCCCACGAGAGGTTTTGCGCTTTTTAGTTTTTTCGTTTTCGTTGCAGCACATGTTACTGAACAATGTTTTCATTTTTTTTTCGTTTTCGCAAAAAAAAATTGATTTTTCATACAAAATGAGAAATTGATCGAGCACATCAGTATGAAAAACTATTTTTTATTTTCGGGAATTTCCAAAAGTCTTAGAACAAACATTGTTCAGTAGCATTGGCTGAGTTACCTCACGAGAGGTTTTGCGCTTTTAACGTTTCACGTTGTATACTATATGCTATTACATTATAGCGTAGTCTGAAATCAGCTTTATACATACAATTTATGTTGTAAATACTTTTACGAAATACAGCTATCTTGAATTTTTTCACGAGAACGCTTTTAAAACTACTGGAAATTCAAACACTATGTTGCTGTCTGTTGATAATGGTACGTATATTCTAGAGTGCATCGTTAATGTTTTTGAAGCAAACACAGTCTGGATTCGTACGAGAAAAACGCAAAGTAAACATCAACAAAATGTATGCTTTCAAAAGAGAAATCTGTAGCGAAATTTTCACGAAAATGTTTATTTTTAATGTTTTTGCAACCTACGGTATCCTTCTAAAAATTTTCGGAGGAATAAGTAAACGCACACTTTGTATGTAAAACCGTAAATATGTAAAGAAAGATTTAAGGTTGTTTTGATTAAGTGGTTATATATAATGGGTAGAAAAATATCACGTTTATTTCTTAGAAAGGTGTTATGTGCTGTAATAGTAGCTAAGTCTAGAATTTCCACGCCGACGACGTGCGTACCATTATACTTTGTGTTCTAAAGAGCGCCATACTGTGACGGTGACTTCAGCGAAGCATATATAATACCGTACGCAACCGATGTTAGCGTAAAAGAATCTCAGAAAAGACGTAGAACACAGACGTCCTTCAGCCTCCCTTTTATACAAAATGTATAATGTATTACGACGCAAAACATACAGAAGAGACGCGTCGATGGCGCAACGCTAGCACACGTGCGCCTGTCCGCGACGCGTCCTCGTCTTACGTCTCTTTTATAGGCCCATGCCATATGGGTCTGGCAACTCCTCACGAACAAGCTACAAGCCTGGTCTATGTAGTAATCTTTCATTCTGGTGTAAGAAGGCGGGTACAACAGAGGATGTCAGACTTAATTAAGCTATCTCTGGCAACATCGCAGGCCTCTGATATTGCTTCGGACATATTATACACAATATTTTAATTAAATTAATCCAGGTTGCCTCACGGTGTTTTCCTTCACCGTTCTCCGTGCTGTCCAAATTTTAGATATTACATTATGAACTGATAAAGACACATCGGTACCTGTCAGGGTATGAACTCACAACCTAGTGCATAGAAAGCTCTGAGCTATCAAGAAACAAAAGCCCAACTTAAATTAAAGTGCAATTTCCTTTTGTAAATTAAATTATTACGTGTTGAAACAGGGTTTCTTTAAGCAACACATTCGTTTAACTTACGGGGTAAACGGGGTGAAGAGCCCAGCAGGGGTAAATTAGTACAAAATATTGAAAGGTATTTTGGCACTGAATAAATTATTATAAGTTACCACGTATTCTATCTAAGTTATTGAAAAATAATTATTGTCAAGATACGATTATATAATTTAACGACAAAATCCTTTTCAATGTTTTGTACTAATTGCCCCTTGCTTCGACCCTTTGCAACCCTTTTACCCCGTAAGTTGAAGAAGAGAATGTTTTATTTCCATTCATAACTGCGTCCTTATTCAACTCGTTTGTTAGTTCTTCTATAGTTGTAATTTAAATAAGGGTTATAATATTGAATAGTCCAAACAGCCCTGATATACAGTGGCCCTGTCAGACCCTGTTAGTTACGCTGACAGCTCTTTGAACCGCTCCGCTCGTTAAACAGGCGCCGACACCTTGTATTTGCATTCAGACCTATCAGTAAAATATGTTAAATCTGTTATTATTTTCGAAATATTTAATATTTACGTATTTTATAAAACTTTCCATAGATCTAGTAATAATGTTAGGCTTAACTCAAAAGGAGCCTACATAATAATATTTCAACAACAGCGAATGGAAAATTACGCGTTGTTTTCCACGGATGAATTATATTATTATTGAAACTAGGTGTTTCAATTTAGTTTGAAGATAATTATTTAATTTTGACCTGCGTTACTTTTAGAGAGCCCCGTCAAATATTTCCAGTAATGGTGGCCCACTGGTAACGGCAACTTACGAGGAGGAGGTTGTGGGTTTGTATCCTGGCAGGCGTTTTGTTTAAAAACGATGAAGGATAATACCATAAATTTGAAGTAATTTGACATCTACCAACCCGCATTGAGCGCGTGTGGTAGACAACTCTAATCCCTTTGAGGGAACGCCTCTGACCCAGCAACAAAAATAAATAAAATAAATTCCATGTCATCTCGCGCTAAAACTCTAGCCTTCTTATTCTTCGTTGGTCAAATTATCAAGAGTCAATAAATCTGATTCGTTCTTATTAATGGCTAACCAAGTAATTTGAACGTCACGATCGCATACATTAGAACACGACCTAAAAAAAGGGAATATTTAATTATCAATTCAGAAACTCACCTCAAAAACAAAGGCCACTGCGTTATCCCAGCAACCAACTCCCTCTCCTTGATAGGTGGAAGGTCCACGAACACATAGTACAGGGTTATCACAAAGACCACGAGGATCAGGATGTTGGCGATAGCAGAGAACGGGACCAGGTACTTCAGATTCCTTATCTGACAGATCAGGACTAGTGGCACTAAGGTCAGGGCACAGGCTGCTTGGATTGATAGAGGGTTGTCTGGCATGTAGACGTCGAGCACCTGGGAACAATTTAAAGGTATTAGTTCCAGCTGTTCAGGAGAGATACGTATGTAGGCGTGTGTACCTAGATTATTTTCATCACTACTTAATGAAGTGGGAAATAATTTTAAACAATGAAACAATCACTACATAGTAAAAACAAAGACGCTTCCCGCTTCCTGTCCCCCCTTGTATGCTTATATCTTTAAATTACGCATCGGAATTTGATACGGTTTCTTTAAGAGATAGAATGATTCAAGAGAATTTTTTTTTATGTAAATAACACACATTATAATAGCAGAGTTTGCACCCGTGCGGAGCCTAAGATTAAATGTTATGAAAAATATCTAGCTTTAATTCCGCGACAAAAATCCAGGATTGGATGCAGGTTGCATACAAACCCTCCGACCCTCTTGCAAATACACATGCAGGAAAGGTAATCATGCATATGCACACGTGCTAGAAAAGCCGGAAAACATGCCATGCAATCAAGCCTACACCCGACACGCGCCTCGCCCCCCACAGAGCACCCCCCAGGAGTTCCCGACTTGACAACCACTCGGGCGCGTGTCATGTCATAGAATTCCGCAAAACGCTTGATTCTATAATTTTATCTTATTATAGTGTCTAATTATTACAAATGCGAAAGTTTAGATGGTTGGAACTTTTTTCAGTCGGATGTTACTATTTTTTTTACTTGTTACTAAATTTATTAGTGTGCCTTGCACACCCAATATCTATCTGTCGGGATCGAATCGTATCTGAAACGCCAGCGCTATCCGGTGGCGCTTGATGGAGTTAGTGTGGTGCGTGCCAGCGACTGTCGACTCAATTCAGTGCTGGCTGCCAGCGCGAGCGGATTACTAAAACCATCCTGCGATCTGAGATATGTACCTACCTAGTTATGTGCAGTGTACCTGCTAGGGCCTACAACCGGGAAATCCCGGTACCAAAAAAACCGGGAAATCCCGGGATTTTTTTAAACAATCCGGTACCGGTTCTTCATCCCGTAGTCCCGGTACTTTCAATACTTTCGGTACTTTTTTATTTTCCTTATTTTTTCAATATAAAGCAACAAATCATATCCAATTAACTATTTTTTAACAGTATTATTAACATAAAACATTTTTAATTGATAATAATGAGAATTTTATATTAAAAATTTTGATGAAACTAATCAAAAATCTACTTGAAAGACAATAACTTTTATTATGCTTAAATTTTGTGTGTTTTATAATTATTTGGCAAATTGATCTGTAATAAGTCCTTTTTAAAAAAAATCAAACCGACGAAACATCGAACTGAAAAGCAAAAAATAACTTTTGAGGCGGCGCCAAGCAAACAAACATACTTATTTATAAATTAACCATTAGAGCAGAATAGCTCGTTGTATAGCTTGTCGTGGTTGAATAGCTCGTCGTAGCTATTCGTTGATTGTTTCTTTGGCGCCGCCTCAAAAGTTATTTTTTACTTTTCAGTTCGATGTTTCGTCGGTTTGTTTTTTTTTTTAAAAGGACTTATTTTTTACTTTTTAGTTTCCGATAGGAAACTCAAAAGTAAAAAATAAGTCCTACTTTTGTAATGAGGACATTATTCAACCGATTTAGATAATTATATGTAGTGTGCACACACTCGTGCCTTTCATACATTATGTTAATAGCGATTTGTACGCGAGTACCGAAAGTACCGAAATTCCCGGGAAATCCCGGTTCCAACTCCAGTACCGAACATCCGGTACCGGGTCTTTAAAAAGTACCGGTTCTGCAGGCCCTATACCTGCCTAGTTTAGAGCTAAATTGGAAAAATAAACTAAGTTGATTGTCAAGTGTAAAAGACTGCTTTCTTTATCCAACACTACCCACAGACGACGCCCAAACTAAAGAGGATCCACTATGAGTGCCAATAATGATGATAAGGACGGTCATCCTCCGACATATCCATCCATCCATTGTTAGAAGATTAGTTTAGAAGCGTTCGTCAATTCAATATCCTGTAACATCCGTTATCGCTGAAGTTCTGCGTTCATTACTGAATGCAAGTTTACCACAAAACGTATTCAAACTAACTTTTGCCACACACTTATAATACCGTAATATATCAAAGCTCTTTCCAGCCAACGGAAAATATCACTAAATCCCTGCTCCTTAAGTCCAAAATGGAATATCCTAGATTTCATCTCATTTGAAAGCATTTTAGCCACATTCTCGTGGTTTGAAGCACTTTCGAATTCCAAATATTCGTTATTACAAAGGAAAGTGAATATGACTAAATGTATACCTTAAGATTGAGTATGAAAGGTTTAAAATGAAAATTCAATTGGGAAGAAAAGCTTAAAGATGAGAATCAGGCATGCTTGTTGTTTTCCTATTAATATTTGTCGATTGGTAACTCATCTATTTATTTAAAAGAACAGGGTTTTTTTATTAAGACTCGACTACAGCCGAAACCGTTAAACGTAGTAATTTGAATTAAGGACAGCATTTGCAGTCTACCACGTAGGGAAGCAATAAGACGGGATTTTGCGAAAATCCTCTTCTTGGAGGGTGAAAAGTGATGAAAACCTTTGTTTGAAAAATCTTATCCCTAAATCAGAATATGTATGCGTAGGTATTTATTTATATTTCAAAAATCAACCCCTAGTGGGGTGAACATCGGAAAATCAGGCTAACTACACTAATATTCCAAATACAGGAAAGATTGAATGGGCTTCGAAACTGCTAGACCATTTTTAGATTTTCCAAAAATGTCTTTTAGGGAACCTGACCGGGCATCGAATTCACTGAGTTCGAAGTAAGAAACACGCGCAGACGAAGTCGTGGGCGGAGTGCTAGTTAATTATATTATTATGTTATTAGCTGAGTTACATATTATAGTCTGTAACTACGCTACTTTTCATTTGCATAAAGGAAACTTACGAAATTTTGGTATGTTATTAAGGGTAAGGGTCGATTCACATTGAGACGCGACGTTACGCGCATTTCATTAGAGAGACTCTAAATCTAACTTTACTACACGAAAAGATACACATTCCCAGTATCGTCGCGTCAGTAATAGTTTAGGGTATTTCATACAAACCGCAGCCCTTATTTTTCGAAAAGACCTAGAAAAAACTGGCGTGGCATTTATACGAGATTTGCCGGAGAAAGAAGCACAATGGTAAGAGTGGAAAGATATGGGCCTTTGCCCAGTAGTGGGACAGTAAATATAAATTAACAAAAAAATTAGGTTATTCTTGTTAATGTTATTTGATTTATTGTTTTTGTGCATTCGCGTAATCGAACCGTCTTCATAAGTTTTGTCGCATAACTGATAAGTATTTATAGTGCTTTTCTTAAAAAAGGGACCAAGATACATACCTATACAATAAGATAATGTATTCTCCATTAAAAAGTAGCTTATTTACATGGTGTGGCATTTGTACTAGCGCCTTGTTCTACTTGGACACAAATTGCTTTTATAGAAACTGAAGGCGCAGCAGTTTTGTCAACGTGCTATAATTAATGAAGAATTGTTCAGAAGTTTCAAAATCACACTTGAAAGAAGGGTTTTCCTAATTTTCACAGGTCCAATCTATTAGTATAAGCCAGACCTTTACTCAGAAAAATCCACACTACTTGGTTATCTGTTGCTTTATAGAGCCACAGAGTGTCTTTTTAAGCCAGTACCGTGAACCAAGCAGCCGTTTGGCCCTCTAGGGTTCTGCTCCGGTCAGGTCGTTGATCGGACGGCGACCAACTCAGTACTAGCAGTCCTCATGAAGAAACGCCAACCTTGAGTTTAATTCTGCCGGGGTTTACATAATTATCTTGTTTAATATTATAATTAAGTACGTATACTTACTTCTTTCATAGAAGACCCAATGAAGACCACATACACACACAACACACTGAAGTATGTCACCACCATTGAGTAGTCCACTAATACTCTGAAAATAAAACATTATATTAATAAAAACTAATTCTTTTAAACTAGGTAAATTGTGGACAAAGTGAAAACAATGGGTATGGAAGCAGTTCGTTTCAAAAATCTAATTTAGCAAAAACTTTTTCACGCCAAAATCACTTAAAAATATCAAATTACTAGTTATTTCCCGCGGTTTCACCCGCTACTCTTTTTGATCGTAGCGTGCTGATAGTATTCCTCAATAAATAGACTATGCAAAAAAAGCATTTCTCAATTCGAGCCATTAGTTCCTAAGAGCACGCTCAACTAAACCACCTCTTCTGCTTTATAATATTAGTAGGCGACTAGGCGGTTCAGAGGCGTAGGCTATAAAATAGAAATAGGAAAGCAATTTTTTTTTACTTGGTAAAATCATTAAATGAGTCCTCCCGCCCCGGGTAGGGCGGGAGGACTCATTTGATGACTCGCCGCCCGCAGGAAAGACGAGCTAAACTCAAAGTTCGTCGAAACTTTCGAAACTCAAATTTCGGACTTCAGAGTTAGATCGAAAATTCCAATAACATTTGGACCTACCTAGCAATTAAACTAAATGTCAATCATTTGAGGTTTAAGGTTTTTATAATGTTCAATTATTTTCTATCTTTACTATACAACATGAAGTGGTTTACCTCGACCATAATTAATTAAAATTTTAAACTGGACCCTTATTCAGGATCATTGTCGAAGACTTTAATTAACCTATGTCATCGTTGTTTAATTTACGTTTGACATTTGACATTCAGTGTGTGCCAAACTGACAGGGCCAAAGGGCCAAAGCCTGCCGGGGTCGTGGGTCTGTCTCATCAGGTAACCGTGACCCTAGAAAGTATAGGGCTATTGAAGGATCACCATGGATTTTAGTCAGTACAAGTCTGACAGTCCGACCCGCCCCTACCTGGGTTGCTACCCAGCGTGGTTGTTATCAGTATAATAAAAAGTGTGTCTCAAACGGTCAATCGGATGGTAGTGTGCGTACTGCGTAATGTTAATGCAGTGGTATTAGTTTAACGTATTCCTAATGAATATTATTCAAAAGAAAAGACTTTTGCTAGCAGTCGTCACTTTTGCTTTCGTATATTACAATATAATTACTACTCTTTCAAATCAAACGAATCGACTCAACACCACATTGCCCCCGATCATTATTTTCATCCCGTTTCTTTCTTCAAATGAGTCTTCAAGCCCTGAGCGGGACTTCAGGGATTGTCAGACCCGTACTGTCTCACATCCACGGTGTTCCTTCAATAGCCTTTCACGTTCCGGGGTCACAGTAACGTGATAAGTAAAATCCGTGACGGGAGAAATAACTCAACAATGTGAGGTTTGAACCCTCAGTTCCCAGTGCATGTTAACCACTGCTAATGTGGTTTATTTTATATTAAGACCATTTTATGGAACCTCTCTTTTTTTTCTAGGGTCAAACCCACCACACTATTCCCAAACCACTGCAATTCCTGAGAGCCAGAATAAACAGTGGCAACCACCAGAAAAGCGCCGAGACAATGAATCTTGACGTGTCCCGGAAAATGAATTTACCTGTCTTGGATCCTGCAACGAAATTAATCAGAAAAGAATAGTGGAGGTGTAGGAAAAATATGTTTCCACTGAAACTCTCTAGCATTTCCTCTATCTTTGTCTATTATTTCCTATCTAGCATCTATTCAATTAAGATTAAATTATAGGACTTACTTTATAAAATTGCCCCATGGTTGTAATTTCTTCGGTCCGTAAGTAAAAGCAGCTCCACAAGTCTCGGCGAAACTAAGGGATGGTTTCTTAGCATCGACACAAACTTCTTGAGACACTTTAACCTGGAAAAGATATGATTTAGTACAGTGCAAATTGATCTTAGTTAATTAATAGGGATTTCTCACTTTAGGCCACAAACCAAATTGGTCGTTTGCCCGAATTTGAATAATCTATCTGAATACTGTGCTAACAACTAAGTCTAATTGCGTCGTAACTAATTAGTACAAAAAGTTTGCTAATGCCAGGCATGCACGATCCAGTAGTATACCGTCAAGTAAGGAGCTCATTGAAAACAGCGTACGGTAAGTATGGCTTACTGTACGCTGCTTCCAGTGAGCTCTAAGCCCTCTGATGGGTTACCATACGCTGCTTCCAGTAAGATCTAAGTATGGCTCTGATGGCGCCCCTTAGAGTGCTAAAGCCGTAATAAAATGTAGATCAAAGACAAAACCACGAAATAATGCATTTTTGTTTTTTTATAACTGCATTATACAAATTGTCTTCAATTTAAACTTACAAAACAAATTTTTATATATCATTAACCTTACGGGTCCCGTCTGGGGAGTAATGGTTCTAATAGCTTGTTGCCAAACCGTCTAGACGCAAATTCATTTAAGTTAACAAAGGTTGCGAGGAAGAGCAGGGGTAATTAAATTTCTGCCAGCCAGTTCTCATAATTCTAGCGACCCGACATTTCGCATGGTGCCATATTTCGTACCTAAAACTTACTTCGAAACTGTAACCAAACTATAAACAAACTATTTTTTTAGCATTTTTTTAAGTTTCGGTGCGGACATGGCCTGAAATTGCCCAAAACAGAAAGTTTTCAGCAAAAACTGAAAGCGGAATGCGTGTGTGATTGACTTGATTTTGATTGAAGAATTTATTGAACATGTGACTTTAGTTTTGATTCACAGAAACCCTCTAGATTGTTACAAGACCGCTTACTGTGTCGCCCTTGTTTTAGGTTTTATCTTGCGGTATAATTATGTAATTTGTTTGGTGTAATGAGAAGCTTATATCTTAGAGGATCATTTAATCATCGCACCGAACAACTTTTACATGGACACCAAACTTGATAAAAGGTGTTCCTTTATGCTGTATGAGAAAAAATAAGGTTATTCAGTTTTTTTAAGTACTGCAAGATTGCTCGGTTTGGACAGATACATAACCACCTCTTGATTGACCTTGGATAACTTATTCACAAAAAATTCAATATTTTTACGCGTCACTTCTGAAAGAATGTAACAGAAGTAATAACGTTCTATTTGGTAATTGAAAGGGACCGTAAACTTAACAAACCAAGTATTTTTATTTGGTCTATCTATCTTAGTTTACCAAATAAAAGGATTCTACTGAAAACATATAGGGATACCTTCTAAGCTTTGAATTGAGTGATGTAGTTTCGAGAAAAAGTTCACGTTCATGAATAAATAGGTTTTCAATTTAATTTTGTATACTGTTGTATTCCTTTTCTTTTGATAACATTTAATGATAGCCGACGTTTTATTCTGTTCATGTTGATAAATATTTTCGTAATTAAAAACTGAAAATCTACAAAAATTATTATTATAGTAATTATTATTATATATTTTTTCTTTCTATAGCCCCCATTGCTGGACAAAAGGTTTCCTTAATTCCTTACTAAAACTTTTTTCCTATACCTCATCGATACAATTCTAAATAATATTAAGCAAGCTCTCTACCATGGCTTTACATAAGTGCAATATTTAAAAAAAAATGCTGATGACACTAAAGAATAAAGTAGATTTGTACTGAAGAAAGAATTTTCTTTCAGCTAATTAATTCCAGAGATAACTTCTTACAAAACAAACTCACAAATTCTCAAATCTACAAACATTACCTCTTTATAATATTAGCATAATAATTATAAATTGATTGAAATTATAAAATCCACTTACCAAAATATGGACAGTATGCGTGCAAACAAATCCAGCTAATAATGTTCCTATGGTGCCCACGATCAGTCCTGAGTTCTTGAAGGCAGCAGGCATTGCCAAGATGCCGGAGCCAAGGCAACATTTAAGTAGATGCACTATTGATCCGATGGTTCTGCGAAAAAAATAATTAATACTCTAGTTTCGATGGATAAAGTTGAATTTGCATTGTTAAGTCTCATGGGTAGGGGACGTCAACCTTCATGCTGTTAGTGGATGATTGCATTAGTGTTTTGAAAATGGAATTGTATGCGCTGAAGTGTTGTAAGTTGATGAATGTAAATAAAATTTGAAAAGGTCTCTTTGTGTAATAGGTACAATAAAGAAGAATTCTAAATCTAACTCGTATTATATACGACAGTAGAAAGTGAAATGTTTTATATATTTTCAACACATTAGCTCGAAAAATAAATTTACAAAGCCTGTATACATTGTTCGAAAGTTAAAAATTACGCACCCTACAACGGAGCGTGCAATGTGTTTTCAATGTTCTTCTAATTTTGAAAGACTCATGATGAAATGAAAAGGTGCTAGAAAAACTAGCTAAAAAGTATAGCCACAAGATTTATAAAATTGCTATCGGTCACCGAATAATAGCTAGATCTAGCTATAAAGTTGCTGAGTTGGCATCACTGCTGCAGATTTGAAGTTCTGTCAAATCGATCGTCATGTCGATTGAACGATAGGCAATATGGTGTATGGTGTATATGGACAAACTGCCAATTTGAAACAATTGCCAGTGTCATTTCGATTGGACGAAGGCAGTGTGGTGTATGGCTACTATTAGATGTCTACCCACGAAAAGAGTTGTTCAGCTTTGACAAAGACACAGGCAACTAATAATATTGAATTAGCTGTTCTTTATCTATTAGAAAACCATTGAGGCATTTGTCCCATCTGACCTTTCCAAATATACCTACAGACACATCAACCTACCCACAAACTGTTTTTCTTTCATAGATTTTCACCCTTATCACAATAGTGGAAGTTAATGTTCGATTCAACGACGACATATTACTAGACTACGCATGCACGATCTAAGGAACAAAAACTATTCTGTCATCTCGCTGAGGTACTACGTAAGCGAGGGGGACGGGGTACTGCGTTGTGATTGGCTAACTCAAGGTCTGTTCTGTCCCAAGGTATGTTTACGGCTCACAGGAGTGAGTGATCGAAATAAGACGGATACAAGACTTTTTTGCCTAATGTGTTGACAGAGATCGGTCGCCTGTTATTAGGAGTCTAGTAATATATCGTCGCTGGTTCGATTGGTAAAATTTGACAGATTGGTTTCGGTTGACCTGCTGGCGTCTGTACAAAAATGATGATTACAATATGCGCAAGATTTATTGCAAAAACGTGGTTGCGATGAAAACATTTTTAATTTTTGACTTCGGCATTTATATAGCGCACGTTCAAACACTGATTACGAGTCGTTATTCTAGGATTGCTTTGTACGTTTTTACGACATTCTTATTTTTGTTTAAATGAGTTTATGATTACAAATTATGTCACTTTTAATTAGTTTTAGCCTTTTACATTGTACCCTACAAAAGAATAACTTTAAAATTATTTTATTTACAAAGATACAAATGGTTGGTACACAAAACACTTTTTAAGTACTTTGGAAACAAAAGTGGCTGAAAAAATATTTTTGAAAAAAATACGTATTATTTTTAAAGCAGAGATAATGTTTACGTACGTATTTCATATTGTTATTTGATAGGAATTATACCAAGTATTGAATATCAAGTAATTTTCTTTGTTCAACCAATTTGCGTCTTCGTCGCTTCACGTTAAGTTCAAGTTGATAATTGAATGCTAATTTAGGACGGTATAAACATCTTTTATTATTAAATTGAATGGATAAATGAAGTTAAAGTATTCTGAGAACTTGCCTGAATCTTGGAAAAAATATTTAGTATTACACACATTTATGAATAACATAGTAGCCCAAGAGCTGCTGAACCTTCGACTAACGGTCGTCCTGTAAGGCTAAAACTTTGTACACTTATAGTTTATAGCATATTATGGGTAATAGCGACGACCTGGCAGGCCTCAGCCGTGCACATCATCAAACCATTTAGTTTTGAAAGTGTAAAAAAAAATGAAAAAAAAAACTTGTTCCTGTAAGCTCAGTTACGGTGTATATTTTTCTCAAACTGCTTGTTAACATTTCTTTAAACATCTGTTTCTTACAAAACTGTCATAGAAATAAATCAATGTTCGCAAAATTTATCACGAAACGGTTTGAATTATTCAGGGAATTCTTAAGATAAATGTTTTCAATAACTCCGAGCCTATCAAGAAACCTCCCCCGTCTTTTTTTAATTTAGGAAAGAGGAATATTAAGTAATCGTTTAAAAAATGGCTAGATTAGTTTCCGCGTTTGATGAGAATTTTGGATTTAATGATATTAATTTATCTCCATTATCTTGTACATTTATTTAGGTTACACCCTTTTTAAATATTCAGCTTTAAACGAACTACGAAATATTAATGATATTTCAATCAACCCGTTTTTTTTTTCAACAATAATGACATTATTGTTGAAAAAAAAAACGGGTGTTCGTGACTAAACATTTCGGACTTGTTAATTTTACAAAGCTAAAAGAAAGCTCGAAACTCCTGTCTAAATCTTGCAAGAAATCAATGATCATCATGAGCACATACACTAAGGGCTCCCGCACACGGGCCAGTGGTCACAACTACAAAATGCCGCCACCGGCATATTTTTTGTAGTTTTCATACATATGAGGACTCGCCGCACACGGTTGACGCCGGTGGCCGCCAAACTCTAGCCGCTTCTAGCTTCTCGTGGCGGCGTTTGTGGCTGTCGCAAATGGCTCGTGTGCAGAGACACTAAGGAATACTTAACGTTACGTCACAAACACATGTTCTGGGGGCCTACCAGGACGTCTTAATTCTTTAAGACGTGATAGTGCCACTGTTAGAAAGAGATAGAATGATACTAGTCGTCTAGCGCCATCTCATTTCCACAGCGGACGTACTCCCGTCTTAAGAGGTCATGGCAGGCCACCAGTTCTTTAATATAGGACAGTACTTACGAATTAGGATGTTCTACAGTTCGATGTTCAAACGGATTGTAAGGCTTCTCATCAACGCTTTTTGAAGCTATGCTGAGTGAAGACTGGAATCCTGGATTACTTGTCAAGTCCGCTCTGAAAAGAGAAAAAACAAATTGCTATATTATCGTAACATCAACCCCGGCTACCAGAAAGGCAGGAACCAACGAGAGATGTCTCTTCTCAAAGAGGAGTCTTGCCACCATAATTCCGACGTATCCGAAACTCCTGCGCTCCGACGAAATACAGTAAAACTGTTGGCGTATTCCGACAGATAATAGTGAGCCAGAAAGCCTGCTACCGCAATCAGTAGGGCCACTCAGCCTTCAATGTAGTTACATGTCACCTTTTTTTATCGTGGTAAAATTATCAAATGAGTCTTCCCACCCAGGACACACAGTGATCCTTTAATAGCCCTTAAAGTTCAAGGTCACGGTTACTTAATGCGACCTTGGCAGGCTTTGGCCTTCTGAGAGAGGTCCAGTCAGATAGGTTATAGGTAAACTGTGATGACCAATAGGCTCTACAACTAACAATGTGCCTAATTCCTTTTTGGTGTATAGATACCTAGTCTTCAGGTTTTTTTATTAAAGGAGCAGCAGTTTAGTACAGAGAGGCTGGTCGTACTGGTTGGTGCAGACAAAATAGATCTATATCATCTAATTTGTTTGTGCTTGCTCGTATAGGTATAGGTTGAACTTTGCAGATTTGCCTGTTTCTTTATGCAAATTTTGCCTATCGGTGTAGGTACCTGCCTACCAACCTGTGCTCACAAACATGCTTTTTTTCATCGTGGTATAATTATCAAATGAATCCTCCTGCCCAGGGTGGGACGGGAGGGCTATCAGAGTCGGACTGACTAAAATCCACGATGAACCTTCAATAGCCAGGGCCACGGTTATCTGGTGGGACAGTCTCTAGACCCCGGTATGAAAGCACCCTTAGATTGGTTAGCAAGTTGGATTGAGCATTACATTATCGACCTTGTTGATGTCATCGCCAATGATACAGAACGGTTTTTTGTCATCAATCGTCAATGAAAACCATTGGGTTTAATTTCTATTGTTGTTACGCATCGTTGATTTGTTTGCACACTTATTGAAGGCTTTATTTAGATCCGTGAGTTAACGTGGTTTTGGGAAAAAAATATGATAAACCGCATTACTTAAACAAATAGAATTCCCAATGACTTTTTAGTTGTAGATCAATTATTATGAAACTATACTTAGTGAAAATATTGGTATTTCGACATTGGTATTCATGCCAATGAGCACAGATTACAGATTGAAAAATACATGATGACGTAAACTAAAAAATGACAAATAGTAAATCAAGCAATCTCTATATTTTGTTGACTTAAATCCGCATCAGTGCTGTTTTTTTTTATGATTTTAGCATTGCACACAGACTTTGTTCAAAATTCCATCTTTAATAGGTGTCAGTTTTTTTCCCAAATATTTGTGCGCAGGAGTTCTAGTTCCTTTTAGGTGAGCTTGCTCCATCTTTGGACTCTTATGGAGGCCCGTGAACGGATGATGACGCATGATGGTTTTAACCTTGCATGCATAACTGATACAAGCACTGATAACTGTATAGTTTTAACACATACACGCTAAGGCTTGCCTTATGTGTATGGCCTCCAAAAAAGCCTAGGTTCCCTATTCAAAACAATATAAAAAATGCCAGGTATTTACTATAATATTCGCTACGATTAAATGCAACATTATAAATTCTTAAACTTTGCTTAGTTGATGACGCCGAGAAATATTTTCACACGGTTTTCTTAATAATAGCATTGTTTCCACGCCTTGAGAATTTACCATTGTTAAAAAGTGCCTATGGAATTTTAATAGACTAATTGTGTTATTTTGATTCAACTGAAATCCGGTCATATTTTAAATCTATGTTAAATAGAAGCCAGAATTGTTCGTAAATATTCTTTAGACCAATGTTTGTTTTCTCTAATCTATGTAGTTGACATCTATAATATAGAAATAAATTGCTGTTCGTTAGTCTCGCTAATACTCGAGAAAGACTGGACGGATAATAATGGTTTTGATTTATTTGTGGAAGTCAAGGGAAGGTTTAAAAGGTAAATTTATTCAGAAGCGGAACGAAATTTGCCGGGTCAGCTAGTTTAAAATACTTAATATAATGTGGAGATTGCATTTGGCTCAACGGTATCGACCCCGACTTAAGTGTGGTAGATCGTGGGTGAATCAGACTGGTCCGTTGGTAGTTTTCTTTCATGTCATTAGGGTAAGGTACCTCGCAGTGGTACACGCCCACGGCGTCGGACGTCAGCAGATGATCTCCGGCCACCGTAGGCGCGGGCATGCGGACAGCGAGTAAAAGGCTATTCGCTGTCCGACCATGGACCATGCCCGGGTCGACGGCGCGTTGTGTTCCACGCGCGCCTTAAAGAGCGTCAGCAAAATGACGGGGCCCCCTCACAGAGGGCCAAAGCCTGCCGGGGTCGCGGGACTTATTTCCATCACCGTGACCCCGGAACATAAAGGGCTATTGAAGGACACCGTGGATTTTAGTCAGTACAAGTCTGGCAGTCCCTCCCGCCCTGCCTGGGGTGGGAGGACTCATTTGATGATTTTACCACGCAAAAAAAAAGGGTAAAGTACCTAAACGTAAAAGGCGTGCTTCTATTCTCGGTAGAATGGGTAGTAGTTTTTCTCAAAGCTTAAATAAAATCCAAAACTTACGTAGACTTGAAGTTGTCTATCTCCATCAACTCCTTGGTCTTCGTCATTTTGGAAACCTGCAAATAAAGGAAAATATACTTTAGTATGGGAAGGAATAACGACAAAATATAATGTCAAAATAATCTCTTAAACATAGCATTGTTACAATTAAAAAAAAAAACACAGAACATAAAACCTAGACACAAGTACCTACACAACCTACAACTGAGTCTAGCACGAATTTCGCATTTTCGACAGTACTTTGCAGTTGATGTTCCTACATACGAAGTATAAATTGTTTGGAAAATGAAAAAGCACCTCTAGTGTATGAAAGACGATTTTTTTACATCCAATTAAAATTAGTTAATAACTCGTTTACGTGAGAAAAACTTGAAACCCTTGACCTCACATGCTAGCAACAACAGAATCCGTCATCATAATAGACACATAAATGAACCCGACAATCAGGCACGTAAATCATAAATGTGGGTACTTTATTATTATAAGGAAACCGAGCATTTACCCTCTTGAGACACAGATATCCGTATATTACTGACAGTTTATCCAGCCAAGAAAATCCAACTAAAGTAGGCCTCAGACAATTTACTTATGAATTATGTTACCAAGTTGCTGAATAACAGGATATTTAAGCTAATAAAAAGATCATATCTTAATCTGTCTTGGGTTTTTCAACAATATTAGGATCGACATCAAGTCTAATTGGATGCAGTTGTTTATCACTATTTTACATGCAGCAACTACCTATCAGACCAACACAGTAACTGGGTAATACGATATCCCTTGGTATGACAGGTTGTCAGACTTTCGAGCTTCTGTTAACTGTTATCACTGCTAAAGATCTAAAGACAGCCGGAGGCGTTAGCACAAGTGCGAGCCTTAACCTTTTAACCGCCAGATTTCATTATTTATTGTCGTGCCGGGCTATGAGTCGGTGAAATACAAGTTCGTCTCTTTCTGCTCCTCTTAAACTCCAATTTGTAAAATATTATGGTGTACAATAAAAAGTATTCTATCTGTCTATCTACATAAACAGATAAATGTAGAATAGATGCAATAAAATCAAACAAAACAACAATAATCGTAAATATTCTCTGTCGGACATACCCAACTCTGGCGTAATGGTCCCAAAAATATTTATCGGATATATCCGACGATAGTTAACATCATATAAATATTATACTAATATTTAGCAGTAGAAAAAAGCAGATATAAATCTCGGCAAAATTAACAAATTAATCGAGTATTTCTTTTTTAGAGATGTGGCTTTACGTGTTTTCTGAGGCACGAAAGAAACTAAATAATAGATGGCAACCCATCGAGAGATCAAGTGTATCTTAACTCTTATCTTTCCTTTGGACTTGTTCATACTTTTGATCAAAGAAAAGTATTTACTTACTAAATATATAATGAGATTGAAAATTGTTTTAAATCTTAAAGAGCACAATTCAAAGAATTTCGTGAATGCGACTCTGCTTCATTAAAATTTACACTAATTTCTTATCAAACTTGAAAACTTAAAGTCAATGTCATCTTAATTTTAATTTTCATGATTACTCTTTAATTGAAATGTTAAATGTTCAAATTATTTCAACATTCTTAGAAATAAAACTTTAAAAAATATTTTAAAGGCACTGGCACATAGTAGCCAGAGATAAAAACTCATAGTAAAAGAACTGTGATAAAAAACAAAATTTATTTTGATATTTACCAATATTCACTACACTGTACACACGATATATCTTTCGCTTGAATGTCTGACTACTTATACTTGAATCCAATCGCCTTAATATTTCAAGATCACCATAATTTTTATCTAAATAATATCTGATAGTGTGATTTCGTCATCATGATGTCATCTTGTATCTCATCTTAAAATCGATATACCCTGTGCTGATAAACAGTTTCAATAGGCTGTTTAACTAAAAACACTTATTAAACCCTGTGCCGACTGTGTAACTGTTATGGGTCAGCCTATCGAACGAGTCTATGAAGTACGTAATTAGGGTCTAGTGATGGACGCGGAACTTCGTTTTCACAAACACGTGACTCAGTGTATCCGTAACTGTTTTTATAGGCTTTTTTTTTTAGGTGGTAAAATCATCAAATGAGTCCTCCCGCCTGGGTGGGGCGGAAGGGACTGTCAGACTTTTACTGACTAAAATCCACCCGTGTTCCTTCAGATGCCCTTTACGTTCCGGGGCCGCGGTATCCTGGGTTAAGAAAAAACCCGCGACCCCAGCAGGCATTTGGCGCGAAACACGACGCGCCACCGACCCGGGCTTGGTCTTCGGTTGGACGGCGAGCTACCCATTACTCACCGTCCGCAAGCCCGCTTCGCCGCTGTGCCCTCTGCTGATCAGAGGGACACGCGTTGGAGCGTCCACACGACAGGCTATTCGCATACGGGCAAAGAGACCCCTTAGGCACACAGTGCCTAAGGAAGAGTTTTTGCCCGCATCCCAGGATGCACCGGCCCGAAAAACTGGTCTTCCCCCCGGACGTATCCGAGAGGGAACTCCAGTCCACGGGCGCACATGGAGGTTTCCTGTCTTAGCACCCCTGTTTTTATAGGCTTAAGATTTTATATAAAGCCCGTCCGTATCTCAGTGAAGAGTTAAGAGTGGTGCTTGTGGAGTCTTTGGTTTTGTCTAAATTGAATTATGCGGATACAGTGTACGGTCAGCGACTACTTTCAAAAACTGAGAAACTGATCCAAAGATTTCAAAATGCATGTGCTCGTTTTTGTTTTAAAGTTCCATTTAGAGGACATGTTACACCTTTTTTCAACGAGAACATTATCTTAAAAATGAAAGCAAGACGTAAACTGCACTTGGCGAGCTTACTCTTTGGAGTTATCAGAACCCAGACTCCATGTTACTTGTTCGATAGGCTGTCATGGACTAGTAGACATAGAATTGGTCAGGGCAGAAAATGTTCGCAACAGCTTTCCATCCCACAGCATAAGTCGGCGGCTTTTAGAGGCAGTTTTCGGTACGCAGCTAGTAAGTGTTGGAACAATATCCCTCCTCCCATTAGATACAGTAAAAGTTCTTCGACATTTAAGTCAAAATTGAAGCAATTTTTACTAACTCACCAAAAAGAGTTTGAAGACATTCGAGCCGACATGTCAGCTATTTGAAAATGCTATTTGTAATGTACCTACTTATTTTTATTTTTGCATGAGTGTATTGTATTATTATTAATATTGGGTCCACTTTTTGAGGTATGATCCTAGGTACTCACTTAGTTTATCTCAGGCAGTTAATTGTAGGTAAGTACACTGTGCACTGAATAATTTTGTAAGTACAAATGTGGTTAATATTTACTGTTGTCCCAGCTATTTTTTTTTCACGTGGGTTTTTTGTTTATAAAGTGCAAATCTTGTAATTATATATATAACGTATATTATAACACGTATTTGTTTTCGAGCGTATGGCACTCGTGCGCTGTAGCTGAAAATCAGCGTCATGTGGCAAACTTCGTGTTGCCACCTGACATTATGCTGAGCTGAGGCCCTTTGGCATTAATTTTTATTAAGTTTGTATTGTTTTAGTTTTAAGTTTTAGCACAAGTGCCAATAAACGCATTTTTTTTCTTTCTTTCTAAAAAAAAATATTAGAAAGAATCCAAAAAATATAATTTAAAATATTTGCCCCATATTTTTTCTTTTGTTACATAATCCAAAATAGACAAAGATACAACGCTTCTAAGAATCACAAAACGGTCGATTTAATTTAACAGGCGATAGGACGACACAAGCTCCCAAATTTCAAAGCGTTTTATGTTTATGAATATTGATTGATTTAAGGAAAGAAAAATACGTGTGCAGTATTTTCAGTACTCTAACTGATGAACTAAATAGATTTTCAATTTATTTATGCACTTCTAGCAACTACAGCTAATAAAATTTATGTAAAAGATAACTGTCACATTACGCGCAAAAAACAAAAGATAACATGACATGTGTCACATCAAGTGAATTCTTAAAAATCTTGTTACTACCTAGGTACCTACACTGTTCAAATTAAAAATTCAAGAAATACAATGTAAATATTTTAATATTTTTCTAATATTTCGGCTTATTCGTATTATGGTAGTAAAAGCTAAATAGATGCCCTCACTTTTTGAAATTACTTTATTTATATGAAGTAATTTCAAAAAGTGGGAGCGTCTATCCCTGTACAAATAGTTATATACGTCATCTGTAAATCGGATAAGAAGTTTGGTCTTTTTCGTTATTTTTTTACTTTATAAAAGTTAAAAAAACTTCATCATTAATATTATAAAGTATTGGATATTAATTTGTGGACCTCTAAATTTTGGGATATCTTTAAAAGGCATTCTCGCCTGGTCCATAAATTGTAAAGGATAGATGTCATACCGAGTAAAAAAGGCGTATTTTCTGTAAAAAACTTTGATCGCACCAAGCCTTCTCATGTAATCGCATAGAGACCTAAAACATGGCCAACTTAGTGTTAGATTAGGTCAGCACCCAATTTGTCATACAGCAAAGTGACAGAATGCAATATTTTTGTTTAAAAATCAATATATTAACAGTTTCCGTTTTTTTCCTCAATAACATTGTTACGGGCCATACAAACATCGCACCGTTAACTAAGCAAATGTTTTTTGTCAAAATGTTGTTCGACGAATCAGCAAGAGAGACAGATGTTACACCTGACATGACGGTATCGGTGACCGGGAATAATCGAGTTGTCATACGTCAAGACCAGAGTGACGGTCACTCGGGACGGGAATGAAACAGTTATTTTCATGGTCCCTCGCGACGGGAGCAAAACAGTTTTTTTAAGCCTTCCATCTGCGTCACAGACTGAGTACACACGGCTACACATCAAGCAGTATTAGCTGATTGTTCATTGTGTGTAAAAATCGTACGAAGCGAGACCAAAACTAACTGTACCCCTAGCACGAGTTTTCACTATTTTACTTTACAGAGTTTTTCCAGTATTTACAGCGTTTTTTGTATGAAAATATGGAACTGGTGTGTGAAGAAGGAACCAATTTTTTCATTGAAAATTGTCAATTTGAAGTCGTCAAAGTTCCAGTTTACTTTACGTCTCAAATACTGAAAACTCGTGCTGACGGTACTGGTTTTGTATATCTTGATGTGTAGCCGTGTGTACATTAAACTGTGTGAGCTCGTGTAAAACGTTAAAAGAACTGAAACCTTTTTTGGTAGATGATGGAGAATAATTTTTTTTTTTTTTAACCTGTCCCACTGCTTGGCAAAAATGGGGAAGTTAAAGTGGCCGAAATAAAAGCGTACATGCTATGCATTTATTTACTGCTGTGTTTTTTTACTGTTTGCAATAACTCTTTCTTTGATCCCCATAGATTTACAATAGGACAAAACAGACAAAGACTAATTAATCACAATTCTGAAAAAAAAAACACTATGTTGCAAATGGCCTTTTTAGAGCCCCTGTATAATCTTATTGCCATAAACCAGGATAAACACAATTAGGTCTGTCGTGTTGTTTAGGTTTAAGTTCAGCTTAAAGCTAGAATTATGTCTTACATGAACTTTATAGGTACTCAAGTGACTACATTGTAAACTTTATTTTATTTCTTGTTACATTTTTTTTTACGTGGTAAAATCATCAGATGAGTCCTCCCACCCCAGGCAGGGCGGGAAGGACTGTCAGACTTACTGACTAACTTGAGCTTGAACTTGACTTGTGTCCTTCAATAGCCCTTTGTGTTCCGGGGTTATTGTGATGATATAAGTCCCGCGACCCCGGCAGGCTTTAGCCCTCTGAGAGGGGGCCTGGTCATTGTGCTAACGCTCTTTGAGGCGCGCGAGGAACACGACGCGCCGTCGGCCCGGGCATGGTCCATGGTCAGACGGCGAGTTGCCCTTTACTCGCCGTCCGCATGCCCGCGCCTACGGTGGCCGGGGATCGTCTTGCGACGTCCGCAACGTCCGCAACCAATGCCGGGCGCGAGAAGTCTCCGCCTATCGCCGCCGTGAGGGAGGACACGTCGGTGCTCCGCCCAAGCGGGGCAATCCTGCACAGTATGTTCGACTGTGTCCTCCGGGCGATCTTCGCAGTGGTGACACCCAGGCGTTTCCTCCTTTCTCATCAGACACAGGTACCTCCTAAAAAATCCGTTTCCGGTGAGGATCTGCGTCATGCGGTAGAAAAGGACGCCGTGACGTCTCTGCAGCCACTCCTCAAAGAGGTGTTTTTTATTTTCGCCGTTATTGCGGCGTGTGAGATCGCGCCGAAGCTCTTCCTGCCGCGCCTCGACTTCTCGAGGCAGCAGGGATACGCCCCGTCGCGTCGCTGCGCCTCCAATCCATTCTTGTTACACATACACGCAAATTACTAGCGGTGTCGCCTGCATGTGACTAAAAAAAATATTCGACGGTTACGGATACGGTATTCTAATGACTTTTTTTCTGAACAAAATTTCATGAAAATCCGTTCATCCGTTCTGACGTGATTGAGTACCATACATCTATCTATTCAAACAACAAACAGCTAAACTTTCTTAAAATTATTTTACTAAAGCTGGTATTCACCTAGGTTTAAAATGTATTGCGCAGTCAATTTTCTCAAAACGTAATTAAATTATTGAAGTATGGTATGTTTAATTGTTCAATATTTAAGATAGTAAGAATACCAATAAAAGCTAAAGGTGGGGCTATACTTTCGCACTGCTCACTACGTGTGCTTTATTAAGGACACTTCACACAGGACATGTGGAGTTATTTTGTGGTTTTGAGTGACTTTTTGTGATTTTTATAAGCGTTGTATATTCGTAAATTTTGGTTTACGTAACAAAGGAAGAATTAAATAATGCGGTCTAATCATTTTTTTATTTAATTGTATTTCGAATTAATATAACTTGTGTAAATCTTGATAGAATGTTAAAATTTGCATGTAAAATACTCGCTGCGCATTCGCAAAATCTATTTTATCAGTAATTGAAATATAATTTGTTAAATCATTAATATTAAAAAAAAATGCATGTCATTTTAACCATACATAGTTTGACTCTTGATCAAAAAAGTGGTCCATAGATGCACGTGAATATTTTAGTGCACGTTCGCTGGTGTGTACGCGCCGTTACCTGAATATTTAAAGTCAAATGAATTTATGAAATATTTGCCAATGAAACAGTAGGTTGGTCAAATAAAATCTTAATTTTTTATGCTTAAAATAATACTTCGCTTCAGGTGGATAAAACAAATATCCCTGTGTTTTATACAACACTTTCTAAGTGTTTTTCTAATAACCTACTTTATTTTTTGCGTGACATTTCCTCCTACGACAATATTCTATTACGTAAACAATAACAAACCAACTCCTACGGGATTTTACGGAAATCTCAGTGTTAAGTACATCGACCTTGTAAGTAGAATAAGAAAATATTCATATATTTTTGAACCTTATTCTCGCACGTTAAGGTTCATATTGTAAGACTTAGCTGTAATGGTTTAACTGCCCCAAGATTTTTTTTTAATTAAACATGGATTTGCTCTTGGGCTCATTATAGCCTATCAGGTTTAAAAAAGGCCACTTTAGTTATTTAATTCGTAAATCAGAATATTTTGTCAGCAGAACCAAAAACAATTGGCTTTTGGCCTAGTAAGGGACCAATTTTGTTAAGTATTTCATTTTTATTGTTTTTTTTCTTAATATACACATAGTTTTGTTTTATTGTTATGTTCTGTTTTTAGTAAGTCCAATAAAATAATATTTTCTTTCTTTCTTTCGATTTTTTGGTTAAAAATAATAGCAATGAAATTACCGTACTTCTCCCAAAAAATACAGTTTAAAAGTCAGTAAAATATCAGATGTAGGCTGAAATACCTCAGAGAGTTATCGTTTGCTGAAAATTCCACAATCCAGGTTGTATAAATTTATTTTCAATCTCTTTTGAACTGACGTTGCGAAAAATAAATAAACATATTTTTATTCAGTAATCCACACATATTTGAGTTCTCTCATGTGGCAACATTTTCAGCTATTTTGTGTAACTGACAAAAAAAACAAAATGTTTCTGCTCGTTTTTCACAAATTGAAAAACAATTTTAGGAATGAAGCTGCAAAATATTTATCTATTTATAAGTTGGTCATTCAACTACGTCATTCGAGAATTGAAGTTTCAGTCATCCGAGAGCTGGGTTCGAACCCAAATATGCGAAGAAATTGTGTAATTTATTTATACACCGGTTAAATCGGTGAAAGAAATTATTAAAAGCTTTTTTGTGGTAAAATGTAGATATTCGTGAAGTAACTTTTGTAGTAAAGCCTACAAAAGTTACTTGACATAATGTTTGTATACTTTCATTGCCAAATATTTAAGTGAGTATTGTCATAGTCTCGTGATACAAACACCGATTGAAACAACTATCCTTTATATACAGGCATACCAAAATGTTATACATATAATAAACAATAACGCTACTATAAATGTCAAAAACAATCGATCGTTATAGATTATGACGTAAATTTTCAAGTGTTTTGGGTCGTTGATAATGAACCGGATAACCATAGACCAGCAGCTGTAGGCATAGATTAAAAAGAAGTGAGTCAGTATAGAAATATTTCGCCGCTAAAAAGTTTCATTTTCCTTGTTCAAAAAATTGTATATACCGACCTACTTTTTTTTTTTTTCTTAGCGTGGTAAAATCATCAAATGAGACCTCCAACCCCGGTCAGGGCGGGAGGTACTGTCAAACTTGTACTGACTAAAATCCACGGTGTCCTTCAGTAGCCCTTTATGTGCCGGGGTCAGGGTAATAGAAATAAGTCCCGCAGGACAGACCCCGGCAGGCTTTGGCCCTCTGAGAGGGGGCCCCGTCATTTTGCTGACAGCTCTTTGAGGCGCGCGTGGAACACGACGCGCCGTCGACCCGGGCATGGTCCATGGTCGGACAGCGAGTTGCCCTTTACTCGCTGTCCGCATGCCCGCGCCTACGGTGGCCGGAGATCGTCTTGCGACGTACGGCGCCGTGGGCGTACACCACTGCGGTTGGGGCGGAGGGAGGACGCTGTCCTCTCTCTCTCGCGGCCCGCCGCCTCCTTCACGAGCATTACTGCCTCGCAGAAGGCGGCGACCGCTTCCCACTCCGTCTCGCTCCGCAGCATGGCCGAAACCAATGCCGGGCGCGAGAGGTCTCCGCCTATCGCCGCCGTGAGGACACGTCGGTGCTCTGCCCAAGCTGGGCAGTCTTGCACCGTATGCTCTACTGTGTCCTCCGGGCGATCTTCGCAGTGGTGACACCCCGGCGTTTCCTCCTTTCCCATCAGCCACAGGTACCTCCCGAAACTTCCGTGTCCGGTGAGGACCTGCGTCATGCGATAGGTCAGGACGCCGTGACGTCTCTCCAGCCACTCCTCAAAGAGGGGTCTTACCGCCGCGATTGCGGCGTGCCCGGCCGTCGGTTGCGACAGTCGTCCACTCCATACTACCCTGAGCTCGCGCCGGAGCTCTTCCCGCCACGCCTCGACTTCTCGAGGCAGCGGGGTCTCGCCCCGGCGCTGCGCCTCCACACGCCATACCGACCTACTTGGAAGGCTTTTGAAATGGAGATAACAAACAGGAAACTCTATAGTAACTAAATTATTGTTTGTTTAAGTTTTGAAGTGATATACATAGAAAAATCTTATAAATTATAATAAACCGTCAAATTTTACTGTGAAAACAAATCCAAACGATAAAAAAAACAAATTCTGTCCTATATTGAAAATTGGCGGAATTTTAACAATATCATATGATTTAATATATTTACCATTATGCACAATATTCTATATACTAGACAAAGTAAGCTTCATTTAGCTACACACAAACTCAGTTAAATTATTTTATAAATTATAATTACATTACCGATATAAAACCGTGTCAAAAAAATAAGTGACCTACACTTATTTGTTCGACACGGATTTATCGGTAATATAACATTGTTTTAATAAAATTCATCTATTCAGAAAAAAAAATGTTTTTGCAGCATTGTGACAAGTAATTTGCATTAATTTTCTAGTCAACAAACTTATGCAAATAAAATTCTAAGAAAAAAAAAAAAAACATTCATTAGAGCGTGTGTGTTGTTGACCTAATGTCATTTTATTGACATCGTGTCAACAATGACATTAGTAAGGTCAATAATGATGTCAGATCCGTGTCATAATTATTATTGAGCTTATTTTTTTGTTGTTTTAGAAACGGATTCACGTGGGTAAATGTTTGAAAAGCTTACTCTTATTCACGTGTTTTGGAAAAACACGTGAACTAATAAAATTAATCAAATAAATACGAGAAACCTGTTCCTGCTTCTCAAAAACTAACTTTGTACACGTGAATCTAGGATTATAAATACGACAATTACGATGGATGTATGTTTCGCACTATTACGTTCCTAGTGGATAATTTTCGACTTAAACGCGAGCGAAGTGCTAATATTCCTTATTGATATACTTATTTGATTAAAGAATCTAATTAGTCCGTGTTTTGTTATTACATATATTATATATAAATATTTTTTTATGTGATTTTTTATCAAAGATACGACAATTTTAAAATTTCCCAATATCATTTGCAAGTACAAATTTTTACTTGCCTCTGCACTGCACTCTCGAATTTTATCTTCGTAAGTATGCATAGATTTATATAAAAAATGACATGTGCCCATTATTTTGTTATAAACTGTAGCTGGCGGACTAATTCGATTTTCAATTTAATGACGCTGTCAACATGCCACTGACCTTTTATATCTCTGATTATTTTATAAGGCGTGTCATCACACAGTGATAAAACTGACCTTATTAATTCATCAAGTTAGAAACTGGATCACAACACACGAGGTCCTATCCTCGAAGCTACATAGAAGCAACATTATAAATTATTATGTTAATATAAATTAACAGGTTGCTTTAACAAGGTACCTGCTACAGTAAACCTTGGAACTAAATGTGCAGCAAAAGTGAATGTGTCAAAGCTTTGTCGCTCTTAAGGTATAGACTTAACTGACTTTTTGGCATTTGGAGCCAGAAACCTATTTCCGTCATTTTTCAGTTACTTTAAGTTTGGTAGCGACTCCAAAGTTTACTGATATTAAATGTAACATTTATTGATGTGAAAGTGTCTTTTTCGATTTGAAAAACATCATTGATATTATTTTTACACTTACCTACTTTTCTCAAAGAAATGGAAGAGAAACCCAATTACTCTTTAACTACACGCGTAGCATGGCGATTATATGTCTGTTCTACCAAGAAAAGACAAAGTTATTTCATCGTTATTTCTACACAAGTCGTCTGTTTTTTGCACAAATATGACACCATTCTTATACTATTGAAGAAAAATACGTTTATTTTCCATAGCTTTTACATTACCATGCTTATAACAATAAAAATATTTCTATGTTCTGTCATTTTGTCTATTCTTCCGTCGACAAAACCCCTTTCTACGGCGCCATGCTATGCCTGCTAGTCGTTAACACTTTCTATCTGTATTCCAGACCAATCAAGGACTCGATTTAAAAACTTTAGTAAAATTTCTGTTAACGAAACAACTGAATGTACGATTTTCCTTTGCACTCGTAGCAGTAACTTGGTCCGAGATCCATGTGTACATTGCATACAACCCTAAATAGGTAAACATAATTTAAAACGTTCTAAAGCGCTGTTGAGACAAAACTTGATTGTGCCGTTGACCCTCAAACTATTTGCAGAGGGAAGCCCCTATAATCTACTTCAGAACCGTTACTAAAAGATATTTACATATCTTTACCTACTTGCTGAAATCTATACTTGTTTCAAGGATCTGGTACCTTTCATTGTTGGGGTCCTACTTAAAATCCTGCACATTATGTATTCAATATTTTGTAGGCTGTAGATATTTCGCTGTATTATAGATCTGGACATTAACCCGTGGGAATTTTAAGCTTCAAGGTGACTTTGACCTTGACATGCAAGAGGCAACTAAAGGTCTTTCCTGTAGTTACCTCTTGCATGCCAAAGTCAAGGTTTAGTTTAGGCTTTTTATTTAAAAATAATCTGACAGCCTCTTTGCGCTCCATACCTACAGGAAGGGAAGAATCAATATTGCTGATTTTATCACCTTCAAGGGGCATTGACACTGGTCAATGTTTCGGCTGATTTGCCTGGTTATGCGCGCAGCAGACGATCCATGTAAATGACCCATTGTGCGAAAAACCGGTTTCTTACCTAGAAAATAAGCTACTCGAGGTTTGTTTAAGTTGCATACATCTCTTGAACACATTACTTGTGTACATCCTTCGCACGTGAACCTCACAAACATTTATCAAGTAACTTTGTTTGTTTAAGAACTTGTCCTCACTAAGCGTTTCTCTGCGAAGTTAAAGTAAATATATTGGTATATAAGCTTCCACCTCTCCCTCGTTTTGCATTATTCCACGGAATATGACGTGCAAAACGTAGTAGTTCTTTACCCCTGATGCTAGGAAACTGGGCTTATGGGCGGAGGGAAGCATATTTGGAAACATATTTTTCCTACTCCTCCACTATTCTTTTCTGGGGTCCAAGACAGGTAAATTCATTTTCCGGAACACGTCTAGCTTCATTGTCTCGCCACTTTTCTGGTGGTTGCCACTGTTGATTCTGTCTCTCAGGAGTTGCAGTGGTTTGGGAATAGTATGGTTGGTATGTCCCAATAATTAAAAAAAAAACTGGGCTTATCCCAGTTGTAAATACCCTTTTGTGTTTATCGGTCATTTATGTCTCACCTCTCTATTCTTTTTTATAGCTACAGTTATTCACCAGGGCACATTGTGCTTTATTGTCTTTCCGCTGTTGATTCTGGCTCTCAGGAGTTGCAGTGGTTTGGGAATAGTGTGGTGGGATTGTCCCAATTAATATTGATCAGAGTTTTCCATATGCAGCTCTTGATCAGAGGTCAACTGCTCTTTGTGCCCTATGAAGACAACGAAGATAAAAATATTTTTTTCAACCAAAAAAAGCACCGTTATTGACCCTGTAAGATTGAATCATACTACTGCCGGCCAATGGCTCTCTCGGTTGAAAAAAAATATGACGCCTGTGGCTATGCAATAACTAAGGTAGCAATATCTGACCAAGATTACTTATTTATCTCAACCAGAGCATTCACTATTGATAAGACCTTATTTTTCCCGATATCTAAATAATCTGTTTCAATATTATGAGTGAACTGATGTTTTCAGTTGAAGGTAACAGAGATAACATTGTGAGATACAATATCTTAAAATCTTAGGCAATATTCTGATCTATCTTTCTAGTGTTTTATTATGCACGGAAAAAAATATTATGTTGTGTAACTATGATTGTAGAGTGACATATAAATTTGGATTACTGTCAACATATTCGTGTATCCACTTCAAAAGAACCAGTTCTCGAACTTGAAAATCTTCCATAACCGGTTTCAATAATCTCAATTATCATAAGTGTTAAAATATTGTTTACTAGCAATTCACTCCGACTTCGTTTAGGATCAATTTGGAACAAAAAAGAAGCCTAGAAGTCATTGAGCTATTATTACAACGTACGGGAAACAGCGGTGATGCGTGGTGTCATCTCTATACGTAGTAATAATAGCTCAATGCTAGAAGTGCGTTGAGTACTGCCATCGAATGAGTCATGCAAACTTTATCACGAAACAGATTGAAAAACACGCACACCCTTTGAGAATGGTGATGGTGAAAACCGCATCAATATTGCTGCTTTTTTTTATCGTCGCAATATCATCAAATCCCTCTAATGTGTCCCACCCAGGGCAGAGCGGGAAGGACAGTCAGATTCTTACTGACCAAAATACACGGTGTCCTTCAATAGTCCTTTACGTTCCAGGGTCACGGTAATTTGGTAAGTCCCGTGACCCCGTCAGGTTTTGGCAGTATTTGCTGGATTTAATGCTCAAATAACGGTTAGCGTTGATGTTGATTAGTACGTTAATGAAACCATAATTTATTTAATGGCTACAATGAAAAGCTGATGAAATGCTACACGCGTATAAGGAGGGTAGAGAAGGCAGGTGGTGGCCCAATAGTATCGGTGCCGACTCCACCAGGCGCATTTCTTTGTGTAATTAATTTCATCACCACTGCTCTCAAAACGGTGAAGGAAAACATCGTGAAGAAACCGGCATGTCCTAGAACCAAAAATTCAAAGATGTGGTGTCTACCAATCCGCACTGGGCCCATGTGTTGGATTATGGACCACTCCCTCTCTCAGAGAGGAGGCCTGTGTCCCACCAGTGGGAACATTATAAGCTGATGATGATGATGTATAAGAAGGGTACGTAGGGATGTACCCTCACACGGACAGGCATTTAGCAGAAAATCCAGACTAATGCCTCATATAAACGATGCAAGTTTTTTTATGCTATTTGATGTACATTGCGGACTAATGATGGACCATAAATTCAGTTGATCAAACAAATACCGCATGTACTCAAACTTGCATGCAAGTTCTTGCTTTGTCTAAATAGGCATCAAGAGCACAGACAGACTTTAGCGATTTTATTTTATACTAAGTAGAGATAGTCGCGGGACTAATTACCATAACCCCGGAACATAAAAGGCTATTGAAGGACTTTAGTCAGTACGAGTCTGACAGTAAGGGGTGGGAGGACTCATTTGATGAATTACGACGTAAAAAAAGTAGAGATAGAGATGACAATGATGTTATCAATATCTATTAGATTATTGACACCGATATTAAATTCCCACAACAACGATACGAGCCTTTCTAAGAATGTTACCACACCAACGTTGTATGACGTCATTAGACCGAGGAAATTATCAGTCCACTTAGATTTTTTCGATATTATGATATTAAATCTGTAAGGGAAAATAATATGGTGCTACTTATTACATAGTATATTATCTATGTCTAATGTCAACATCATGCAACATTATTGAAGTAATTTTTTAAATGTTCATTTCTCACTTAATTATATACACGTCACATACAAAAAGCCCAATCGTTACTCTTTATATTACTTTGCCAATACTAGGTGTATTTTTCTATAGTAAAATTATATTTTTTGCAAGTTATGTTTAAGTCTTAAGTAAAATGGAGCAAGACATTTGCCAACAGCTGAGCAGGCACTTAGTGCTACTACCGAAGAGAATTTCTATATTAAAAACGCAAGAAAACATTTTGTGATTAGACGATCTAACCTAGCAGTAGGTAATACTTGAATAGGGTAACAAGGCAATCTTTTCTCGTTACAAACTTACAAAAAAGACAAAAAAATACAAGACAAGTGACAACAAATTTTTTGTTTGACAAATTAGTTTTTGCTAAAGTTGAGCAAAAACTAATTTTTCAAACAAAAATTGGTTCACATTTCGAAATGTAAGCAGCTGAAGTCCTTGTAACAGAAAGTGCTCTCAAAGTGAAACCAATTTGTATTTAAATGATGTTTTGGAAGCTCTTATGAAACTGTCGTCGGTTTTTTGTAAAAACTTTTTTCTTAAAAAGGTAATGACATTTAAAAAAGCCTTGGCACAGTGTCTTCTTTACTTTTTATGGAGATGGATTGTCTTTTTTATGGACGTAATAATTTTAGTGTCATCAAGTATGGACATAATTAATGTATTGTTTATAATTAATTCATGTTTGATTTATGAGTCCAAGGCTGTTTTTGAAATCCTTTTTTCTGGGACTGCAACTTTTTGTTGCGTGTTACCTTTTGTAACTGTCTGAACAAAAAAGCAATGTTACACATGAGCCTGTCAATACTGCTATCGTATAGATGAAAAAAATGTGAGAAAACCGATGGTTTCTCGAAATAAAAATAATATAAAATGTGACATCTACTAAACCACTTTCGGCACACGATGTGGATTGTGGCTCTTCTCACAGAGAGGTCAGAAGGAAAATGTTCTAGATTTTTTACGTACTTTGTAGACTACCGAACAAATAATGCTTGTGTGAACTTTAAGAATAACATTCTATTTGTAATTTATCTTGTACTCTCTGAAAGATATTTATGTGGACATATTGACGCCTTTTCAAAGTTTTTCCATCTTTTTCGCTAAAATTTTTAAATGTTATTACTATGGTTAAAACGTCTTCTACAAAATGAATTGCCATATTAATTTATGAATTGGATTCGAAACTTACAATCACTGTTAATTACAGTGACTCTAATTTAACTGTGACTGTAATGTAACTTAACTATATAGCGACTTACCGGTTGCTATGTAGTTATAAAATAAATAACCAATTGACTAAGAGAAAGTTTTCAAAAAACATTCAATAACTTTAAGTTTATAACTTACATCGGCTACTTGAAAACCTTTGAAGAATTTGTCAAGTTATTAAGTTGGGACCAAGCTTTGACCTAACTATTACTTAAACTACGGAGTTCGGTGAAAAATAAGTAACTATTAAGTCTTTAAAATTGCTTAACTACGTAATTTGTAGTTTGGTGGCAATTTATAGTTGAAACTAATTAAGTTAAAACTTCTGAGTGACTTTGATTGGTTAGATACTGTGGCTGAAACTTTACTTCAAGTGATTAACTGATTACATTACTTGAAGTAAGAATTTAATCTCAAATAGAATATTTTTAGGACGTTCCATGGAAATACTGGGATAAAAAAAAACTCTGAAATTTCATTGTGAAAAAGTACTCTAGTTCCATCGAACTATGGGGAGAAAAAAACCCCAGTAGTTCCATAATGGAACTAGGCAATGGAACTACTGGGATACCAACCATTCTTCCCCTTTGAAGGACTGGTTGGTAGAGAAGCCTCTGCATAACAGCGACTGTCAAAGATCTATGACGGTTTACACGTGTCCCAAAGCATGACATATAGTCAGACGATCTGATGAAGACCACAGGATCGAGCTGGAGGCAAGCCGCTTTAAACCGGTCCTATTGGAAATGTATGGGGGAGCCCTATGTTCAACAGTGGACGTCCTACGGCTGATATTATGATGAATCAGATAGACATTGATTTCGTGTGTAAAATACTATTGCTCATCACAAAATCATTCTCGTGTATTAATTATAATAATAAACAATGTCGTGACGTCATATCACTAATACGTGACTTTCACTTTGAATGGTAATCAGGCATCGTTCTAATTATTACCAAATATTATTTTTATTTAATAAAATCACGTACTGGCTCTACTTATTAGCTTGGGAAAGTAAATATAATTGAGTTTGACCGAAATAATAATAATAATATAATAATAATAATCAGTTTATTTCCATAGCAATTACATTACATTAATGCACACAATAAAAATCAATACAAATCATAACACAATCACAAAATTAAATCAGTAGGTATACATATTTAAATTTAAATTAGACACAAAATTAACATAGAGCGAAATTAAAATTAAATCATAATATAAAAACACAATTGAAATCAAAAATTAAAAACTATAAAAACTATAAAATAAACAATATCAAAAATTAATAACAATCATAAATTAGAACCACAGTTTTAACACGAGATCAACACATTCGAGATCAACACTTATAAAGCAAATCTCACAACATAAGTTCATTAATTCCGGGCTTAATAGGTACACGCAATTAAATACTTCAATTACTAAGAGATTTTCACATGCACACAGTCGAGCTTGGAAAGACGCCCTGAGTCTCCTCATCAGCCCGTAAAAATCAGCAACTCTGCTGTCAACAAACATGCCAGTCGCACTACACCGCCAGGGTAACTTTAGAATAGCTCTAAAGGCGTTATTATATTGTACACGAAGAGTGTTGCAAGCAAACTTGTAAGCAATTAAAAACACTTACACTGTATGTTACCCGCTACTTTTTAAAGAACTAAACATCAGCAAGCAGTAGAGTTTTCAGCTATTACTGGGTGATAAAATCATCAAATGAGAGGAAGAGGCTGACAGTCCCAAATCATCAAATGAGAGGGAGAGGCTGACAGTCTCAAATCATCAAATGAGAGGGAGAGGCTGACAGTCCGAAATCATCAAATGAAAGGGAGAGGCTGACAGTCCCAAATCATCAAATGAGAGGGAGAGGCTGACAGTCCCAAATCATCAAATGAGAGGGAGAGGCTGACAGTCCGAAATCATCAAATGAAAGGGAGAGGCTGACATTCCCAAATCATCAAATGAGAGGGAGAGGCTGACAGTCCCAAAACATCAAATGAGAGGGAGAGGCTGACAGTCCGAAATCATCAAATGAGAGGGAGAGGCTGACAGCCCGAAATCATCAAATGAAAGGGAGAGGCTGACAGTCCCAAATCATCAAATGAGAGGGAGAGGCTGACAGTCCCAAATCATCAAATGAGAGGGAGAGGCTGACAGTCCGAAATCATCAAATGAGAGGGAGAGGCTGACAGTCCGAAATCATCAAATGAAAGGGAGAGGCTGACAGTCCCAAATCATCAAATGAGAGGGAGAGGCTGACAGTCCCAAATCATCAAATGAGAGGGAGAGGCTGACAGTCCGAAATCATCAAATTAATGGGAGGGGCTGACAGTCCGAAAACGTCAAATGAGAAGGACTCTAGACTGCCTGCCCACAGGAACGGAGCGAGACTGCGAAGGGGAGAAACGGAGAAATAGTAACCAATAGGATTTCACAAAATCTTCACTGCTCTTCAGTTGTGCAATCCTATTTTTCCGTTTCTCCGCTCCGCAGCCTCGCTCCACTCCTATGGACAGGCGGGCTTGCTGTCAGACTCTTACTGACTTTTTTCACACTACCACACTAGGAATTTCTCCTGTGTAGTGGATGCGTTTTAAACATATAAAACTCACAATACCTACACAAACGACCAGACCCAGAACAAGAACTTGTAGATCATACAAATATTTGCTGCTCCGTGCGGGAATCGAATCTGTGACACGCAGCGTAGCAATACAATCACTCAGCCAATGTGCTAACCGTGACGTCACTAACTAAGGCCCTTCGTACACAAGGCGACTCAAGTTTCCGATACCTTACGACTTTATCATCCATTGACGCGTGCCTGTGAACGAATCTCTATGGAATTGTATTGCGATAGTCGCTTGGATACCGAAGTCGTAAGGTATCGGAGACTTGCGTCGCCTAGTGTACGAAGGGGCTAAAAATCCACCCTGATCTTTCAGTTACCTTTTACGTTCCATAGTCAACGTTACCTACGGACCGTCTCACGCCCCATTACTGTCATTATAGGAAGAGATAGATATCGAGATGTTATATTTAGTATTCTATAAATGACATGAAGATAAATGATTAATGATATTATTGTTGGAAAACTAATATAGAATACAATCGATCAACTATCCTGTCGCATGATCCATTAGTATGCTATTAATATCAGTCATTATATTTCCTCTGGTTAACCTCAATATATACGGAAGTGTGGATGTCTCGGAAGAAGATAATTCTAGGAAAATGTAAGCCTACGTTGAGGACACGATTGGCGCATTGGCTGAATGATTGACTGTTGCGCTGCGTGTTGCGGGTTTGGTTTTCATACGAAAAACAAATTATCTACAGGTACATGATCACAGAATTTTTTTTATAGGTATATGAGTTCAAAACGTTTGTTATAGCAGATACACTGCATATCACTATGCAGGAGAAATAATTTCTTGAGTGGGGTAACGTTTCGGAAAAAAAATAAAAAAATATTCTAAGTCTACTTCTGCTAGACGCCCACGGCGTCGGACGTCGGCAGACGACCTCCGGCCACCGTAGGCACGGGCATGTGGTCAGCGAGTACCATGCCCGGGTGCAAAGAGCGTCAGCAAAATGACGGGGCCTCACAGAGGGCCAAAGCCTGCCGGGGTCGCGGGACTAATTTCCATCATCGTGACCCCGGAACATAAAGGGCTATTGAAGAACACCGTGGATTTTAGTCAGTACAAGTCTGACAGTCCCTCCGCCCTGCCCGGGGTGGGAGGACTCATTTGATGATATAACCACGATTAAAAAAAAAAGTCTACTGCTGCTGGACTTGCTGTCATCCCCGTAACCTAGCTTGGTTTGTCATAAACTTGGTTCATTTGTCAATGCCAGTCAATTTCATTCCCTCCTGAAATTACATATATAAGAAAAAACAACCTGCATTTAATATAATCAATAAATATATAATTATAAATAATACATAATTATATTTTACTGATCAAAAGTTATAATTCAATTATTGTTCACAATACTGAACATAGCAAAGAGAATTTAATTACAATAAGCTATGAACCCTTTGTAATTTCAACGCAAATGTTGTTTACAATTTAACTCCCCTGATTTCTGTTACTGAATAATGTTTTGTATTTTACTCTGCAGCGGAAATACAATCCTGACAGTGACAACAAACGCTTTACGAAAATTATTATCATCAAGAAGATTAGTACGGTATTTAACATCGATATCAATATATTGTATATAAATCAATGCCACTTTTCGTAGTAATTTCATAACTCAGAACGAGCTCACCTATCCAAACCAAATGTTTAGGTTTTGTTCGGACTATTTTGATGTTCCAATTTTTTTTTCACTTTATACGTAGTGAATTCCCTATAAAATGAATACTAATGGTAGCTATAAAATCCAAAAAATACCGTGAACTAAATGATTCTCTGGAATACGTTAAGGGCTGAGACTGAAACATAATCGTACTTCGATGGGACACTATTAAAAAGCTAATTTTTTCGTATGCAGAACATTAGGTGGGCAATAATTGAAAAATCAGGCCGTGCTCTAATTAAATCGATCATCACGTTTATATTTTTTAAAGATAGAGGGCGCCTGTTCTTTCCCGCATCATGTGACGATCTTTTACGTTAGGCAAACGAGGACAAGTGAGTGAAACACAATACTAAAGTGGATGATGACAGATGGATTGAAGGTCAAGTCACGTCGGAAATTTCGGACACCCCATAACAAGCGGGGTTTCAATTTACCTTGGCTGTAACAAGGCCTTTTAAGTGACAAGGACATTGAATTTTGAATAATAGTAACAACATGGTTACCGCTTTGTGGGACTGTTTTAAAAAGACACTGTGGTCGTAAATTGCAAAGTGCTTTCGAAGGAATAGGGTGGATTTTTAGTCCGTAAGAGTCTGATAGTCCCTTCCGCTTAGTTCAGGGTGAGAAGGACACATTTGATGATATCACCAGAAAAAAAAGACAAAAACAGAGAAAAATGAATTGTTTCAGCAGAATATCTAGACTAAAAGAAAAACAGTCCTAACGTTGGCTTTCAAATTAAATTGACTTAATTGTCGCTTTCAATGTCACTAACGTGTTCAGAAACTGGAAAAAGCGACTCGGTAGGCGCGAACATACGGCCAGGTTCAACAAATTAAATGAAGCAACACGTGTTTGCAAACTTGATTAGGACACGGCCCGCAGTTTTTAGCAGTAAACTACGACCTTCAAATCAAATAGTAAAAGTCTGCTCTCTAATGTTGAAAACTTAATAAAGTTGAAGATTAGGCTTGAAATTAAGTCTTTATAAACACAATAAGGATTTGCAACCTGGCTCTTTGATCTCAAGGTCGTATTTCCTTTAGTAGCCTCATAGTTACTGACATGGTGACAGCTCAATGACAAGGCTATATTAATATAATGGGAGGAAGTTTCCCGGATAATAAGAGGTTCTTGATATCTTCGTGACGGAATCAGTTCACCTTGATCACTCTTTTGCAAGAGATGTTTTGATTAAATTGTTTTATGCCTGGATAATTATCTTTTGCAAAATTTCCTGAGAACGTAATCATATTTTATCTAACAAATTTTTAAATGTGTAAAGGATGACTGAATGGATATTTAAGTGGGTATAATTTAATTTTTTGTAAACACACCCACAGGAGAGTTTTATACAGTGGGGCAAGGCAAAGTATAACTTTATAGGTTTAGAGCCTTACCAATGTGTACATACATAGTCTCCTGATGATGACTTCTTCTGTGACGTAAAAAGGACGTGATTTTTGTAATGTTTGCAGGATCTTTAAAATACTACTTTGTGTACACAGTTTTAGAACTCACAACGAGCAATTTTATCTGCGTAAGTTGCACGCGATGTTATCAAAGCAATTATTGTGATTTAGCTGCAGGTTATTAAGCATTAAGTCCATCATGCTTAACTCTTGATTCTCTGGTTAAATGACTTGTGTACAATTTCATAATAGGTGTACATGTATTTCATTCAAGTTGACATTATAATTTTTCACCTACATCGTCAACACTAAGCGAAATAAGTTCAAATATGCAAAATATAATCAAACATTAAAAATATCTTGTCTTTATTAAAATATATAATTATCACGGAAGATATTTCCTTAATGAAATTTTAAATTTATAAATAAACCGTGATACCATAAACCAGTATTTAGTAAGGCTATATTGTAACCTCCTACTGCTTAGATAGAAGCCTTTTCTCTATAAGAGGGAGTTGGCTGAAAATCGCCAAAGGCGTTGGTAGATGTGGGCTGCAGCTGAAAATCAGCGTCAGGTACCAAACTGTGTGCTGCCACCTGGTATTATGCTGAGCTAAGGCCTTTCGGTATTAAAATATTTTTGTTAGAAGTTATAGTTTTAATTGTTAATGCCAATAAACACAATTTTCTTTCTTCTTTTCTAATGTCACATAATTAAGTTTTAGTTCTACGTCACGAAATTATAAAAAAAACATTTTGAGGAAACTAGTCCTCAAAATGTTTTTTTTATAATTTTCAGAGTATTACAGATGAAATTTTCGCTAAGTAATACGGCTGGCTGGCTTCAAGCTCACGTTTTACAGCTAGTAAGTTATGGTCGTTACTAATGGAGCGACCAGACCAGCGGCCATCAATTACAATTTATGTTAATGGTGGCTCTCTCGTGTCCACACTGTGCAAGAGTTTTAAGTAAACAAAGGTGGTTTTTAAGGTTCTGTGCTCAAAGGAGTAAAACGGGACTTTATTACTAAGACTTCGCTGTTAGTCTGTTCATCCGTTAGTCTGTCAAGAAGCTGTTTATTATAAACCGTGATAGGTTGGACAGTTGAAATTTTCACAGATCATGTGTTTTTGTTGCCGTTATAACAAAAAATACACACATCAAAAAAGTTTGTACAAGCTGAATTTTGTCTGTTAATTTGGAGGAAAAACAATTTAACTATTTTATTGTTTTATATTATAAATCTTTATTTAAAAACAGAATTTAAAAAGAAATCTAAAAATCTCTCCCTCACCCCGAGCATTTGCGTAATGTAACATCAAAGGCGCACTGTGATGCTCTATTGTCTTCCGTCATTGGTGAAATGATCGAATCTGTAACGTTACATTACAGGTGAATGCTCGCGGCTCGCGGTGAGGGAGTGCCTTTATAATTAGAATCTACCCTAACAAAAAATTTGATATGATGATTTTTTTTTAGTACACAATAGAAAAATTTAAGGGGTCTCTCCTCTAGTGTCTGATGCCCGTGATAGACGCCAGTACGTTCGTGATGAAACGATCGCCTCACCGAAAGTGGCATGGAAGGATATTTTAAAATGTGAAAGGATATCACTGAGATGGTTTACCAGGCAGGCTAAACGATATTTTTGCGCAATCCTTAGGTCAACGACCGTGTGCAATTTGAAACAAACTGTACTTATTATAATTGCATTGCCACGTTTTTTACGATGTTTTCGTCCACTATCTCACCTAGTGGTAAGCAAAAGTGTGTGATGGTAAGCAAACGATGAAGCACGTTGGCTTTTTTTTTTTTTACGTGGTAAAATCATCAAATGAGACTCCCACCCCGGGCAGGGTGAGAGGTACTGTCAGACTTGTACTGACTAAAATCCACGGTGTTCTTCATTAGCCCTTTATGTTCCGGGGTCACGGTGAGGAAATAAATCCCGCGATCCCGGCAGGATTTGGCTCTCTGTGAGGGGGCCCCGTCATGTGCTGACAGCTCTTTGAGGCGCGCGTGGAACACGACGCGCCGTCGACCCGGGCATGGTCCATGGTCGGACAGCGAGTTGCCCTTTACTCGCTGTCCGCATGCCCAAGCACGTTGGCTTAGCAGTAGATAAAATCTATTCACTCTAAACTTAAATGCGTAGGTATTTTTTGGGCCGGGACGTTTCGCAGACATGCATCATCATAATTCGATTTTTTATAAAATATTATCATTTTTTTTTCAGTTTATATTATTGTATGCCCATGAGGCGGGTCATAGCCGAACTTCATTCTGTTAAAGATTTATATTTTGTACTGTACCTGTGATCCAAAATAAATAATTATTATCAATTTATGGAGATTAGGTAACATACAAACATTTTACATGACGCACAGGTGAACTTATTTTTTTATGTATAAAACTTCTTTGCGCCTTCTTTGAGTCATCAACGAATATGAGCCAGGCTGCACTAAAAATAATTTATTTTACTGGCCACCTTTAATACTGGTTTTCAGCCAGATATTAAATGCCAATCGGTTAAAATCCACTGCATTTTCGAAAAAAACTGGCCAAAGAGCAACCAGTTTTCGGATGCCGTTTTCGACAAAAAAAAAACACGAGAAGCAATCGAAATTCTTTTGTTTCTTTGTTCCTAAAATACCTGTTTATGTTTCGGTGAGAACATACAATTCTTTGTTAATTATAGTGTGTAATTATATCAACAAAAAACTCTTTAAAAAGTTTGAATGTCTTAAACAGATCATCATCATCGAGTGTATGAAAATATTGTTAAAAAAATATAAGGTACCCTTTTTTTTAAAAGATCCCTTTTGTAAATAAAAACGCGTCAATAGCAGGAGCAATGAAAGAAGGGACTGTCAGACACGTACAGACTAAAATCCTCCGTTTTCCTTCAATAACCCTTTAAACCCTTTCTGAACCTGCCACAATTAATTAAAAAAGAATCAATGCTCCTTTGCAAAACAGACAAACTGACACACTTTTAGGTTTTTGACTATCGTCATAATTACGAATAGCGGTGCATTAGCGGCAATAGCTTTAAAATTTCGGTCTCTACATACGCAAATACGTTCTCAAATGAACCAAACTGGTTCGCAAGTCCATTAGCATTAAGATTGCAACATTAAAAGTACAATATAACTATACAAGTACACTACAGGACATAAGTGCCTTTACACTGCCGCAGCTGTTGTACCTACACATCAAGTTAGATAAAACCAGTTTATCTTGGCCTCTATTTGGTTTATCTTTTGCACGATGAACGATCAATTTATGTTGGTTTTGCAAAGTTTATTGTGTACAGGTATGTACAGGTGTAACTACAGTTCCTATTTTGCAGAAACAATGTCGAACATTCACTATGAAGGCAGTGTAGTGTAGGTTATTTAATGACTAGGAAACAGTAAAGATTGATTTAATTATAACGGTAGGTACTAAATAAACAATTTAAGATTAAGAAATAATGCATGATTAAATATCAAAATTTTATTAACTTAGATAAATCATCTAAGTTATTTCCAGTCTAAAAATGTATTTTTTTTTTGTTTCAAGTTAATCGCGAATATCGTATTGACTGGAATAAATTGGTAGTAATCCACGTTTTATTTATTTTAAAACAAAATAAATCTTCATAAAAGCCTTATTCGTATAACCATAAACACTAATATTATAAAGAGGTACGATTTGTATTTTTGTGTGTGTGTATGTTTGTAATCAATAAACTCAAAAACGACTGGACCGATTTCAAAAATTCTTCCGTCAGTTGTAAGCTGTTTTTATGAGTGATAAAGGCTAAAAGGGGAGGGGGGGAGCGAAGCCGCTGGCAAAACTAGTCTTTATAGTAAATTTTTTAACAATATTTGCGTAATTGCTAAGCAGTAGACTGCTGCACAGTGTGTCGCTTTTCGATCCCCATACTGATCAAAAATATTTGTATAATCTACAACTTGTTGCTGTTTGTTGTACGCACCCACCCAGTACATGAAAAATGTAGGGCAAACTTTTTTAAAAAAGCTCGCTTCTGATTTACTCTGTGTTATTATAAGATTTTTTTTATTATTTGTAGATATTTATTATTTGTACATAAATTGTTCATACAATATCGTAACGAATGACGTAACATCCGCATATCAATGGTTTGATTTCCGAAGCAACTCATTGCTTCCTTATTTGCGTGCAATATAGGTACCTATTCACTCATATTCTTTTGAAACAGAAAAGCCGTTTTTATCTCTGTACTTGTTTTAAGAGGAACATTCACTTCAATGCACTTGGATTCTTTCAAGGTCAGTTGGATAAAGTTGATGGCAAAATAAACTTCGACAGTAAAAAAAAGAAAATGCTGGAAGATTTATTGCACCGAAACCGCGAGTTAAAGGTAGCAAATTTTTTATTTTGTTCTTTTTAATTGAAAAAACAAAATATTTTTTATGGACGAAAACACATAAAGAAACAACACTATAGAAGTAAATCTTTACTTTTTTAGATATAAATTTGTTTGCCTAAACTGGATTTAAATGTTATGTTTATACAACGTGTAACATTAAAAGCGTAAAACCTCTCGTGGGGTAACTCAGCATATGTTATTGAACAATGTTTGTTCCAAGACTTTTGGAAATTCAAAAAAAAATAATTTTGGTTTTTTATACAAAATGAGAAATTCATCGAGTATGAAAAATTTTTTTTAGTTTAGTTACCCCACGAGAGCTTTTGCGCTTTTAACGATACACGTTGTATAGTTATCGCGTACATTGAAAACGAAAGGCATCAACATTATGTCTATTCCATCGCTAAAAGCATGTCACTTGGTCCCAGCTCTTAGTCCTCTATACAAGGCTTCCGTTTTTTCATCGCTATTTTCAAAACAACGAAACCTGGTAAAGCATTCCCTTAAAGGTGAAGATAATTTGACAAGAGCAGAATAAATTTCTCTAAACGGTAATTTCCCTGAAACAGTCTATCACTGAATACTTCACATTCTGTTCCCAGACAAAATATCTCCAGTACTTGTAGAAGACGTTGCTTATAAATAACTTGGCTACATTTAGAACCGCAATTTAGAGTCTAACACTCGTATTCCAAGACCCATCTTAAGTTAAATACTCAGCTCAGCTTGACTCAGTTGTCATGACAGGTGAAAGCAACGGTAGTCATCTAATGTTTCCATTACTGGTACACAGGCCTCCTCTTTGTGAGAGGGAGTTGGTTGGAATACACCACGCGAGTCCAGCAGGCTGGTAGATGTCACATGTCCTCGAATTGTGGGTTCTAGGACATGCCAGTTTCCTTAGGATGTTTTCCTTCACCATTGTGAGAGCAGCAGTGATGAAATAAATTTCACAAAGTAATGGAGCTTGGATTCAAATCCTTGACCTAAACTTGTAAAAACCTCTAATATTATCATTTAAACACGTCAATTTGTCAACCGACTAAAGCTGTCAATGGAGTGGATTTACAGCGAGTCGAGCTCCACTTGAGCTGAGTCAGCGACTTTGAATACCGGTATAATGCTGGTAGACATTTACACAGACAATTTATTCGTACATTATGGTCCGTCATTATGTTAGAAATACGTCTTATTTCAGGTGAACCTGATATAGCTGCATATCAGTATTTTACATAGAATAACTGCCTATCTGACCTCCACAACTAGGTTAATATGAAACCCCTTGTTAAGTTTGTTTATCAGACTTTCAAGCTTCTCAGTAGTAGTAAAAATTGTCAAGGATCTACAAATGACAGCCAAGATTAATGGTTTTATGAATCAAGTTGTCAAAAAAAAACAAGACACGAGTCCTTTTTCGGTAAAACGCAATGTTAACCAACCTGTTCTGATTCCAACCCAAAAAAAAAACAAACAATTTTCCTTAAACATACGCAAATAATATCAGTTGGACCTTTTTTCGTTGTTTTATGTATTACTTTTCCTGTTCTTACACTCCTTATAAAATATTTCTGCTATAGAAATATTTTAAGGAGTGGTAATTTCTGGCCGCGCAACAGTCGCTTTTTGAATCGGAGATAATAAGAATAAATGTTCATAATAAATAAGTTAATTATTGTTCTTAATAAAATAAAAATAGTGTTTGAAAGATTCGCGAAATATTTAACAAAATTGGTGGCGCGGCCAGGAAGCATATTGCTTCCTAGCCGCGCCACCGCGTACACTGTGCAAGGAATAAGATATTTATGTGCAAACTTAATGGTTCATTCTATTGACGATAATAAATACTGCAAAAAGCCATTATCTATTAGGATTATCGAAACTTCAAAATTGGTTATACCAATACTAATCTGCCTCGACAAGGCGCGGCGAGAAGAGCTCCGCCGCGATTTCAGTGCTTCAATCGAAAACAATTTCATGAACTGTCATTGCGTATAGACGACATTAAATTCAATACAATTCTTTATTTGCAGGTTTTTTGCAAGCCTCAATTCTGTTCCGAAGCAAGAATTCAGTCACACCGAATAAACTTAAGCTCCGACCTACACACGGACCACAGTTAAAACCCCCTGACAAGATGGTGGTTGCGAGCCAGGCTGCCGAATTTTTCTTCCCGTTTGTCGCCAGTAGGCACAATCGGGATTCTTTTTCCCATGTGTCACATATAGAAATAGACGCTCTGCACCAACTACCGAAACTAGGATCACTCAGCCGTAGACAGTAGCAGTAGCCAGGCAGGCTGCAGAATTTTTCTTCCCGTTTGTCACCAGTAGAGACAATCGGGATTCTTTTTCCCATGTGTCACCAATGGAAATAGACGCTCTGCACCAACTACCGCCACTAGGATCACTCAGCCGTCATTGCAGAGGGTGGTCACCCGGGGTAAGTCGGTAGAAGCAGGAATATACCCGACCACAAGTCTTCTTTTCCTTTGTATTTGACGTTCAAAAGTAACTTTCGATGTCCGAATTGTAAACAAACACTCCCTAAATTGGTACGTAGATTTGACCTCATCATCATCATCAGCCTATAATGTTCCCACTGCTGGGAACCAGGCCTCCTCTCTCAGAAAGGGAGTGGGCCATAATCCGCCACGCGGGCCCAGTGCGGATTGGTAGATGTCACATATCTTCGAATTTTTGGTTCTAGGACATGCCGGTTTCCTCACGATGTTTTCCTTCACCGTTTTTGAGAGCAGTGGTGATGAAATAAATTACACAAAGTAATGCGCCTGGCGGGGTTTGAACCCACGACCTACAACTCGTAAGTCGGGACCGATACCACTGCTCTAGATTCGACCTATTTAGCGAGTAAAGCCGCGGGCAACAGCTGGTTTCAATATTCAGGGACAAGTTGTAAAAATTGGTTCCTAAAGCAATTTAAAACTAAGTGTACGTTAAGTCTGTGACGATAAAATTAAATACTTATTAAAATTGAAGGAGCAACTTCGTTATTTAATGAATAACCGTAATTACAAGCTGAGATTTGATATGAGTAATATACTAATTATTTTAGGAATATTCGCTTTGAACTTGGGTACTTGATATTTTATTTAACCTAATTTGGTTTGTTAAACGTTGAAGTACCCAATGTTTAATTTTATGGCCCTTTTTACAATTAAGTCGTAGCACGAATGTACTAAAATTGTTTTAAAATTGTTTAGTTTTAAGTTCTTCTTGTTTGTTCCTTTTCATATTACTATGTGTACTTGTGGCATGTGCCAATAAACGTTTTTCTTTCTTTCTTACTATGGAAACAATGATAGTTCGTCAGCATAATAATCTGGTGCGTGTGACCTAACCCTTATTGAACATATTGTTAGATTAACAGATCCTTGTTTATGTCGCTTCTAACTATGCCGAAATATCGAGTTATATATTCCACATTGGGCAACCCTAAGCCAATGCCACCTGAGCCATTCTACATTTACCGCACCTATCTTATTTTCGCAGGTGCTCTCAGTGGAATAGTTATTGATATTTAATTTTATTCAACTTAGTACACCTACGAACCGTGTTAGCGGATACTCAAAACAAATCCAAATTTTTAATTTTATTAACAACACAGTTGGTGCATTGAACGATTGACTGCTACGATGCGTGTCGCGGATTCGATTCCCGTACGAAGCAAATATTCGTGTGATCTGCTAGTATTTGTTTAACATAGTTACTATTCAGCTGATTTTGATTTTTGGGTCTACTTTAGATAGCCTGCCCGTCTAACCTCTATATCCACCACCCAGTTACTGGAAGAAAAAATACTCAAAATACTCCAAAATGAGATTGGCGGTTCTAAAAAAAGAAAAACGTTCTTATGTTGACATCTTTTTAACATGGCCTGCCTATCCGACCTCCACATCCACAACCCAGTTACTGGGAAATACGACATTTCAAGTAAGACAGGCGGTCATTAAAAAAGGAAAAACGTTTCAACATCGGAATGCGCATAAATAATTTCCAAATCAAATCGATTGGCGGTTCATTACGATTTATGTTGTTTCAACTCCTTATCGGGGAAAAGCGTAAAAAATTAAAAATTGACGCTTACAAAAAAAATAACAACACCAGAATGAAATTAGAAAAATTCTTTAACGCACTGAGTAAATTAATGAAAGAGATAATAAAATATTCGGCAAAAAATAAAGATGAAAAGTAATGTGTGAAAATTTTAAAGCTGCCTTCAAATAAGAAAACGTAAAAAAAAGTACAAACCTTATTCAAAACACGTAGTAAAAAAAAAATTAAAATAATAAAAAAAACACTGCAGTTGTCACATTGACTGAACGAAGCATAAAACCAGCGTAAGTAAACGAGGCACTACCCGCACGGCACTCTAAATCTGACTGACCGGCGCCTGCGCAATCACGCCGTTTGTCACAAATCATTATCACAATACAACCTACTTTGCGACCTCCAATTAAATGCACGTTATTGGCGCGGCTTCGCTTGCATTCACGACTTGTTTGAGTCACCATACAATCAATAACATTGACATATTTTGATGATGCTAGAGTGTAAGGCTCGTTGCAAGTGGCGCTCTGCTGTTTCTGCTTACTTCCGTGGGGAAAAAAGTGTGAGTTCATGTATGTACTCGTAAGTGTAATGTACCGTAGCCTGCCGGGGTCGCGGGACTTATTCCATCACCGTGACCCCGGTACATATAGGGCTATTGAAGGACACCGTGGATTTTAGTCAGTAGGTACAAGTCTGACAGTTCCTCCCGCCCTGCCCGGGGTGGGAGGACTCATTTGATGATTTTACCAAGCTAAAAAAAAAAAGTGTAATATACCGTCCAAAATTAGTGTAAAATATCTCTTATGTCGCCAGTGGGTACAATCAGGAATTTTTCATGTCGTTAGTCCTCAGTGGGATCATATATCGGAAATATGTTTCCTATTTTCACCACTCGTAACAAAGCCAGTGGGGACAGATGGGAATAGACGACATGTACAAATGCCAGACACCATCAGATGCCACATAGATATTGATTACTCCTTTAGTGCTAGCCTATTTTGGGGTCATAAGTTCTAATAAGTCAAAAGTTGCCTGCCAACCTGCCTAGTGTACGTGCACTTTTGGCAATTTGGTGAATGGTGGTAGACAAAACGACTTGAGTGTCAACTGTCAACTTATCTGAAAGTTTGGATGAGTCGACTCCATTCATTTTTTTAAGGGGGCGCAGTAATTCGAGCATGAGTTGTCAGTGTTGACACCAAAATCGATAAATTATTACGTTTTTTGTATGGCTCTTTAAAATTGGTTTGATTCTGTTTTTAGTATTTATTGTTATTGCGACAACAGAAATAGGGGACATAATGTTTGAAATTTACAAACATGTGACTACGGGTCACCTGGTCTCTGACGGAGAGACAGCGAAGTCTCAGTAAGAGGGTCCCGTTTTACCCTTTTTTGGTACGGAACCTTAAAAACGGTTACCATAATCCATAATGTTACCTAGAAATGCGATTATAACAATGTTACCATTCAACAAGATTATCCGCATTAAACACACGTGTCAAGTACTTCATAATGCAAATATTTACATCCAGCAACCGTGACCAGTGAATGATACAGTTTTTACATAATTTATGTTTATTCTAAGCCCACGTGCGTACGGTACTTTTGGGAATTTCAACCATCGGCTCTACATCGAGAATTTAAAATCCAATGACAGACAAGCATGGGATTTGTTAGAGCACGCTGTTGAATTTTCAAACCTCGGCTAAAGGTTTACAGTTGAAAATCAAATGCTTGGCTCAGAGCATCAGCTGGTGTGGCCGTGTTTATCGAAATGCCGTCGACATGACCCTGAGAGAGACAACAATGCCGTTAAAGTAGATCATAATGCTAATCGATGTATCAGCGACATAATTGGTTGGATCGAAATGATTGCATGGTTATGGTGAAAATGATTTTGGTTGGATTTAATAGTCAGAGTTTTGCAGGAATTTTAAAAATGATGCTATTAAAAAATAAATTCCTGTATTGTGGATGTTTTAACAGACATTCAAACTCACATACATAAACATCTAGACCAGAAAAATATCAAAAATAGAACATTGAAATATTTGTTCCGTGCGGGACTCAAATACGCGACACGCAACGCAGTCATCCAATCGCTCAGCCACTGCGCCAACCGTGCACATTGTAACTCGTCAGCTTCACTTTTCTTCTGCTTTGAGTTTAAGCCCCTTCTTACACTAGGCGACGCAAGTCTCCGATACTTTACGACTTTGGTTTCCAGGCGACTATCGCAATACACATTCATAAAGGATCGTAGACAGGCACGCGTCAATAACAAAATCCTAACGGTAAGGTATCGGAGATGGACGTGTGCGGATGGCGAGTAATTTTACTCGCTGTCCGATCATGGACGACGGGTCGTGTTCCAAGCGCACAAAGAGCTGACAGCAATCTGACGGGGCCCCCTTAGACGGCCAAAGCCTGCTGGGGCTGCGGGACTGTCTCATCAGGAAACCATGATCCTGAAACGTAAAGGGCTATTGAAGGATCACCGTGCATTTTAGTCAGCACGAGTCTGACAGTTCCTCCTTTAAAGATTTTACAACGATAAAAAAAGGTATCGGTGACTTGCGTCGCGTTGTGTACGAAGGGTATTAGGAGTTTATGCTGTTTAGGCGCCTTTCTTAACTCTTTCAACACAGAAAATATTCTACGGCTGTATTTAACTAGTGAGCTATACTGTTAACTTAAGCTAACAAACAATCATATTTCAATCTTAACTACTTAAGTAATCATCTGCCTAGCCTTTTCCCATCTGTATTGGGGTTGGCTTCCAGTCGAACCAGATGCAGCTGGATATCAGTATTTTACATGGAGCGACGGCCTGTCGGACAACCAGACTTTAGAGCTTCTGACTTAGATAACGACTGTCAAAGATCTACAAATGACAGCCGGGACCAACAGCTTTATGTGGTTTCCGAGGCACGGAGGAAACTCGCCATGACAGATGGTCACACTCACACATCCACAGACCAACCTTGGCAAGTATGGCTTAACCCGGAGGATTGGCCTGTGCGGCTGTAATTATTTAGCCACGAACTCCTCCTTAACTACTTAAGTAATAAGAGTCATAAATAGACGCGTTTCTTGTCGCAACTTTTCCTTCAAAGCTTCACCTCAAGTATGCATAAATATTATGTAACGCACACCTCACTGCAAGGTTGTACGGAACACAGTAGAAACTTTTTGGCATAGGACTTCTGGATGGTGATCCAAACCAAATGTTTAAGTTTTTTTCAGACTATACAGTAAAATGGTTTATGTGAAGTTTGCACAAAATCGGTCGTGCGGTTCTTCATTTATCACATTTTTAAATCACAAATAAATTAAATAAATGGCGTATCATTTTGTTAGTAGCGAAGCACGTACCGGGCCGCTAGTAATTGTGTATAAATATGTATTTATTTTATGTAAAAAAGCACAGTGCTTATACTCTGATTGCCAATGTTTATTTGCAATCATGCAATTTTCCATATCAGGTAATATCCACTTCATATCCTTATTTACTATGTAAAATGTCACTGAGAGACATCAAAAAAAGTCTTGATAAAGTACTGGAAAAGTTCCGCCAAAGAACTTGTAAATACGAGGATTGTATAATAGAATGGCGATATAAAATTAAATTAAAATAAAACCAGTCTTCTTTTAATCAAATCCGTATAATGTTCTTAATTGATCAATATTAAAATCAAGCTAACATACCTACCTACGTGTTATGCAACCGCGATAAGAACGTAAACATCAATGACCTCTGCCTGTCAATGACACTAGTAATATTAATAATCATCAGAATAATATTGCGAAAATTATTATAATTGCATCGTTACGTGATCGAGACTAATTTCGTAATCGATTACAAAATCAGATGCATTATTTTAATTATCAGGAACTAATTAATTTCTTTTGAATTGATTTTCATTCTGTATTGCATATACTACGTTGCTTTTTCTAAGGTGGTAAAATAATCAAATAAGTCCTTCCGCCATTGATGGAACAACTGTCAGACTTTTACTGACGTGGTCGCAGGACTTTCTAGGGTCGCGGGACTGTCTCATCAGTTAACCGTGACCCTAGATCGTAAAGGACTATTGAATGATACTGTGTATTTTAGACAGTACAAGTTTGACAGTCCCACTTTGGGTGGGAGGACTCGTATGATGATTTTATCACGATAAAAAAGACACTTGCTGACCAAAAGTCCACTTTTTCGTTCGGTTGCACTTTGCATTCCGTGATTCTCAGTAGTTGGGGCGAGAGGTCGTGGATATCTCTCTCTAATGCCACCGCCTCCCCATTAACTAGCATTCCTGCTTCACTGAAGGAGGTGTTTTTTCCCTATTGCCCCGTGCTCCGCAACAATGGCCTTAACCAGTGAAAAACGCGTAAGGTCACAACTTATCGCCTCCGTGAGGACACAGCGGTCTAAGCCACCTCCACCATGTCCTTCGGGCTGTTACACAGTGGCTTCATCCGGGAGATTATCCACCACTGGATTTTTTATGATTTTATTAAACGAAAAAATATTTTAGTGTGATCTAAGTAAGTAATTTTGCTCCTATTGTTTTACTTGGCAAAATCGTCTAATGACTCCTCCTTCAATATTTTTCGATATGTAGGTCAAAACAACCAATATCATCGAAGACTGCGACTCGGAAGAATTTATAATGCTCAGTCAGTACAGAGACACTCTAGTCAATTTCATTTTCCCTAGATTTCATAATTATCAGTGCGCAGGAGTTCTTGTCTACTAGGTAAGCTCATTCCATCTTAGGTCTCCTCTTTGCCTCTAAATTAATGGGATAAATGAATATAATAAAAAAAAACAATAGATAAAAAGCTACCACCCATGATAAAATTTGATAAGATTTTATCTCAAGGTTCTAAACATTGACTTGATATTTATCAACATCAGATTAAAGATTATAATCCAACAACACGTGTCAATACAAACAGCATAAAATAGCATGATTGATCAAAGCGCAACTTTTATCTTACTGCTTGTTTCCAAGCAAAGTTAGGTTCGTTGAACTCTTTTGTACGAGGTTGAGACACAGTACTTGCAGGCAGGTATTGGTACAAAAAAGGTGGTTAAGACATGCGAGACTTCGACTTTCCTACTTTTAAATGCAATTTAAGTTGTCATAAGCTTCATTGATTTTATACCAGCTGTTGCTCGTAGCAACGCTTATCTGAAAAACAGTTGTTATCCTACGGGAATCTTACACCTGGAAATAACTATTCACACGTCAGCGCTTTTAAATCGCGGCGCTTTTTTATCTGTATTTGATTATAAGTGCTGGGTGGTGATAAATTTAGCCACCATTCGCACGAGCACTTTTTTACGGACGTTAAAAAAGCGCTCAAATGTGAACAGATACAACAGGCTGTTAACTATTTGTTTATAAAATTTCGTCTAAATCCGTTAGCCAGATTTTTTTTGTGTAAAAGAGGTAACAATACACATGCATCATTACAAATCTTTGTATTTATAAAAGTAGGTAAAATTACTGGGCGCTGTGGTGTCATTTTAACGAACTTCAAGCCCGGACTCCACCAAAGCTGAGACGAAAGAAAATTTATGAAAGCAATCAGAAATCCATATCTCCTCTCCACTTAGCTTTGGTGGAAATCTGATTATTCAAACACATCTCTCGACTAGGCTTTGGTGGAGTCCCGGCCTTATTCTCAAAGTTTTCTTGAGCAGTTTACCTTAAAAATCAGATATTAGACACCTTTTTTTTTCTTTTAGCTTGGTAAAGTCATCAAATGAGTCCCACTCAGGGTGGAGCAGAAGGGACTGTCGGACTCGTTGTTCCTTCAGTAGCCCTTTACGTTCGGCCGGGTCACAGTTACCTGCTTAAACAGTCCCGCGACACTTACCTACCGTCTTCGTGCCGTTTGGTTCAATCACACGGAAAAGAAAAAAGCATTCACGGTCATGAATGGCATTCGACTCTTGTTCTTGACCTCTATTTATACATACATAGAGATCATTACTCATCTTAAAAATTAAAACGAGTCACATAACAATGACTCAGTTGCCGGAAGCAGGAAAGTTGTCAAAAACCGACCTAGTGTATGTGCTAACTGGTATCGTACATTGGAGAGTTTTTTACTTGCGACGAATATGTGGAATGATATTACATGTACGTGAATGGACTAACAATGACAGAAGATCTACAAGTAGTTTAGATTTAGGGCAATCAAGGATTAGGCCCGAGTCGTGGCGCGCGTTGCGTTTCACACGCATCTCAAGGAACTTTCTCAGCAAAACAATTAGAGTCCTTTTTTATGGCTAAGCGTTTACCTGTGTCGCGGGGCTATATAGGTAGGTTACTACGGGCCTGAATTGCAGAGGGGAAACAGGGAGGTTTTAGTAAAGAAGGGATTCCACTCCGGTCAGAGCAGCAAGAGACATTTTATGACTTCATTCATTTATTTAGTTTTCTGTGACATTTAAGTTTTACTTCAGCGACCGTAAAAATAAAGTAATAAATAATATAGGTATCTAGTTTTACTTTTTCTAAAAAAAGTAATCGCTTACAGAATAACGCAGGTTGTCAAACAGACATAATAACTTTACTAGGATGTTTTGTTATTTCTCAAACTAAACTAAAAAAAAACTCGGGGTGAAGCATGCTAATCTCGTTTACACTGATCTATAAAAACAGTGACCTGTATGCAGATACAGATGACATCATAATTATTGAAAGAACCTGATTTATCTGGGTCGTGAAGGTCAGGAGTTGCTGCCCCGTACAACTGAACGACCATGCATCTGTTAACGAGAACGTATGTGTACTACATAGTGTGACTATTAATCGTGTATTATTTTCTTCTATTTTTAACTGGATTCAAAAACAGGGGGTGTTCAATTTTCATTTTTTGTTTTTTTTTCAGTTTGTTTGGTTCAGTAGCTTTTAATTGTATGGGCATTTCGGTTATTGTGTACTTGAACGATGTTATTATCTTCAGATTACGCATTTGGCAAGAATTTGGGTTCAATAATTATAACTGTGAACTAAAAAGGTTAAAAAAAAAAAAAACTTTTTCAAAAAAAATAACTAAACATTTCAACACCTTCCAGAAACGGCGGTTAGTTTTAATTTAGCGGGCAAAGCCACTGGTAAAAGCTTTCTTAGATAAAGTAATACTTAGATCCCTATCAAGATAAAATAGCTCAAAATACAAACAACATAACTACTATTTTCCAGAGTTCAATGACTGCTATCATAGTAATTGAAGAGACTGCCCACTGCGTCTATCGTCAATTGAATATAAGGCAATGCCTAATTGAAAAACCGTCTATATTCTCTCCAGCAAGTCATTTGGCTGACTTGGAGGCTCTGATTTCAATCTTCACATCGCATGTGTTAGATTTATTATTGTATTATATATACAATATGTAATTAAGAATAGAAATATATTTAAAACTACAATCAATTGATTTCCGAACGAAAACAGTTGATAGTCAAATGTTGTATTGAATTTAATAAAGGCTACAAATAAATAACAACTAAATTTCTAAATGATGTAATCAAGTTTTAAAAAGATTCTACTGCATAGGATTTGTTTATTATTGCTTATTTCATTAGTTATTTAGCTAAAATGTTTGGCAATCCGTGATTGGTCAGTAATGGCGGTAATATCTGTTGGAAGTGGTACGATTCTAAGTTTATAAAAACAGATGTACCCCCACATTCGTGGTCATTATTATCCAATCGTTTTATAAGGTAAAAAGCTGTGCTCTGAGTTGTGTTCTGTGTAATTAATGTGATATAATAATAGAGAATCCAAGATGTGGTGCCGAAAGTTATAATTTGTGTCCTAATGTTCTACAATGAAAATGTAAGTTAACCGATACTTATTATGATCTGAATATTACTGATATTGTATGTCTTATAAATGTGTGTACTGATAAAATATGTTGCCGTGGAGTTTCTCTGTTCTTCTCCACGAAGACCTAGGATTTGCGAACAGAGGTAGCTTGGTAATAAATACCTAGTCGTGAATTTGTGCTTTTCTTTATAAACCCATTTCCTATACACAAGTCCGTAGGAAATACTTTACAAGTACTAAATTAATAGCAGTAACCATCCTGGCATCGAATACTTTACAATAAAATCCATATTAATATCAATAAAACCAGAAATACCCACCATAACTATCACATAGATACATCCTATTTCTAACACATGCGTCATTTTTATAGCTAATTAAGATGTTTGTATTGTGTGATCTGAGTGTGGAATTGCTTTTTGAAACAATACGTGTTGAAGCGTAAGTGTGTGACTCATAAATACACCACTGTCATCTGGCACGCCTTTTAGATGAAAATTGGATTGAAGTCTTATTTGGACTTTGGTTTGACGTCACACTGGCAACCTGTGAAAATTCATGGTTTAGTTTACCATAAGCTTTTAATCGTGGTAATATCATCAAAACGGGACGGACTTTCAGACTTGCACTGACTAAAATCCACGAAGTCCTTCATTAACCATTTATTTTCCAGGATCACGGTTTGCTGATGAACACCCTCAGCCCCGGCAAGCTTTGGCCCTCTAATTCCTAAGGCCCCGTCATATTGCTGACAGCTCTTTGAAGAGCGCGTGGAACACTGGGCATCGTCAATGATCGGACGGCGAGTCTTACGCTTACTTTTATATTATAACCAGAATCCGCGGAAGAATTTGGAAAACCAAATATATTTAAAATCTTTCCATTTCGATTATGGTTGCCAGGCAAAGGCTTTGCTTGATTTTAGCAAGCCTAAGAAAATACTGGTACAAGTGGAACACATAATTATGTCATGTTCTGCACTGAAAACCTTAGTGGGTAGCGTATCTCCGACTAAGAATGGGTTCAAAAACGCGGTCCAATTGCATGTTTTTTGTTTTCTTCCTGGTTTTCTTGTTACCAAGGTTGGAACTTACTTCTTACTTTAATTCATTAGCATTGCTAAGCCATTAAAATCATGTTTTTTTACTAAAAAAAATGCTGATAAAATTTCTATAAATAGTGCTTTTCTAATCAGAAATATTTTAATAGCGGCCCAATCAACAACCGCACAAACTTACATATAATTATATGTATATCGTCATTAAGAAAGGCTCTTCGCATTCATCCCAAAGGTAAATAGAGTTAGAGTTACCTTTGAATTGTTATCTGGACCGCACATCGCAACATAAGGGTCCTTGTAAATAATTAATTTATTCTTGACTAATGTAACGTTAAACCCGATTCTACACCCAACGTGATCAGTATTCATTAACAGAATGTGATTACAATGTTTTTGCATATGATTGCTCTGTTTTTCTGTGCAACAGAACAATTGCCAAGTTGTATGAAACACATGTTTAATTTGTAATCCTTGTGTGTCACGTTTTTGTTTGTTATCTGTATCACTAGGTAACGGGAAATGCCGTTGACTATACAGGGTGAATTTTTCAACTGGGCGTGGATGGCTACTTTCGAAACTATGAGGAATATCGAAAAACGTTGAAAGGAGTCTCGAGGCCGATTTTGACGAAAATTAAAACTGCATTATTGGATTCTCGAAAAATAAAAAATCCTGGTCAGGAATCGAACCCGCTGATTTTGGAAAAAAAATCACACCCTGTATTATTACACTGTTCGATAGTGTTGCTAATAAGGATCAAATTCTGGGAAGTAATCATATACGGCAAACTTAAGGAAATGGCTGATGTTTATGAAATTGCTATTTTTCCATGTTACTTTACGTCTACTGAGCCATAATTTATTCGAAATTATAAAATTTCATTGTTTTCAATGCCTCACTGGATTTCACGTTTCAACAATCCCACTGTACTTAGCAATACGAAATTATTGAGTTGAACTAAAAATAGCATTATTTTAAAGAAGAAAAGGTAAATTATGTTTCAAATACAGTCTTTGCCTTGAAGATAAATCAGTTTTTTTGTAATTGTACGTTTTCCTTAAGTTTGCCGAATATGATTACTTCCCAGAATTTGATCCTTATTAGCAACACTATCGAACGCTGTAATAATACAGGGTGTGATTTTATTTCCAAAATCAGCGGGTTCGATTCCTAACCAGGATTTTTGATTTTTCGAAAATCCAATGATGCAGTTTTAGTTTTCGTCAAAATCGGCCTCGAGACTCCTTTCAACGTTTTTCGATATTCCTCATAGTTTCGAAAGTAGCCATCCACGCCCAGTTGAAAAATTCACCCTGTATATGTAAATAGATGTTTATCATCATCATCATATCAGCCTATTGCAGTCCACTGCTGGACATAATGCTCTCCCAGGGAGCGTCATAGCGCACGATCTCCCACTTTTTTCATCCAGCCACTGCCAAGTCTTCAGGTCATCGGTCCATCTTGCCAGGGGGCGTCACACCCTATGCTTACTTACACGCGGTCTCCATTCGAGAACCTTCCTATTCCACCTTTCGTCGGTTCAGCGGCAGACATGACCAAGATGTTTTACGAATATTTAGAGACTATAATCGCGAAAATCAGCGGGAAATACCGTTAGTGTGTGTTTTCTTTGTATTGTAATTAGTATACATAGTAGGTAGTCCTTCACCAACATTACTGCATAAGAGAAGTTGGTGATTGCTTCCCATGCACCATGCTTCATTCAACAGGGTAGGGAGCGAGAACGCTATCACATCCACGAGGTCATCACCATGCATTACTCAAGCGGGGCACACCTCCACAGTGACAAAATGTCCTAAAAACAAAAAAAATAATAAAAAATCCACCATTGCGATTAGGATTTGAACTAGCGACCATCGGTTTCGGCTTCTTTTTTCGTTGATAACCGAGCCCTTGCAGTCATGCTCAACAGTTTTGAATTCTTCATTCATTCTTCACAACAAAAAAAAATATGTTAAACTTGCGACTCGACGCAAGCGATAATACGTTTTAAAAATATTTAAATACTGTATCATTGTTTTTAATTTTTGTATCAATGCAGTTATTTTACTTCGAAAGAAAAACATGCTTCGCTATAATCTTTTTTTCGTCACGTCTACTGATCTGTTGTGCTTGTTATGAGTGTGAAAATACAGCGGTTATCTTTTTCTTCAATAGGGTTGTATAACCTGTATAAAATTGAACTTCAAAAGAATATTAAGTACTTTTTGTGTACCTTTCAAAACTCAATTTACTAAAAAATGTGAAAACAAAAAATAACAAATTCGATTTTTGAAAAAGGACAGTCAGAGGTTTAAGCTAAATGGCCTGTAATAGCTGTAGAGCTGCTGAACCTTCGACTAACGGTCGTCCTGTAAGGTTAAAAAAATGTACACTTACCCCCTTATTAATAAACGTGGACTAAAGTTACGCCAAGGTTGATCTTCGGATTAACCATACATTTTTTAAGGATAAACCTTGGCGTAACTTTAGTTCACGTTAATTAATAAGGGGGTTATAGTTTATAGCATGCTTTTTTTTTTTTTTTTTTATCGTGGTAAAATCATCAAATGAGACCTCCAACCCCGGGCAGGGCGGGAGGTACTGTCAGACTTGTACTGACTAAAATCCACGGTGTTCTTCAGTAGCCCTTTATGTTCCGGGGTCGCGGTAATAGAAATAAGTCCCGCGACCCCGGCAGGCTTTGGCCCTCTGAGAGGGGGCCCCGTCATTTTGCTGACAGCTCTTTGAGGCGCGCGTGGAACACGACGCGCCGTCGACCCGGGCATGGTCCATGGTCGGACAGCGAGTTGCCCTTTACTCGCTGTCCGCATGCCCGCGCCTACGGTGGCCGGAGATCGTCTTGCGACGTACGGCGCCGTGGGCGTACACCACTGTGGTTGGGGTGGAGGGAGGACGCTGTCCTCTCTCTCTCGCGGCCCGCCGCCTCCTTCACGAGCATTACTGCCTCGCAGAAGGCGGCGACCGCTTCCCACTCCGTCTCGCTCCGCAGCATGGCCGAAACCAATGCCGGGCGCGAGAGGTCTCCGCCTATCGCCGCCGTGAGGACACGTCGGTGCTCTGCCCAAGCTGGGCAGTCTTGCACCGTATGCTCTACTGTGTCCTCCGGGCGATCTTCGCAGTGGTGACACCCCGGCGTTTCCTCCTTTCCCATCAGCCACAGGTACCTCCCGAAACTTCCGTGTCCGGTGAGGACCTGCGTCATGCGATAGGTCAGGACGCCGTGACGTCTCTCCAGCCACTCCTCAAAGAGGGGTCTTACCGCCGCGATTGCGGCGTGCCCGGCCGTCGGTTGCGACAGTCGTCCAATCCATACTACCCTGAGCTCGGGCCGGAGCTCTTCCCGCCACGCCTCGACTTCTCGAGGCAGCGGGGTCTCGCCCCGGCGCTGCGCCTCCACACGCCACTCATAGACGTGCTGGAGGGCAGTCGCCTCCAGATCCCAGGGTAGTAATCCGGCAAGCAGGTTCGCCGCTTCGCCGGCGATCGTGCGGTATCCCCGGATCATCCGGATAGCCATGACCCTCTGGCATGCGACCAACTTCAGTGGTCGCGTCCGGATGCTCAGGGCCCACACGGGGGCCCCATAGAGGGCCATGGACCGCACGATACCGGCGTACAGCCTACGGCAGGAGGCGTTTGGCCCGCTGAGATTAGGCAGCAGTCGCTTGAGGGCGGCTGCTGTCCGGTTCAGCCTTGGGGCCAAACTCAGGAAATGCTCCCTGAAGTTCCACCGGCTGTCGAGGACGAGTCCTAGGTACTTCATCGTCCTCCCGACGCCGATGCGAACCCCCTCCACCGTTATGTGGGACTCGGTCCGCGGCGCGTTCAGGCGGCCATGAAAGCACATGGCCACCGTTTTGTGAAGCGCCACCTCGAGTCCCAGCTGCCGGATCCTTTGGATGACTGTCGCAACCGCTTGTGTCGCCTTGTCGGCCGCCGCCTGGTGCGACACTCCCTGTGCCAGGACGAGCGTGTCGTCAGCGTAACAAATTACGCTGACGCCGTCCCGGAGGCCGCCTCGCAGCACGTAGTCGTAGCCGATGTTCCACAGGGACGGCCCCAAGACCGAGCCCTGTGGGACACCGCACGACATCTCTCGCCGGTTCCACTCTCCCCGGTGACCGGGGTAGATGACGGCTCTGTCCGTCAGGTAATCCTCGACCACACAACGGAGGTAGGTCGGCACCCGGTGATACCGGAGTGCCTCCCTGATGCAACTCCAGGGCAGGGTGTTGAAGGCATTGGAGAGTTTATAGCATGCTAAGGGGAATAGCGACGACCTGGCAAGCGTCAGCTGTGCACGTCATCAGACCATTAGATTTATTTTTGAAAGCGTAAAATAAAGTGAAAAAAAAAAACTTGTTTCTTGAGTTCCAAACTTGAAAATTTAACAGGATGTCGTTTATTTATTGTAAATCTTGGAAACAAAATTACAGGCGATTACAAGGTGCACAAGGATGTGCCATTTTTATTGTGTTTGGTTTTGAAGTCGGTTTTTTAGGACTCATTTGATTATTTTATTGTAAAAAATTCATCAAATTAGACCGCCCACCCACGGCGGGGCAGCAGGGACTGTCAGACTTGTACTGACTGAAATTCACGGTGTCCTTCAGTAGCCCTTTACGTTCCGGGGTCCCGGTAATTCGTTAGAACCTCGGTACACATTAAAACTATTAAATACACGTATTTCATTGACGATATGCGTTAACGAACACCTGTTACTCGCACGCCCTTAGCAGCTGTCCCCTCGCCTGGCAAGGTCTTCTGCTCTTCAAAACCGCCTGTCATTGTACATACTCATTTCAAAGCGTTTACTTAAAAACATATCTAAATTTTAACTTTACAGGAGAAAATTTTTTTTCGTCATTGACGTGCACTTCTGAACACACCTGTGCCTGGCACACACTTGTGCACCTTGTAATCGCCTGTTTTTTTTCCAAGATTCACAATAAATTATAATACTTAATATTCCCACTACTAAGACCCGGGCTTTCTCTCTTTGAGAGTGTGCTGTTCTCCACCATGCGTTGTTAGAATATGTCATATATTATGTTTAAACATGCTAGTTTCCTATACGCTTTTCTTTCTCGTTTTGAGGGATTACACGAAGTAAGGCGCCTGTCTGGGTTCGAACCCATGACCTACAATTCTTACATTCTTCGCGTATTTTCCTCCCCCGATTTGAATGCAGTAATCTTGAAAAAAATATTTTACATAAAGTTATATTTTCCACTGTCAATTTCTTTCAAAATTTAACGTAACATACAATGGTAATGACATCACTATCTAGATTTCAATGTTGCATGTCAGTTCGGATGTAAGATAAGGAATTAGGACTTCATCTCGAAAGATAACGTGGAATGCTTATTTCATCAATGATTTGATTTTTTTTTTCCAATGAAAATAGAATATAGTCCAGTGGATACGAAGCCAATTTCAAAAGTTAATTATTTCGACATGTTCTCAATTTCGATAAATAATAGTTCAACAACCGCCCCTCCCCTCCTATATGTCCACCATTTCACCACCCGAGAGGGAAGTAGAAGGGACTGTCAGAGTCCGACTAAAAGAGTGTTTGTTCCTTCAGTTCCCTTTTTCGTTCCAGAGGGCCATGATATCCTGCTTAGACATTACGGCGACGGTCACATTGACCGGCAGTGGCATGATGAAGCGGGCATGCTGATGTGGATGGTGAGTAATGGGTGATTCGCCGTCCGCGCATATACCATGCCCAGGTCGACGGCGCATCGTGTTCCGCGCGCGCCTTGAACCTGGCGGGGCTTAGAGGGTCAGAACCGCCCTGGGATCACCGTGGATCTTTGTGAGTATAAGTCTGACAGTTTCACCCTGGGTGGGAGGACTCATTTAATGATTTTACCATGAAAAACAGTGGTATGATACAGGCTCTCAGTAACAATAGAGATTACATCATAAAAGATTTATCTCACATCGAGTGGGTCAGATTTATCTTGTTGCTACTTAGTTACCATATATTTACCGAGATGTATATCTACTAAGATGTATTTGTACATTATTGTCAGATTTCACGAAACATTTACAAATATTGATTTTATCTTGAAAAGGTGAAATCAAAACACTTGTTGTCAAGGTAAAAATTGTGTTTCAATAGTACCTAAGGTAAATTCACACAAAGACGCGACGCTGCAGGTGTATGATTATTTCAGTAGCGCGATTCAAAATCGAACTGTGTTATTTTACTACAAGAAAAATACACACTTTGCTGATGACACGACCTTGAGCGACGTAGAGCAGGGCCGCGTGTAGGTACATTTCAATAGCGACTCAAAATCTAACTTTATTTACTACACGAAAAAATCCACATATCCAGTATCGCGGCATTGCCTTGCATATTAATGTGAACTGACCCTTATGCTACACACGCACACAGATATTATTTTCAGGAGGACAGCTCCTAAGCTTTTTTTTTTAGTGGTAAAATCATTAAATAAGAATGGACCCCGGCCGGGTCCAGAGCGACTGTCAGACTTGTAGCTTAACAAACCCACGTCGATCCTTCTATGGAAGGATATCTAGGAAGGCTATGGCCCTCGACGTAAAGAAAAACGAAAGGGTGGTAAAATATGTACCCTGATATGTGCCAAAATACAGTACAAACGTTCCAGGGTCACGGTAACCTAATGACTCATTCCCGCGACCCCGGCAGCAATTGATCCAGCTATTGCCAATTGATATTGCTATCTTTTGTCCATATTCCAAGTTACCTTTTTTTTTTTTTTTTTTTTTTTAGCGTGGTAAAATCATCAAATGAGACCTCCAACCCCGGGCAGGGCGGGAGGTACTGTCAGACTTGTACTGACTAAAATCTACGGTGTCCTTCAGTAGCCCTTTATGTTCCGGGGTCACGGTAATAGAAATAAATCCCGCGACCCCGGCAGGCTTTGGCCCTCTGAGAGGGGGCCCCGTCATTTTTGCTGACAGCTCTTTGAGGCGCGCGTGGAACACGACGCGCCGTCGACCCGGGCATGGTCCATGGTCGGACAGCGAGTTGCCCTTTAATTCCAAGTTACCTGGATTTGTTCTATGCAGTAGACAATTTTTTTTTTCAGTACTGGCCGTTACTACAATCTGATTTCCTCTTTTTCTTCACGGTTCCCGAGAAGTGGTAGTGATTTTTTTTCACTTTTCTCTTATAAACATGTGCGCTTATAAACAAGGAAACTCACATTCACCAATACCCAGATCGGGAACAAATATACTTGTATTGTATGTCATTTTTTAGTTAGCAGTCAGTGGCGCAGCTACTATACTCACTGTGCCGACAAATTATACACTAAATATACTATCTACTTGGGTTATTAATACCAAAGAGTCGGAGCAAATACCACTGAAGCACCAACGGACCATTGTATCCCGTAAGAGACAACAGAAGAAATCTATGGTAAGCATGTATACTGTGATGAACAAATCACACGTGCTTGCAACTCTATTTCTGAACCGTGTATTAATATCCGGGATTAGAATAGCTCCCTTATCTCCATTAATAATCTCTTTGAGTTGAACACTCAAAGAGATTAGCAAAGAAGATAATTACTGTTCATTGTTGAACTTTCCATAGTTCAACTCAACTACGAATAGTGAGAGCTTAATTGTTCTAGGACCGACCTCAAAGACAAAGTCACTCATGAAGTCTTAAGCTCAGCGTCCAAAATAAACACTCCGAAGACAAGGAAGTGGTGAAAAGTGCTTTAATCAATGAGGAATAGGGTTTAAAGTTTCTTTAGGTTTTAAGAAGCACCTCCAACCAGATGTTTTGTATGATGGGCTTTCTGCCCCACAATCTGTGTCAGAATTTAAACTCGCAAGTTGTTCTTTTGTTGGTAACTAATGGGGAATTTACACTGGTGTCGAACTGTAGAATTGACAACTAGCTGGTCGATTTTCGCCACAGGCCGCATGGCTTGTCACCAATGATATTGTAAGTAAAAAGATATTTATTATTGCTTGTCACCATGTAAATCGACCAAAAAATCGGCAATAATGTAAATGCCCAATCACGCATCGATGAGTATGGTTTTTTTTTTAAATTATGTGCATTTTGAAATATTTGCTAAATTATAAGCTTTTGCTTTCTACATTTCTCAGAACAGACTTCACGCAGTTAATCTGAAAAATTAGTAATTCCAAAACAATTGTCTTTATCTAAATGCAGACACTACCATAGATACCTCCCGAGAATTCATTTTATCTTGAAATCTAAAACAATTGTAGGTAGTGTTCACCAAAGTTGACAAAACTTGAATTTTATAGGTACTTGTCCCAAGCGGCTATTGGTTGAAAATTCAACTTAAGATCTACCTTAATAAAGTACTTTATACGTAACTAGCCTTTATAATAAATTAATTTACTTTAATACGGAGCAAAATGCATTTTGTAATGAAAACTAATCTTAAATAGATTGTAGTGAAAATCTTAACGGATTCCGTAACAGCGTTTTCTAGGAAATTGTAGGGAATATGGAGAGTATAAAATATTTTTTCCAGTATTTTAACTCAAGATAAACTATTAGTACGCGATAAATACCTATGCAGCGAAATGCACTACACAATCGTTGCGAATGCACCGTAGTGCCAAATTAAAATGAAATTATGAAATAATGATGTTTTAAGCAGTAAGAGTATTTGTGAATATTTGATTGCAATAAGTTATGTAGGGGAAACCGGGGCAATGCGGGCCCCTTAAGGGAAAACTTGAATAAAATCTGAGATAAACGAGATAATGAAAAAAATCAACAGCCATTTATTAGTCTCATTATTTCTTATTATCATTAATCTTTAATAATCATCTTAGGCTACCAGTCTTTAGTGCAATTAGAACTTTAAAAAAATAGGGAAACTGCCTGTTTTGCCCCGTGTCTGGGGTAAAATGGGCATAACAGGCATGTTCATCTAAAACCGAGCACAAAAAGTACAATTATTCATTTTTCTTCGTCTTTTTCTTCCTTCCGTTTTTCTCACAGCCACTGGTTTTCTTGTGCAGTCTTCTTCTTTATCCTTCTTAGTCGGATCAAAATTATGAGGGATGTTATTTTTTGTTGCTAATTGATAGGCCCGTTTATAGCTTAATCTGCCACTAGCCACATCCTTTACGGTTGCTTCCATATCCTCCAAGCTCCATTTGGCACCTTCTGTCTTCGTTTGGTAGTGGCGAACCATAATTATATCTGCAGAAAAAATATTAACTTAATGACAATACCTGAGGCAAAACGGGCCCCTGCTCATTTTGCCCCGCCCATAATGCCCCAAAGGTCAAACAAAACAAATGACATCGAAATCAAACGAATATGTGGTGGTTCGTTCACAACTCTTTGTAGTTATTTAGACACATAATTGAACATAGCAATTTACTTAATAAACTGGTAAGGGGAACACAAACATGAATTAGCTATACCACAGACTTAAAACCAAAAAATTATATCAAATGCATCAACTTACGTAATTTCGTGCTGTCGTCGTACGATGCGCATCTACACGCACAAAATCACTTTTCTCGCTAGCGCTAGGTCGACTGGAACGCGACCCGACTAGTTCCGAGCGTCTCGGTTTATTATCCTTGGGGGAAGAGAGGGTGCCCATCTTACCCCGGGTGCCCGTAATGCCCCGGCTTCCCCTACAATTATTTAACTTATAATAATACTAAATGAGCTACATTGTGCTGTTTTAAGTTGCGTGAGTTCTGCAATAATGCACGCGGAAATAATATTTTTAAATTATCTATCTATCAAAAGAGTTTTCATAGGAACACCATGCATTTCAGTAAGTAGGAGTCTGACAATCCCTTCCTCTCCACTCAGGGTGAGAGGATTCATTTGATGATTATACATATAACGATAAAAAAAAACCTAACAAAACGAATTCATAATAGGTATTGTTGGCGGGCTGCTCTATCTTATCTTTACGTACCGTGTGACTATAAGCAATAATTATAAAGACAGGGTAAAGTAAAAATACTGGACATAATATTTATACTGTGGTCTTCCGAGAAACGCTAGCTAAATAAGCTTAGCTTAAGCTTGTGTTTTACTGCATTTTCTGTTGAAAATAAATGGCTTACGAAACACTTTACAATAGATTAGATAGAATATAAAGTAGTGGTTTTCTAGTGGTAACCTCCCCGTTTTAAAACTGTGTATCAGGAAACTGCAGTAATTTTTATAAAGTAATGCGCCTGGCATTACTAACCAACTACAAAAAAGGAGGAGATTCATAATAATATGACAGCAGAACGACCGCAATTATATACTGCTGTCGATTCTACATGTATTGTTAACGAAATCCATGCCTGTACTTACTGTAATTATGAAGGATACATTAAAAAACTTTAAAAAATAACCGCTTCTAATAGTACACAAAAATAAAATAAGTTTAATAAGGAGTGGAATTCCCTGCCGGTCATCTGTATTTCCCGACAGCTATAACCTTGGGGTCTTCAAGTCAAGAGTGAACAAAATACTTCTAGACAAGCGTGCTGCACCGTCAACCACATAGTGGTAACCAGATAGTGGTTAAATGCGAACCTACCTTTAAATAAAAGAAAAATGTTTACGTCTGAAAGACGGTGGCACAAAATTGAAAAACATGATTTAAATAAAACGACGATATTAGAATGTAAACTTATTATTTTTTATCACCGCTATTCTCAAAACGGTAAAGGAACAATTTAACAGCTGTTAAAAACACGCGCTACCTTCAAACAAGATTATAATGACAATGTAAACAAACAAACCAACAAAATAATAAAATTATGTCATTTATGTAAATCACAATGTTCCTTTCAGCTTCAAACAACTCTACTTACTGAAACATGTGTTTCAGAAAACGGTCACTCTTTATATAAAACAAACACGATTAGTGATAAAAGATCCCTGTTTTCAAGCAATTTCTTTAAATTGATAACTCTGTTATGTTGAAAATTGTGTTCTGTTTCTATTAAATAAAGTTCTTAATTACTTGTTGACGAGAACTCCGGGGTCTACACATGTTATGCAAATCTGTTTTATCGAGTTGTATCACAGATGTAGCAGTTTCCAAATTAAAACAACATCATCCTATAAGTGTCTCCACTGTTGAGACACAGGCCTTCTCTCTGTGAGAGGGAGTGGGCCATAATCCACCACGCGGGCCCAGTGCGGGTTGGTAAATGTCACATCATGTCTTCGATTATTTGGTTCTAGGACATGTCGGTTTACTCTCAATGTTTTTTAAGAGTGGTGATGAAATAAGATACACATTGAAATGCGACTGGCTAGGGTCAAACCCACGACCTATAACTCATAAATCGAGGCGGATACCACTGGACATACATAAAATATAAATAAAGGTTCATCATATCAACCGTAAGACGTCCACTGCTAACATAGGCCTCTCCTATAGACTTCTAATAGGACCAGTTGGAAGTGCTTGCATCCAGCGTGATCCTGTGTCTACATAAGATCGTCTGCCCACCTTGTTGGTGGACGTCCTACGCTGCTCTTGCCGGTGCGTGGTATCCATTGAGGTGCCATTTCAACTTGCTATATCATTGGGAAATGTCGGTAACTTTGGTTCGTTTGCGAATCTCCTCATTTCTGAGTCGATCGCGCAGAGAGACTTTACATAAAGAATAATTTAAGGTTAATTATTGCAATTGAATAGCTACCAATGTTTTACATGAAGTGACTGCCCATGTGACCTCCACAACCAGTGACGGATTAACCCTTAATCAAATTAAGCAATTGCTTAGGGCATCACGTCTGGGGGGCACCAGAAGAAGCACAAAAACATCTATGAACGGTTTTTTTTGTGCTTTTTCTGGTGCCCCCATGGGCATTACGTCTCACTATCACGTCACCAAAAACTTATTGAAACTGCCAAAATTTTCTAGCTCGCTTCGCTCGCTAATATAATATGCGTAGACTTGGTTGCCACATTATTGAATATAGAAGAAAGGTGCAAACAAAAATCGAGCTCGCTTCGCTCGCTCTTGCATTTCCCTAGGATTCGAAAAGACTCTGATTTACCTACTTCCCTTCATAATACCTTCTTTAACACCAAAGAATACGTTAAAAAAAATAAAGGCAAACACTACCGTGGATAGTGGAAGACGGCAACGGACGTCGTCGCGAGGCGATTTCTGGCCACCGTACGTAGGGCATGCGGATGGCGAGTAATGGGTGACTCGCCGTCCGTTCATGGACTGTTCCTGGGTAAACGGTCTCTCCCGTCCCGCCATGGGTGGGAGGAACCATTTGATATAGGTATTTAACCACGAAAAAAAACCGTGGATAGGGGGGCACCAAAGGCTTCAATTGCTTAGGGCATCAAGTAATCTTAATCCGTCACTGTCCACAACCCAGGTGTTACTAGATTTGCAGGACTAATCACAATGAAAAAATAAATTTCAGAAACAAAATGTAAACTGAATAAAATACATAATCTGCTTCGGTAACTTAAGTTTTTTTATATGAATAAATCTAAGCTCTTTATCCATGGATTTTCATTTTACGAAGAGATACCCCATAGAATGAATGGGAAATGTGTAAATAATATAATACTGTGTTGTAAACAAAATGATTTGCATTTTTATGTAAATTGTGAGCAAAGTACTGAAAGAAAAGTAATTTAACTCGTGTTAAGATTTCCAAAATGTTTTAGGATTGTTGAAATGACGTTTTCAAATTATGAAAATAACCATTTTTTGAGCCCCTCCGGATCTGGGTGGAGCGAAACGGACTACCAGACCTGACTGTCTAAAAACTACACTGTTCCTTCAGTAGTATTAAGCGTTCCAAGGCCGCGGTTCTTTTTCGCGGTTTCATACAGCTAGTAACCTTAGCAATTGGCCCTTGTAAGTTTTTTTAATAGGGCTCGTCTACTCAGGCCTGGTATTTATCGGACGGTGAGACGACCCATTTACTCACCGTCCGCAAGATTGAGAAATACTTTCATTAACAACACTGAATAAAATTTCTCTCTTATTTCCAGAGGCAATAATTAATTTGTAATTCAATTAAAATAATATAACGCCTGACTAAATAGCAGTAGCAATATTTTGTTCGAAGTAATTACTTTAATTTGTTGTACTTTACTTTGTTTACTGTTATTTGTTTTTCTGTTTGAAACGAAGACAATTATATTTACATTATTTTAAATAATAAACCATTGTGTCTTATTTAGTTGCAAATTTTAAAGCGATCAAATCAAAATCAATGTACGCATCATTTATTTGTTTGAATTTTGAAAATGCAAACAAAAATTGTGGTTTGCATAAGACACGATGGGACAGAACATTTTATCTATAACATGGTATATTCCCACTATCGGGACACAGCTCTCCTCTCTGCGAGAAGAAGGTGACTGTAATATATCACGCGGGCGCATTTTATTTTTTATCCTTGTTAAAACATCAAAAGAGTCGTAACCCAGAGCGGGACGAGAGCAGTCAGACTTGTATATTATATACAATCAATAGGTTTTTTACGTTCCAGGGTCACGGCTACCTGATGAGCCCGTTGCGGGCCCAGTTCGATTAGGTAACTTTCACAAATGTCTTCGAAATTTTAGTTCTAGGACATGATGTTTCCGCATATTTATTTTTCACTGTTTTGAGAGCATTGGTGCATATACATTACAATATTATGTGCACCTCTCCGAGTTCAATTTACAAGTTTTGACACGGGGCTATTAAGGGCGCGTAACCAGAAAGTTAGCCACGACGCTAATACCTGTCAAATATTTACAAATTTTAATTAATTTGGCAATGTTACTGTATGGAAATAAGAAATTTGGCTCTGTAGTGCACTAGAAAATTGATGTAGGAATGCAATTAAAACACTGAATTTGATGTTGTTACCGTTTCAGGTGTTTAAGGCATTTGGAAAATTTCCAAATGCTTTTTCTACGTCTAAAACTATGTATTCGGCGTTCCGGTATTAATAGTTGCATTCCCTAATCAATATTTTAGTGCACTACAGAGCGATATATTTTCTCGTTTTCATACAGTAAATCTGCAAAATTAATTATAACTTGTAAATATTTGACAGCCATTTGCGACGTAGCCAATTATCAGAATACGCGCTCTTAAGTCTGACTATGTTATGGCCTGACAACAGGATTAAATATAAAAACTCCTTGAATGAAAAGTCCCTCGAAATATTTATTTCTTAGTGGAGAGGACATTAAAGGAAAACGTAATAAAGGCTTTCCTTTATGCGTCCCTTCCCTAAGGGTAGGTGTAAATAAGATATTTATAATTCTAGTTGCTACCTTCACAAAGCCAAAATAAAGGGACTGTTTTTGTATATTCGACCCTAGAGAAGACAGAACAACATTGTAACGATGTTTACGTTTCTATTTCAGAGGTAACTCTGTTAGTAAAGACAGATAGCGAAAATACTAATATAAAATAGTAATAACACCAAAAGGTTTTGTTTATAACTACGATAAGAGAGGCAGAAGTCATTAACAGTTTTTTTTTTGTTTAAGGCGGTGCGTTTATGAACTGAACTGAGCCTATTTGGCACAGCCGTGAGGCACACGGTACCTACATTCATTGTATATTCGTAATTTTTAATTGTAATTGTGTGCTTAAGGTTTGCCAAATAAACGTATTTTCTTTCTTTCTTTCTTTATGCAAATAGCTGTAGATATTTGGTAAAAGAGTAAGTTGATCTCAACAAGCCTTAACCGCAGAATCATCATCATCATCATCATCAACCGTAGGACTTCAACTGCACTGCTTCAACTGTCCTACGGCTGATACAACAAAAAAAAGAATCCTACATTCATGGGCGTATTTAAAGGATTTTTTTATCGTAGTAAAATCATCAGCTTTGGCTTTGGCGAAAGGACTCTTTCACCAAGGCTGAAGCAGAAAGGACTGTCTGACTTGTACTAATTCATCCATCCAGGGTGTTTCTTCAACAGCCCTTTACGTTCCAGGGTCACAAATACCTCATAAGAAAATCCTGCGACGGCTGAACATAGGTCTAACACTCAAGATATGGTCCGAGCTGTAGCGAGCTAAAGCTCTATCAATAAGGTATTTGACTATTTTTTTTATTAGGCCGAAAGATAGATAGACCGGTATTTTTTCTTTTGTCACACAAACCGAAATTGACGAAGATACAACACATAAAAATCACAAAACGTCACTCAGCCGGTACAATTCTACAAACGTAATGACGTCACAAGCCACTCCCGAATTTGGAAGCGTTTTTATCTTTGTCAATATTCATTGTTTAAAAAAAAATCAAAAAATAAGTGTCCTTTATTTTTCAGTATTATTACTGACGGGCTACATAGATTATCAATTTATTTATGCAGTAAAATACCGTATTGCTTTATTTGAGTCCAGTACCGTCAGCACGAGTTTTCAGTATTTGAGACGTAAAGTAAACTGGAACTTTGACGACTTCAAATTGACAATTTTCAATGAAAAAATTGGTTCCTTCTTCGCACACTAGAGGCGCTGTTCCATATTTTCCTTGAAAAATGTCAGTTTGAAAGTGTCAAAGTTCCAGTTAACTTTACGTCTCATTTACAGAAAACTCGTGCTAAGGGTACTGAAGGCTGTAGTTTCACGTACACGATAAACAAAAGAGGAGGAATGTAGCCTTAATACAGAATACCCATGCAACACCTTTTCACCCCTCCTGAATTATGTGCTTACATCAGAGACTTGCAATATTACTAGGATGAATAATGGCGTTGCACAAACGCCTTTGCCTTGGAAGGAGCTTTGCGCTAATTAATAACAGCCCCGCCTGTTAATATTCTTGCTTCAGTCGCGCTTGCCTAGGTAAGACTGCAGATGGGTGACAATTTATTAAATACTGAGTGCACTCCTTATCTTTGCAAGCAAGCAGTTGGTTCAGGCTATCATTATTTTATAAATCTTTGTCATGCGTTAAGTAAGTTAGTTGCCCGAAGGCTAGAAGTCAGTTTTACCAAGGGATGTGTTATTTCCCAGTACAAGTAGCCACAAGTAGTAGCGGGCGGCGAGTAATGGGCGACTCGCTGTCCGACCATGGACTATGCCCGGGTCGACGGCGCATTGTGTTGCACGAGCGCCTCGAAGGGTTTTAGCATGATGACGGAACCTTTATAGGGCCAAAGCCTGCCGGTGTTGCGGGACTTATTGAATTCCCGTGACCCCGGAGAGTAAAGGGCTATTGAAGGATTTTAGTCAGTACGAGTCTACCAGTCCCTCACGCACTGCCCTGGGTGGAAGGACGCATTTGATGACTTTACACCTTAAAAAAAAGTAATACGAGTAACTGGGTATTGGAGGTCAGAGGCCCTAGCTAGTTTTACATTGCTAGAGGGTAGTGTACTGCATAAATAAACTGAAAATCTATTTGGCCTGTCAGTTAGAGTATTGGATCAATAAACTGAAAATCTATATATTCCGTCAGATAGAGTATTTAAAAATAATGGATAGGTACTTATTTTTTCTTTTGTTGCCTTTTACGTACCAGGGCTACGGTTACCTTGTGCGACAGTCCGGCGACCAACCTTGGCCTAACCTTCAAAGAAAGACAAACTTGGTAATCAGTAATCTACGCTCGCCCTTGCATCTTTTGTCAGATTGCCGACTACCAACTACTAGGGTTACAAGGTAGCTTGACGGAGCCCCGCTTCTACTAAGTTCAATCATCAATTTATCACAAACGCCTTGTATTTCTACAAAATAAATGACTATCATTACTTACATTTTGCTATCACGTTTCGCACAGACGCTCGACTATATCATGTCTCTTAAACAGTACTTTGATAATTGAATAAAAGGTTGTAACTGACAGTGATATAAATCCCTTTCAGATTACAATAGGGTAATTTACTCCCAAAAAAAAGTTGTTGTTTGTGTGAAAAATAGATAATCAAAAAATATTTGACCTGACCTTTTCTTTTGTTACGTACGAGGACCTAAACAAACCAAAATAGACGAAGATAAAGCGCTTCTAAAAATCACAAAACGTCACTTGGTCGGTATAATTTAGCAGGCTTTATGACTTTACAAGCCCCCACTCATTTGCAGGGAATTATCTTCGTCAATATTTATCGATTTAAAAAAAGGTTAGAATAGAATTATCTTTTATTCAAGTATCATGACTCAATATGTTAGTAAAACTTAAAACTATATTAGTAACAAAATACACAAATAAACGTAATAGTGGATCACTGCGGTGGCAACCCATGAGAGATCGCACAACAGTGACTCACGAAAACAAAGACTAAGGTGCAGTAAAAAACTGTTTTTTTTAATACACTTTCACTTTGTATGTGTCCCATTGCTGAGCAAAGCGTTCCTATTTCCATTCAAACCTCTATGTTTTGGTAATTTCCGGCCGTACTTGACCCGTATACATGTTCTTGTAGTTTTTTTTTTTTTTTTAAACCCATTGCACTAATACGATGTTTCCACAGATGACTAGTTATCCTTCCAATGCTTTTTTTTTAGCGTGGTAAAATCATCAAATGAGACCTCCAACCCCGGGCAGGACGGGAGGTACTGTCAGACTTGTACTGACTAAAATCCACGGTGTCCTTCAGTAGCCCTTTATGTTCCGGGGTCACGGTAATAGAAATAAATCCCGCGACCCCGGATCCTTTCAATGCTTAGACGCGATGTTAAGCGTGACAATATGAGTGAAATATCTATACGTTGTATAGTTTTATCGCATCATTTTTTTAATCAGAAAAGAGCGCAACAGTATATATTTTATCAGTAGGTATCATTATTATTTCACATTCAAGAAAAAAAGCACCTAATACATAAGCTTTGCTGCAGATAATGTCCAGAAACCATATTTTATGGGGTACGAAAGACCTCGAAATGTTTTCTTATATCTCTCGAAGATTGGTTGGCTGACGCTAAAAGGAAGCGACCCCAAATTATATCCTGGATTGTGTGAGTAAATTTATAGCATCTCCGATATTGGTGTTCGGTCATCTGAAAAAAAAAGAAAATGTTATATTACTGGTAGAATACAAATTGTTGTCTTCTAGAAACAGAAAAATGTAATGATAAAAATTTGAAATAAAATTCTTGCATATTTTGGTCATGAGCGGATTAATGTATTTTTCACTTCAGTAGCTCAACAATGTAGGTTTTGCTGCCTGAAATCAGTGAGCAAAATACGATTTTGCTCACTGAGTGAGACAAAGTAACTTTTTAATTTTTGTTTTCAAAAAGCCGCGAATATCTTATTCAGCCTTGTGTTAATCATATTTGTCACAGAGAGAGAGGACAGGCAAAGGGTCAAGCCCATACAGCCACAAAGACCAGCCCTTTCGAAGTTCCGATTTTGAATTCGACTTCAACAAAGACAGACACGTTTGGTTTTTTTTTTTAATTTTAACTTATTGTTGTATTTAAACGAAAATAAGTATTTACTGCAAATGAAACTGTTATCTTAACTGTAAATATTTATTTCTAGTTTCAATAATGTAATGTAAATATTTTTAACTAGCTTCTGCCCGCGACTTCGTACGCGGGTCCTGTTGCTTATGCCAGCGACAGCGGGATCGTCAAAATCAAAAATCTGAAAATTCTGATACCCAACTCCAAGAGTCCGAGTAAAAAAATAATGGGAAATTGGCCAGTAGAGTAAAATTTTTGTTAATATATTCATCGCTAGAGCAGTGGTGGCCCAGTGGTATCGGTCCCGACTTTCGAGTTGTAGGTGGTGGGTTCGAACTCAGCCAGGCGCATTACTTTGTGTAATTTATTTCATCACCACTGCCCTCAAAACGATGAAGGAAAACATCGTGAGGAAACCGACATGTCCTAGAACCAAAAAATCGAAAACATGTGACATCTACCAATCCGCACTGGGCCCACCTGGTGGGTTATGGCCCACTCCTTCTCTCAGAGAGGAGCCCTGTGTCCCAGCAGTGGGAACATTATAGGCTGCTGATCATCGTTAACGAAAATCAGTCCTAAACTGTTACCGCCTTCACTGCGTGGAGGTAATCCCAGCTTTTTTTTACGTGGTAAAATCATCAAATGAGTCCTCTTACCCCTTACTGTCAGACTTGTACTGACTAAAATCCACGATGTTCTTCAATAGCCCTTTATGTTCCGGGGTCACAGTGATGGAATGAGTCCCGCGACCCCGGAAGGCTTTGGCCCTCTGAGAGGGGGCCCCGTCATTATGTTGACGCTCTTTGAGGCGCGCGTGGAACACGACGCTGACCCGGGCATGGTCTATGGTCGGACAGCGAGTTGCCCTTTACTCGCCGCCCGCATGCCCGCGGACTTGCGACGTCCGTCACCGTGGGCGTCAAACACCGCGAGTGGGGCGGAAGGAGGAGATTGTCCTCTCTCTCACGCGGCCCGCCTCCTCCTTTGCGAGCATGATTGCTTCGCAGCAGGAGGCGACCGCTTCCCACTCCGTCTCGCCCCGCAGCATGGCCGAGATCAATGCCGGGCGCGAGAGGTCTCCGCCTATCGCCACTGTGAGGACACGTCGGTGCTCCACCCAAGCGGGGAAATCCTGCACCGTATGCTCGACTGTGGCATTCAAGGTTTCCTCCTTTCTCATAATACACAGGAGGTACCTCCCGAAACTTCCCTGTCCGGTGAGGACCTGCGTCACGCGGTAGGTTAAGACGCCGTAACGGCTATCCAGCCTCTCCTCAAAGAGGCGTCTTACCGCCGCTACGGTGATCTCAGCTTATGTTATTTTAATAAAATAGTGATACAGTGAGTTGTTTCCGAAATCTTCATTTTTTATACGTCATCAGAGAGTGCTCATCAGGCTGAACAACTCTTTCTAAGACGTCATTCCTACATATAATATGTTATAGTATAGCTGGGCTTTTGGTGTTCCACATCAGGTGTTCCAGATCTTCAATTTTTATACATAAATAAAGAGTGCTCATCAGGCTGAACAACTCTTGCTAAGACGTCATTCCTATATATGTTATAGTGTAGCTGGGCTCTTGGAGTTCCACATCAGGTGTTTCAGATCTTCAGATTTATTCTCTCAGCAGAAAATGCTCATCACGTGGATCATATGCATCATATGAGCTATCGCACCATTTTTGTATCTCTTATAGTTTAGCTGGTCTGTTGCGGTTCTGCGCCAAGTGTTCAAGTTTTCAAGATAAATTATAGCCTATGTGTTGGCCAGACTTAATATCTATACAACAAAAAAGAATCATTCAAATCCGTCCAGTACTTTTTGAGTTTATCCCGGACATACATACAGACAAACAGACAAACAGACAAAAATTCTAAAAACTATATTTTTGGCTTCGGTATCGATTGTAGATCACATCCCAAGTATTCTTTTAAAAAATTATTCAATGTACAGTTTTGACTTTCCTACTATTTTATTAAATGTATAGAATAGATAATAAAATATCATGGGTGCTATTTCCGAATACGCCTTAATTTAAATAAAAGAGCGGGAATAAAATATCGTCGCTGGCGTTAAAAGTTGAATAAGTTAATAGTTATTTCAATCTATTCCTGTTTATTATTTTATCTCGTAAAGTATTCTCGCTGCTGAAGTGAAAAGTTATGTGTGTTATACACGAGAGCAAAGTTTTTCGCATCTCGTGCCTTTGAATTCCTCGCCACACTCAGGATTCAAATTTAGAATCACTCGCTACGCTCGTGATTCAATCGTTGAATCCTTTACTTGCTCATGATTCAAAATCAACACTCGCGGCATAAAACGACTTTGCTCTCTTGTTGCACTAATAACTATTTCCAAAAGCACAACATTGGTAATGAAATTGCAAATACAGATTACCTATGTAATTTGGTGTATGAAATATACTAGTTAATTTTCAGCACACCATCAGTTACAGCCGAAGCTGGAATACGTTTTAAATTAAATGTCGAGGCACATTCGGTAGCTACCTAAATCACAGCATTCAAACATCAAGCTTATAATGAACGGTATAAAGTCTAAATTCCAATTGAATTCTAGTTCATCAAAATTCAGATATATGTGCATTCGCTAAATTAACAGTCAGTTATGAAGCCTATTAAGAATCCACTTGCGTTTAAAATAGAATACACTTTTACTTTTTAATAATTATGTTTTTATTGTTAGAGTTGTTTATGAGTGAAATGGTCATTATTTTTTAATTTTATTCAGTTTTAAGTCAGTATTATGGCACTATAGGCCGTTTATTAATAGCTTTTTAAGGGCATTTGTGTACTTAGTTAAGTGCGCTCATGCAAGTTGAAGTGGCAATAGGCAGGCCACATCGCTCGTAGAACTGACAATAATGGGCAAGCAAAGTTCTCGAGTAGCGACGCGTCGCGAAGGCAGGCCTCCCATTAGGTGGACCGATGACATCGGGAGACTTGTCGCAACCGATGGATGTTTTTTTTTTACGTGGTAAAACCATCAAATGAGTCCTCCCACCGGTCAGAGCGGAACAGACTGTCAGACTTGTGCTGACTAAAATCCACGGTGTCCTTCAATAGCCCTTTATGTTCCGGGGTCACCTTGATGGAATAAGTCCCGCGAGCTTGGCAGGCTTTGGCCCTCTGAGAGGGAGCCCCGTCATAACCGATGGATGCTAAGGGCCGTTCGTCGTTCGGCGTGGTGTTCTAAGCCCCTTCGTATACTAGGTGACGCAAGTCTTCGATACCTTACGACTTTGGCATCCATTGATGCGCACCTGTGTTCGAACCTCTATGGATTTGTATTTCGATAGTCACCTGGACACCAAAGTCGTAAGGTATCGCAGACTTGCGTCGCCTTGTGTACGAAGGGGCTAAAGGGAAGGGCTTTATTCATCAGTCTGCCGGCTGATGATGGTGATTATGATGAAATGCTCATATCCTGTGAGTTTTACAGCGACTTTGACAATCAAACTAAACAGTACCCTTAGCACGAGCTTTCACTATTTTTCTTTCCAGTATTTACAGCGTTTCTTGTATGAAAAAATGGAACAGCGTCTCTGGTTTGCGAAGACAGAACTAATTTTTTCCTTGAAAGTTGACAATTTGAAATTGTCAAAGTTCCAGTTCACGTTACGTCTCAAATACTGAAAACTCGTGCTAAGGGTACAGATGTCATATGTCTAAAAACATACCTGTCGAATTGAGAACCTCCTCATTTTTATTATCTGTTTAAATTAAGGATAAATACATTAGTCTAAGTATGTAAAGTATTAACCTCATTGACATCTAGGTACATTTGAAATGTATTTTTAATTTTAAAATCTAGTATTTAGATTGACGCATGCATTAAACATTATTTTTTTGCAAAAATTCGAATATACCTAAATAAATCTGAATACATGATTATAAATTGATGAAACTACGTCTGATTTAATTAACTATTTCAATAGTACACCTAATATATTTTTGCTAGACGTAAAAGAAATAACCAAAGGCCAAAGTTGCTCTGCAGTTTCGTCAGTTCCTTTAAAAATGAATTTGACCAACAACAACGTAAATGGAAACTATACTTAGCTGAAAAATGCAATTAATAACAAAGATTACTACAATATTCCTATAGAGCAGTGGTGGTCCTGTGGTATCGGTCCCGACTTACGAGTTGCAGGTCGTGGGTTGGAACCCCGCCAAGCGCATTACTTTGTGTAATTTACTTCGTTACCACTGCTCTCAAAACGGTGAAGGAAAACACCGTAAGGAAACAGGCATGTCCTAGAACCAAAAAAATCGAAAACATGTGACATCTACCAACCCGCACTGAACCCGCGTGGTGGATTATGCTCCACTCCCTCTAACAAAGAGGAGGCCTGTGTCCCAGCAGTGGGAACATTATAGGCTGATAATGAATCCCTACAGCTTTGTCATAGACCATCGCTCCGTGAGAAAAAACAGCGCAATGCAAAAAAAAACACGATAGCCCATAAAAAGTACCAAGGCATCAGAAATCCGCAAGACGTTGAATATAAAAGCATCGGTACCGGTCATCGCACAAGAGCCTCTTGTGACAAGCAGTGAAAGGCGACGGAATGCCACTTGCTTTCGACTCTCGTTATTGCAACACCGCAACTTGTATTTAGTGGGGCCACGTTCAATTAGACGCGCAAGGGTCTGTGCTGACGGACCGACCCAAAATCGGTTTAAACTGCCGACAAACGACTGTGTTCATTGAGATGCTTGGAAGTTATACTCGCAGTGGGGTTTTAGGCTGTGGTAAATTATTGGTATGTCTATCCAAATAATTCTCTTCAGTAGTAGTAAAATCTACTTCAGTGACCTAAATATAAATCCGGATGGATAAAATGTATATCCGGTAATAATTGGTAAAATAGTAGGTCAAATCAATTAAAAGTTCATTTTCACGTTTTTCTTGCAATAAACAACAGCTGAATCGTATCAATATTAATGAAAAACAAACGTAAGAGGAAAATACTGATTTAAAATTATTTCGTATTGTAGGTACTTTATTAAAATAAAATTCTTACTGACTGTAAAATATTTACAATTTAATAATACTTTACAATGCTGGGTATTTTCAGAGATCGAAATCATACCTTTGTGTGATGAGGTATTTTATAATGTAGGTCAGGTTGGTTTTGACCACGTCTAGTATTCTTTCACAATAATTATAAAAAAATCGTTCCAGAAATACAATGATTACACATAAGCTCGGCAGTTTGATCGGACAAATCGGTCATAAATAATTTATTTATCTTCAATGTGGCGACGCCCTTAAAGTATTTAGATACGATGATGACGAGTGCTTTTAAGTTGAATTGAAGTGCATTGTCAAGGTTTCGTTCACGTTAAGTTTTAAGTTAAAGAGTTTCTATAACTTTGTTATTCAAACAAACTTAAAATCACGGGTTTTAAAGAGTTGAAAAAACATTGAATGAGTTCTCAAGGGACCGGAAGGCTTACTGACTATTAGTACACCAACTGCCAGTAGACAAAAGTCGATATTGAAACAAAAAACACCAGTACCCTTAGCACGAGTTTTCACTCTTTTACTTTATAGAGTCTTTCCAGTATTTACAGCGTTTCTTGTATGAAAAAATGGAACAGCACCTCTGGTGTGCGAAGATGGAACTAATTTTTTCCTTGAAAATTGTCAAAGTTCCAGTTTATTTTACTTCTCAAAAACTGAAAACTCGTGCTAAGGGTACAGGTTGCCTTCAGTGTGGGAATGAGGTGGCCCTAGATGACTTGTATAGCTGTCTTTTTCCCACACTGAAATTACTCTCTCGCTTTATGACATCAGGGCAGGCCACCTGGAACGATACATGAATATCTGTCGTCAACTATGAAATGGTTTTGATCATGATTTTACTATAGGTAAGAGGTGAGACAGCCTACGATGGAGTGAGCTTACCCAGAAGAAGCCTGTTCACTCTAACTTTGAAGAGACTCGGTTTGTATGTGCTGCACTCCTTTGCTGTGCACACTATGAAGGAAGGTTGAAAGATGCTTAAGCCGGGTCCAGACTGGTGTAATGTAATGCGAATCCACCGTGTAATGTAACCAAGGGCGGATCCAGCTTTTACATCAGGGGGGGGGGGGGGGGGGTCACCATGACGCAAACAACTTGTCTCTGTAGATAGCTATACTTTTTTTTATCGTGGTAAAATCATCAAATGAGTCCTCCCACCCCGGGCAGAGGGGGAGGAACTGTCAGACTTGTACTAACTAAAAGCCCTTTATGTTCCGGGGTCACGGTAATGATATAAGTCCTGCGACCCTGGCAGGCTTCGGCCCTCTAAAGGGGAGCCCCTTCATCATGCTGACACTCTTTGTGGGGCGCGTGGAACACAACGTGCCGACGGCACCATGGTCATGGTCCATGGCCGGCCAGCGAGTAACCCATTACCTCCTTGCCGCCCGCATGCCCGCGCCTACGGTGTCCAGAGACCGTCTGCCGACGTCTATCGCCGAGGGCGTCTACCACTGTGGCTGGGGTGGAGGGAGGACGCTGTCCTCTCCCTCACGCGGCCCGTTTCCTCCTTCGCGAGCATGACTGCTTGACAGAAGGAGGCGACAGCTTCACATTCCCTGTCCCCCCGCAGCATGGCCTCGACCATTGCCGGGCACGAGAGGTCTCCACCTATCGGCGTCGTGAGGACACGGCGGCGGCGGTGCTCTGCTCAAGCAGGGCAGTCCTACACCGTATGGTCAACCATGTCCTCCGGGTGATCCTTGCAGTGGTGACATCCAGACGTTTCTTCCTTCCCCATCCGACACAGGTACCTCCCAAAACTTTCATGTCCGGTGAGGACCTACGTCATGCGCTAGATCAGGACGTCGCTCGTGACGCCTGTTTAGCCACTCCTCAAAGCGGGGTCTTACCGCTGCGATCGCGAAGTGCCCGAGATATACGAGTAGCTATACTTAACATTTTAAAGGAACGCGAAAGTGTGTTTGTTAATTTTCACGTTGAAACCGCTAAACGAATAAAATTTTATGGGGTCGATTGCATTGGTCCAACACTGGAAAATCTAGTAAATAATAATATTTGTTAACAACTGTTACTTGTTATGCAAGGCTGCAAAGTTGTTTTTTGGCTCGAGTAGGTTCTTCTTCGCTCTGTAGTGAGGTGAAAAGTCGTGTGTTGCACTCGGCAGCAAAGTTATTCTGCGTCTTGTACCTTTGAAAACTTCGCTACACTCAGGATTCTACATTTGAACCACTCGCAATTGCTGTGTCTACCTATGACCCAGTCGGCCGCCCAGGGGGGGGGGGCGGTCATGACCCCCATGACCCCCCCCTGGATCCGCCACTGAATGTAACGCGAATTGTAGGTGTGGGCACCGCGAGCATTACATGTAACGCTTGCGTCTGATCGGCTGTCGGTTTTAGTGCGAACGCAAAGGCGCACGCAGTATTCGTGTTCTCAATTCGCTTTGAGTTCGTGTGCCGTTCACACTGTTGAAGCATAGACACGTAATCTTTACATTCGCGTTACACCAGTCTGGACCCGGCTTTAGTAGGAATTGGTGGAATGGCGACTAAATAAGTATGGCTGGTAATTAGCAGTAGGTACATCTAGCTGTCCAATGGTGGTCGCGGGACTTATTTCTTTACCGTGACCCCGGAACATAAAGGGCTATTGAAGGACACCGTGGATTTTAGTCAGTACAAGTGTGACAGTCCCTCCCGCCCTGCTCGGGGTGGGAGGACACATTTGATGATTTTACCACAAAAAAAAAAAGATGTCTGATTGTAGAAGGAGGACGGTGGGATAAAGGAAGTCCATTTGCAATTCTTAATCTAATTCACGTCTCCCGTCTCTATTTATGCGTTAAGTTCCAACACAAAGCACTCTGTGTTTAACAAAATAAAGTTCATTTTCCGTTTTCTATTGTATTCCAGGAGGAATTGTTTGACTTTTTTAATTCTTTAGGTACCCAATTGATTGAAATGGCAGGTAAAGCTGTTATGTAATTATTCATCAAAATAATCAGTAGGTAATTTACTTGCGATATTTAATAGTCGATGATGTTTGAGTTTTCCACAAAAGAAGAATTTTCAATAATTCAAGAAATTGGATATCGCTGCTGAGTATTGGAATTCCGTGAAAATTAATTTACTACCACAGGTTTCAGTCTACATGCGAATCAAATATCAGCAATGCTCGTTCACTGCGTAATGAAAGAAAATAAAAGGCATGGATGAAACGAATGGCAATGACGATTGTTCCGAGTTTTGTTAAAATAAAAATGTCATTTATTAAAATTTTGATTGGCTTAGGATCAGCTCTTTTTCATAGTCAATAGCAATTGCAACTCAATAACTGTTTTAGTACGGATGGAAAATAAAAAAATAAATGTTTATAAATATCTTTTCATCAATTACTAATCCAATCCTCAAAACACCACAACAAAATGTACAACAGAAGTAAATTCGACGAAAATTAGAATATAATATTAAAATATTCTAAAAGCTTACAAAGTTCATCTTAGAAAAAGAAAGTCTAAACAAAACCATAAATATCCTGTGAATTCGCCGCAGGCAACCTATGACCGGAGATAATAACTTTCATATTTATTGTTACCCAAAATCTCTCAGTTATACAAAAAGAGGTGACAATAGTATTCAGTATTGGCAGTAGATTTAGTATTTTGAATAAGCTAAACACTTATTTTTTTTGTCGGAGCTTTTATTATATGACTACTTATACAAAATATCCATAATCTTACCTATAAGGATGTTATTCGGTGCGAAAACTCGATAAAATGTAACATCTACGCCCCTGGACGGACTCTGCTCGTATGTTATAGCGACTATTCGGCCGTTGCTGAAGAAGAGAATGAGCTGATACAATCGCCCATTCTCTTCTTGAGAATGATCTTCACTAGAGCCCATTCCCTTCTTGAGAATGAGCTATACTACAGCCCATTCCCTTCTTGAGACTGAGTTATACTACAACCCATTCCTTTCTTTAGAATGAGCTATACTACAACCCATTCCCGTCTTGAGAATGAGCTATACTACAACCCATTCCCTTCTTGAGAATGAGCTATACTACAACCCATTCCCTTCTTGAGAATGAGCTATACTACAGCCCATTCCCTTCTTGAGTATGAGCTATACTACAACCCATTCCCTTCTTGAGAATGAGCTATACTACAGCCCATTCCCTTCTTGAGACTGAGTTATACTACAACCCATTCCTTTCTTTAGAATGAGTTATACTACAACCCATTCCCGTCTTGAGAATGAGCTATACTACAACCCATTCCCTTCTTGAGAATGAGCTATACTACAACCCATTCCCTTCTTGAGAATGAGTTATACTACAGCCCATTCCCTTCTTGAGAATGAACTGTACTATAGCCCATTCCCTTCTTTAGCGACTACCTACCAAATCTTCACAAGCAGTTATTGTTAGTATCTGCAAAGTGTCTTAACATCTTCAAGACTATGATTTGTACTGCCTGTCTATTCGGCGTCATCATCAATGGGAAGGTCTATGTTTAGGGGAGGCCTATATTCAGCAGCGGACGTCTTACGGCTGATATGATGATGATGATCAATGGGCTGATGATGTGAATGTTAACATTACTAGGGCTGTCAGGGTCTTACAAACTAAAAGCCACCCTGTTCCTTTCTATTCTCTTTATCTTCCATAGCCAAGTTCATTATCCTTTTAAGATTGCCCTAGGCCCCCTGGAGGAAATACATGAGGGTGCTACGGAAACTTGGGTTCGAACCCGGGGTAACAAGGTCCCCATTAAACTGCAAACTAATCACAGTAAGCCAGGAATGCAAAAGTCCGTACGAGTCTGACAGTCCCTCCCGTTCCGTCCTTTCTGGAAGGATCATGATTTTACTACATAAAAAAGTTATGTATCAAACCGCAATGTTTGTGTTATAAACACATTGATACTATACTGTTTGAGAATAACGTAATAATTTGCATACTTTTAACAGTAAAGTGACAAGTGAAAATTCACACTTAGCGTGTGAATGAAATGTTTATTAATAATTCTAGCCATGAGAAAGAAGACGGAAGATAAACATGGAAATTAGGTTTGTGTGTTTTTTGATTTACTTATTTACATTGCGTCAGTGTTACTGACAGAGAGAGAAAGAGAGAGTCAGAAAGTAAGGGATGTGAGATTAGACCAGTAAAATGAAATGTACGAATTATTTGGAAAACGTTGCCCTACATTTTGAGTTTCTCCTGTTTTGTGAGTGCGTTTACAAACATTTAAATTCACTAACTACTGATAGGATCCAACAAAAATGCATGTTTTACAATGGATTCATTCAAACTGAATACTAAACCATCACTCCATGTCGCCAAACTGTCAGCAAGTTGGCAGAAAACTGATGAAGCAGATACGACCAAACACATGTCGGGGTCGCGGGTATCTTAGCAGGATGCCATAGCTTCTAAAAGGCAAAGGACAGCCGTAAGAACAGATTATTAGAGTCTCAAAAAATGTCACCAAAATGATTCGATTTTCATTTCAGCATCGAAACACCATCTTTGATCAGTCAAAATCAGAATCACAGCTGTTAGAAAGTTAAAGACCTCTGAATGAATGTTTCTTAAAAATCACAAAGCATCCGGAGACCTACTTCCGAAATACACTATAATTTCTAAGTCATCAAAGCTTAATGATGTAGGTACAAGCACAAGTAGCATTTCCGTGTGTTACATAACGTCGGCTTAGAGAGAGGTTTTTTCAAATATTTTCTATACGTTGCTTTGCGAATGTAACTTTTATGCGACATACGATAACAGATAATTGTGAGTGGGCGTCTCGTGTATTGTGATGTTAAATATTCGTAAAAGAGTGTTTCAAGAGTACTACTGTTTTTACGTGTTAAAATTATCAAATGAGTCCTTCCATCCAGGACAGGGCGAAAGGAACTGTCAGACTCGTACTGACTAAAATCCACGGTGTCCTTCGATAGCCCTTTACGTTCCGGGGTCACGGTAGTTCTATAAGTCCCGCGACCCCGGCAGGCTTTGGCCCTCTAGAGGGGGGCCCCGTCATGCTCACACTCTTTGTACCGCGCGTGGAACACAACGGTCGGTCGCCGTCGACCCGGGCATGGTCCATGGTCGGACAATGAGTCGCTCATTACTCGCCGCCCGCATGCCCGCGCCCACGTTGGCCAGAGGTCGTCTGCCGTCATGAGTACAACAGCTAATGTAGGTATTTGAAAAAAAGTATTTTTATGATTTACATGCTGGTTTAGTTAGTTTTACATGAATGATAATTGCTGTCTGAAAGTAATTTATTTACAGATTTATTATGTTGTATTAAAATTTTAACCGATGTCGGCAACCACTTTTTTTTTCAGTCTGGTGGCGTGTCAAAACGTTTCGACGAATTGGTACGATTTATAATAATTATCATTACAGGCCATGAAATATCTGGAGCAGTATTTATCGAGCTCTTTCTTTTTGCGGATATTTTAGTCGCGGGTATACTTTTTTATTTCATGAGAAAGTGGTTCAACTTTTAGTGGTTTTCAGGGGTATTGGCTAACTTGATAGTCACTGACCAGCAGTGTTGTCAACCTGAACTTGGATGGCTTGATACCTGATATGAGGCTAAGTTGAGGAGAGTAGTGCCTCAAGAGCGTTAGAATAGTTGATTTTAGGAAACATTTATATTTATCAGTTTAATTGCAAATACAAAAGCCAATACGAAATTTACCTTTTGACAGCTATTTGATGGTCACCACACAGACACCAAGATACACAATAGCCCCGCTGGGCCTTTCCACATTGTGACACGTTTTATCCATTTGTGCTAAATTGCTAATGCCTATACGTCATCTTGACCAGACAGCTACGTGAATGCCCTCTGGGCAGATAGGCTGTATCTGGAAGAACAATGAATTTGTTAATTTGTGGTTCACGATGGGCCGAATTGATTGAATGATTGATTAAGATCCCAATTAAGAATTCATCAATCCTTAAGCCCCATCCATTGTGACCAAGAATTGATAAATTTCTTTGGTAGGTAGGTATGTATTACGTTAGATTAGGTTATTTACTGCATCGCGTAATCTATTTAAAATCTGTCTTGAATAGTTCATTATATGGAATGAATATTTTACTTCTTTTATTTGTTTGGCTGATATTCGCCATCGCCCGTGATGCCGCCGTTGATATTAATGATGAAAATTTAAAGTTAAATAAAGCAAAAAGAAAATATAAATATAAATTTAAAAAAAAAAACTAAAATATATAACATAAAAATTCTGTGAAATTTTTAAATCGTTTAGTATTCCACATTAGAGAAAAAAAAACTAATTCGATTTAAAATTGTTATTTAAATAATCGTCAACAGAATTTAGTAACCACCGTTAAGTTACCATAACTGCAAAGTACGTTAGTATTTTTTTATATGAATTGCAAGGAAATTGACAAGTATTTTTAGCAAAAGAAGAAAAACAATAATGACAATAAAGTTCAATGTGGATCAAACTTTTTTTATAAAATTTTATTCATGAGGTTCAAATGACAAAAACTATATTAAATCACCGGCCAAGTG